>VZRV01007585.1:2945-280676 GCA_013398115.1 Falcunculus frontatus
AGAATACCCCATGTGTGGCTCACGGGACCGGGTGGAAGAGACTGTGATTTCTTTCCCGTGAGAGAGAGAAGCATTTTTTTTTACAGCAGCAGATTTTCCGGGCGGGGGGCTGTTAGCTGGTGCAGTTTGGGAACCACGAGAAGTAGAAGAAACCTCTATTTCCTCAAATACTACAGAGAAACTTTTAAGAATTGTGAATGCTGACCAAAAAAATCCCATGTTTTGTTATTATTTGTGCTGGAGGAAGTAGGGGGGGGGATGCTGGAGAAGAGGGGGTTTTTTTTTTGTCTTAATCTCTTATTTTAGTTTACTCTTAACTCTATTAGTAATAAACTTTCTTTCATATTCTTGAAGTTTGAGCCTGTTTTGCATTTCTTCAAATCTCCTATCTCACAGAAAGTAAGAAATGCGAACTAAACCACTATATAAATTTATCTTAGTTTCAAATTTGTAGCAGGTATTAATGATAATGGTTATTTTAAATTCTATCACATTGATCCAGGGCAAACAAAATACTGATACAGATAACAAATTTTTAAAGGTGTTTTAAGTTACTTGCAATTAAACAAGGAGCTTATTTGCATTTTGTCCAAAAGTTGCTTATATATTCAAAATAAATGTTATTTTGAGAAGGGATAAAATAGAATATTTCCATTAAAAAGAAAAAAAGCAAAAAAATTTCCAGGACCTTTTATTCTGAGGAATCTCTTACTACTTTTAAGTTTTCCTAGGTTGTTTCACCTCAATTTCTTTTTTTTTTGTGTATTCAAAATTCTATGCTTAAAATTTAGTATGAAGACAAAGACAGCAAACGTCTTTAAACTAAAAGAAGCTGTATGAAGTAAACCAAATTTTTTTTCTTCACAGTGAAGTCACAACACAGCTGTGTATGTGAAATGAAAGGAAAACCACAATGAAGTACATAGTGTTATAAAAAATATAAGCAGAGCCTTGGAACATGGACATCCAGTTGAGCAAATGAGGGTGAAATATGACAAATCTATCAAGACAACAGACTGAAAAAAAAAAAGTAGGCTAAAATATTGCAGATAAGTTTAGGCACATACTCTGCCACTTTTAATGAAAGGGTGCAGAATGCTGCTCAGAGAGGGCATTACCTTGGGAGTAATCTCTTCCATTTCGGTTTATTCCTTGCATACTGATGATGGAATTTATTAACAAACTGCTGAACATCAGAAAACCTGTAAGAATCAATGTTATTTGTCCAGGTTGTCTGAAATCATACAAGAATTCTATTTACCCTGTTGCAAGTAAAAATACATAGTTGCTCAGTGATATTAGCTCCTACACTGGAAAAAAGAAGCATTGAGCATTGGTCCAGTTTATGCAATTGTTTAGCCCTGACTCTATAATACCAATTTAGCTAAATTCATTTTAAACAGAAGGATAAAACTTTAACATGATATGCAGCTAGAATAATCAGGATTTCTTTAAAGAAAAGTATTCACTCACATGTTGAATTAAATTCTTCAAAGGCATCTTCCAAATGAGAATTTCCAAAGGAATACAATTTTTAAAATTTTATACGTAAATATGCATGTTTTTCTCTGAATGCAATGTAATTGTTCTACTAATAACTGTGTCACACTAAATATCTAATCAGGAGCAAAGAGTCTCATTACCCCTAAAGTGATTCCTAAAAAAACTCTCAGGTAGTTTTTCCTAAAGTGATTCCTAAAAAAAACTGTCAGGTAGTTTTTCTGGGAATACGCTTGTCATGACCGAAGCACACATTGATGCAATTTCATTTGCGTATGTCTTAAACTCAGTTACAATGATCCAAAGATGTCTGTAAAAAACATCATCTTCTCTCACTATGTGCATGGTTCTCACACACAGGACTCTCTGTATTTGCTGTAGCACCCTACATTGGTCAGAAATCTGATGACAAGGTGAAACAATAATCTGATTATAGCATCTCTTACTGGTACATGCCCATGTGTTTCATCCCCCCTAGTACTGCCCACTCATGCCTCCTGGCATCAGCTTCAAGGAGGAAATCTTATGATGGCCCAGTTAATTAAAAGCATTCCAAAGGGAGAAAACTGTGTGTAATAACATGCAAAAGGCACTGAAAGGTTTTGAGGGGGAGAAAAAGTAACAAGGATTAAAGTGACAAGGTTAGAGATTATCCTGAGCAGCTAAACTAGTTCAAAGGTGTATGCTACATGAACAACTGCAACCAAACCCTTTCAAACACAGCTTTAGAAGCTTACAGAATCTTTTAGGGTACAGCATTTTTTTTTTTTTCTTCTCATGTTAGGATTTTATTGTAGTTGTAATCCAGCCTGAGAGGGAGGAAATTGGTTGAAAAGAATAGACAAAATCTCAGTAAGTGGGAGGAGAATTTATGGAAAGAGAAAAAAAAGCCAGATATACAAACAGGGAATTTGGGATAGGATCTAGGCAGCCAAACAGTAGATTATTGGAGATTGGAGAAATGAGAGGGACAAGGAAAGGGAAGAGAGAGATAGAGAAAAGAAAAAGTAGCATGTTAGTGATTATCTTCATAAACCCCCTTTACATCATGGAAATATGTCAACCTGAAACCTCTATTAGCTTGTCACTGCTTTTACACTTTTTAACTTTATCAAGATGAGCTTGAAAAATTAAAATAAATGCGTATAGCTCAATTTAAAAATTTCATTTGCACATTATTAGACGTAGAGCATCTCACCCTGATTGACTGAAGGAAACTGTGTTAGCATGAATAAAATAGATGTTACCTGTTCTTCTTCTGTCTCACACTGTGTTTGTCTTTCCAGATATATAAGAATTTGTTTGTTTTAAACTGTTACTTTTTTATTTTCTCAAAGCTTTTTATAACGTATGTCGATTCTGGTTTTAGCTATTTTATCCAATACTTTTATTATGATATTGTATCAAAAGGATATTATTACTTGTGTGGGTGTGGAAAGGTTAGCTGTAGACCAGCATGATGAAAAGAAAACAGATTTGGTTTTATTCGGATTGAAATACTGAGAAATAAGGAGAATATAATTTCAAGGCCAATCACTACCACCTGCCTACAAATTTGGCTGGCAAAGAAAAACTTCCTATAATTGCTCAGCTGCAGTTCTTCATTCACAGAGGCACATTCAGCAAGTGAAGTCTCAGACAGCCAAAATAAAAAGAGAACACATCTCTACTTTTATTAATATACGCTGTCAATGTCATGCTGGTCAAAGAGTCTTCACTCTCTATACTGTTCATTGATTTCTTCATAATTTATCCTCTCAGAGAAGCTGAAAACTTCGATTGGGTAAAACTCCCCTTTAGACCTCCTTCAGTCTTAAATTAGGTTGCTGTTTTCCTATACAGAATCTTCATAACTTCCAGAAGCTTACTCAGTCAAAAAGACTGGATGTATTTCTTAATTAAAGCCTTTGCACTCAGTCTTTGCCTTTCCTTTCCTCTACTCCAATTTCTACTTCTACATCCTACCCCACAGTAGCTGTCAACAATTTCTTTTAATCCATGGGAATAGAAAAAGGAATAAATTTTCACAGTCAGACAGAATGTCATGTCCAGCTGCCTTCAAAAGGCAGAAATTTACAGTATACATTCTGCCGCATTGCTTTATAAGTGTTGTACTTTATCAGGAGCAATGTATTGACAGGTTCCCATCAGGTGTGCTAGGGTTCACAGAATCTGTAGAAATTCTTCATGATGCTTGGAGAAAGATTAAATTTTTTTTGAGTGCAAGAGAGATCAAAAGCTGATGCTTCCCTTTTGTTCTCACTTTATTTCCTACCATAACCAAATAAATTTTGTTGCTCAGTGCAAGGGGAGCGATCTCAGATAGTTGTAAACTATTGGAAAAAAAAAGAAAACAGTAAGTGGGCAAAATTGATGTGGCCTTCAAATATTTTGTATGTGGAAACATTTTTCCTTTGAGAAGACCGACTTTTCTTCATCATCTGCATTTCCCGTCAGAGGAGAACTGCCCTGCCCTCATTATCCATAGAATCAAAGTCCAGTCATTCCCCATTTGTGTCTTTGCCCAGTATTACGTTTTTGATTGAAAGTAAAAAGTGCTGTATCTTTTGACTTCTGTAATAGATGGTGGAATTGATCTATTATTTAAGCATAAGACATTAATTGTAAACAGGGTAATGGAGACCTGAAAGTTCTTTTCCTTCCATCTACCCAAAGATTTCTTAGAAGAGGAACCAAAAAACAAGTAAATTGCTTTTGTGACATGATGGAAAACAAAAAAAGAGGAACAGAAAGGGACTAATGGTAGGCCCTGAGTCTTACATGCTTTTATTATGCTAGAGAAACTTCTTTCAAAACAGAAAGCCTGTCCTGAGGAGGGAACTGCTTGTGGTTTGCAGCAGCACACCAGGGCCTGGCCCTGCCAGCTGTGCATGTGTGTCAGGAAGAGCAGTCACACCGATGTCTCGAAGCACCTTCCCACATGGGTTCTTGAAGACAAAAAGGAGTAAGGAAAGGAGAATTTGTCTGGGACTTTGCTGAAAGGCGTGAAGCAAGGGGGTCTGCTTACAAGTCTGCACATAAGAGAGCGATGTCAGTGTTTAACATCATCTCTGTGTTTGTTGCGGAGCTGCAGCAGTGGAACCACCCGGTAGTGCCCAGCCAGAACAGCCGGGACAGTAACGTGATGCCCCTGCTGGCAGCCAGCGGGAAGGAACGCAGAGCATTCGGCTGCATCTGGGGACCAGCTCCCAAAACACTGGCAGCTGCCATTGAAGCCCAGCTTGCTGCCCTGAGCTCCAGTATCCACATGGAGATCCAAGCCTGGAAGTGATGTTACCCTCCTCACCATGGGCCAGGAAAGCAAACAGCTGGTCTGCAAGGTGCTACACCAAGACAAAACACCTTTCTGAAAGGAGGTGCTGAGCATTCATCTACCTTGTTTTCTCCCTTTCTCCCTTTAATAACAAATAATCCATTAAGTAAAAAAGATTACTGGTTGCAACAGAAGAGATATAACCTCATGTCGCATCAAAATGTGAAATTTAAATTTTATAGGTGGGACATGATCTGGCTTTTCTTAGCAACATTTCTGAATCTTGTAAAAGCTATTATTGCTCTCAACACCCTCCTGGAAAAATTGCTACAGATGTTAAGAAAGGGGTGAAGCAGGAGAATATGTAATTATTTCTTTTAAGGGAATTCAAGAAGCTAATGTTTTCATAGTCTTTGTATTGTAATTCAGTGTAAAATTAATATTCTAAACATTTTCATGTAGTCCTCCTATTTTGACAGACAGCATCAAAACTAAGTAAAAACAAAGTACGGTCTGGTTGTGCCAGGAGAGATATGAACCTGTCTAGTCAAGCTCATGTCCTGCTCTGAGCCAGCTAGGTGATTAAACTTTTAAAATATACAAATATTTATAATTAACTAAAACACTAATTAATACACAAGTTTTAATCCACAGATTTAGTTGGGCATCCGCAAGGAAATCTAACCAATTGTGTCTGATTTACAGGTAAAATTCCAGACATGGGAGGGTTTTGTTGCTGCTGATGTTGTCATTATAATTTAGCCTGTATTAATAGTTGCAAATGTTTTTCAAAACAGTGTTTGCATCAATAAAAATTATTTTGGAGAAGCCAAGCAAGCTTAATGATTTGGATGAATACATTGTAGACAAAGAACGAGCCAAGTACAAAACTCTCTTTTACGAACCAAACATCAGGTTTTGAAAGGTGGGAACTTTGCAATAGGCAGCTTAATCCATTTTGAAATATCTAAATAAAACTTGTTTTCAGAAGTACAGAGCATGCCACATTTCCCCCTAATTTCCCTAAGCACTGCCATGTTAAGAATTCTGCTTCAAATAGATATGAAGGTTTGGGAGTTTATCTGTTGACACGGCAACTGTCTTCGGAGCTTAAAATTAAATGTTGCTCATCTTCAACAACAGAGAGCACAGAAATAAATGCCAGTATTTCTAGGTACAGATAGACTAAAATTAGACCAATACACAAATGGCTGTAATATGGCATTTGGCAAAAACAACTGCTATTTCTGCTAGCAGCCTACAGTGAGTGGATTTCAGCCTGTAACAAAGATACCTAAATCCTGAATGGATTCAAATGCCAAACTTTATATTATTATCCTCTATGACATGCTGTGTATCAGATTACAGTTCTTAACACTCTTTTTTTCTCCCATTTTGTGTAGTTCTGGCTGGCAGCATATTTGAACTTTTCCTCCAGAACTGCTTTTAACAGAAAGTTGGGGTTTGCTGTCAGCAGCCCACTTTTCAACAAGAGATTAAATACTTCTTTTGTCAGAAAATGTGAATACCTAAATATTAAAAAAAAAAAAGTAGTCTTCTCTGAACTGCTGTGCCGTATTTCTTGGGAATTAGAGTTTAACTGCCTCGGGTCTCCATCAGCAGTAGCACCATAATGCCTTGGGAAGAGGGAAGGCTATGCTGTATCCCTGGACACATGGTACAACGGTGTGCAACTACATCAACGGAGGAGAATGTGGACACAAAGCATCAGACGCAAAATTTCTAGAAACATGCAGCCAACTTTGTTAGACAAAATCTTCCAATATAAATCTTTCTATTGTTAATATATTGGGGTTTTGGTGTGTTTGGATTTTTCTTGGGGTTTTGGGGTGGTTTTGTCTTTGTTTTTCTGTTTGTTTTTTTTTTTTTTTTTGCAGGGAGGAGGTATCACAGAGTGATGGCAAAGAAATAGCTGAAATTTCACTGAAAAGTCTTTTTAACTTCTTTCCAATTTAAAACCAGCTTTTCAGCAGCTATAGTAACTATTCTCTCATTTCTATATGGAATAAACCCTAAAATGAATCTGAATTCAAGCTGGTAAGTTTTGCCTGACTCTAATTCATCCCAGTTGGCTATATATTTCTAGGGAGGGTTGTTGTCATTGCATAATCTTTGCTTAAACATTACCCAGGTTTCATGTTTTCTCTTAAGAAGTCCTAACCAGCCTTACTCAATAGGTCACTGATTTATGGAGCAAACCTGGGCAGAGCCTGGTATTAGAAACTTATTTGAAAGTCTGCTTCAACTCATATTCAAACCATGTCACATTTTATGAGAGGCAAATATATACTCATTTTGTTTTGGCAAGTATTTTCCATCTTCTGCACTCAACATTCTAGAAAAAAGGAGAATTTAAAACTGGATGGCAGCTTACACAAAACCTTTCTTGGGGGAAGACAATGACATTTGAAGCTATTTTTATACTGCTTCAGGAATTCCAGGCACACTGATTGTGCAGTGGATGTCGATGTCAGCCTCAAAATCTCACTTCTTCACCCCTGAAGAAGTGTTGGTTATTAACACAGGTTCCCTACTGCCCTTGTCCAAAATATGCTGCAGTCTTTTATCTCTTCAGGTCTACGGTGAGCAGAAACCTGGAGCATCGCACCAGGGAAGGGCTAAGAAAATTAGCTCAAACCACATTCCATGAAAAAAATTGTTGGGGGATTTTTCCATCTTCCATGCTCAAATATGGATAGCAAGCAGAATGAAATGCACTGAGATTGCCATAAAAGAGAGTATGTAGTCTTTCTGGTGAGCTAAAAGAAGTAGGTATCAAGCGACACCATCATTAAAAATGAAAGAGCAGCATGCAGTAGTGTGAGTTTTAATTGATTTTATTTGTTTTTATTACAAGGATGTGATCAAATGGGCAGTGATTTGTAGCTTTCCTTAATGAGAGGGACAAAAGCTGTGCTACCTGGTGGGAACAAGGATGACTGACTGCTGAAAGGCACCAGTAATGTCCCAAGTACTCATTTTCATTTCAGATCATCAATATTTGAAGTCAAGATACCCTAGCTGTTTAATTTAAAAAAAAAAAAAAAAAAAAAAAAGATCCCCTAAAAAGGTTTTGCATAAGCTTTCATACAGTTTTTCCATCCCTGGGAGAGACAGGCAGCATAATTGTAGTCGGGCAGGGCTGGGAGGGAACTCTGTGACCGTTCACGGCTGTCAGCAAGCCAAGAATGGATTCCTACAGCCCAAAGGCTGCTTTCTGGAGTTGTGCCAGAGAGCAAAGGGAAGTGTCTGGCCCCAGGACAGGCAGATGGGCTCCAGAAGCATGTCCTGCACACCAGCCAGCATGTCTACCTGACCCCCTCCTTCCATAGCCCCCATAGTACCCTTTCCCTTTTGGCCCCAGCCACAAGCCTGGTGTGATACTTGGACGAGACACCTGCACGCTCAACTTCACTGCAGCAGGGGCTTTGTAGTTTCCACGAGGATGAGGAAGCAGGATGATCTTGGAGAAGCAGGGCTGTGCCAGCGGGGCGAGGCAGGCCCATGCCAGTGCATGCAGTGCACCACAGGAGGATGGACAGCACCAGCTGATATTCCTGACTGGCTGAAGCTTGGTACCTGAGACAGCACGATGGGAGCACGGTGGGCAGAGGCCAGCAGGGGCTGTCACTGGGCTGCCAACACAAAGTGGCAGAGCCCACTTGCTGCAGAAGTGAGCAGTGCAGTGGTGCCTGTTGCTTGTGGGCAATGGTTAGGTACAAGGCAGGCAGCAGCGTTATGAATTATTTACTCTCATCCAAACATTTAGGAAGCATTTGGAAGGGGTAATGTTAAATGTGGGTAATGTATTAACTAAGACATCTAGCATGAAGAAAGTGGCTGAGATTTGATTTTTTGGTTTCTGCTATATCTATATATGTAATCTGTATATCTATGTCTACACCCCTTCTTGCAGTCCTTGCAGTCAGAGCAACCATACCTTCAACTCACCCAAATCAGGCACCTAGTCCAGTGTGTTGTCCCCCAGCTTTTTCCGGACAGCACTCCTATACGCCTTCCCACAAAGTAGATCTGCCTAGATAATGACATTTCAATATCTGTTGATGCCATGACAAAAATAATGTGTCAAATGTGTTGGACAAGGGCATCTTGATGTGGAAGCACTAAAAAACAATGGTGATGTATAAAGTAAATTATTGGGTTTTATGTAGTTTTATATTCATACATTAGGAAGTTGTAATATGTTACATCACAGATAAATACAAAATGTGCACTTGTATATGAGAAAATATAAAATGCTATGCGCAATATGGTATTGTAAAGTATATTATATAAGTTAAAGTATTAGAAAATCACAGAAAATCACAGAGGGTTGGAAGAGACCTCTGGAGCTCATCTAGTCCAACTCCCCTGCCAAGGCAGGGTCACCTAGTGCAGACCACACTGGAACAGGTCCAGGTGGGTTTTGAATGTTTCCAGAGAGGGAGATTCCATTATGTCCTTGGGCAGCCTATTCCAGTGCTCTCCCACCCTCAATGTAAGGAAGTTGTTCCTCATGTTGAGGTGGAAATTCTTGTGTTTTAGTTTATGACCATTGCTTCTCGTCCTGTCTCTGGACACCACTGGAGAGTCTGGCACCATCCTCTTGACACCCACCTTTGAGACATTTATATGTATTGAAGAGATCCCCTCTCAGTCTTCTCTTCTCCGGACTGAATAGGCTCAGGTCCTGCGGTCTCTGCTCACATGAGAGAAGCTACAGACCCCAAACCATCTCTGTCGCCTCTGCTGGACCCGCTCCAGTACCTCCTTGTCTCTCTTGTAATGAGGAGCTCAGAACTGGACACCGTATTCCAGATGTGGACTCACTAGGGCTGAGTAGAGGAACGGGACTATCTCCCTTGGCCTACTGGCCACACTCTTCCTGATGCACCCACAGATACTTGGCCACAAGGGCACTGCCAGCTTGTCATCCACCAAGACTCTCAGGTCCTTCACACAGCTGCTCTCCAGTAGGTCAGACCCCAGCCTGTGCTGGTGCTTGGGGATATTCTTCCCCAGGTCCAGGACCTACACTGGCCTTTGTTGAGCCTCATTAGGTTTCTCTCTGTCCAATTCTCCAGCCTATCAAGGTCCTGATGAATAGCAGCACAGCCTTCAGGTGTATCAGCCACTCCCCTCAGTTTTGTGTCATCAGTAAACTGATATGTGTATGCATAATAAATGTATAGCTGAATTAAATTAAAGTCATTAATTTAAGTAGCATTGTTCAGTGTTACCGAAAGGAATGATTTTGACCAAGAGTGGGAGATCCAAAAGCAGCCACCAGTGCTTGGCTGTTTGGCAGAGCTTAGGATGCAAGCATATATAGCAGAGAACTACAGCTGCATTACTGCATCCCTGCATCACTCCCTCTGAGAATCCAGTCTGTGATTTTACTCCAACTATTGCGTCTTCTCCCCTGAGACCTTTCCCAGACCAAATGGGGGTGGGAACAGAAAGCGCCTTGTTATCATCTTAAACTGTATGAGTCATCTGCATGCTGCTTTTTGCATATCTTTCATTTTTCTCTCTATTTTTTCTTTCTTTTTTGTGATAAGCAGATGTCAGAGTGAAGAAAGAACATGCATTTCATTCATTAACACCTCTCAAAAACATAAAGCAGCTTTTCTTTTTAACTTTGCGTTATTACAAGTAACAGCAGCTTTCACTGAGTTCTATCCTGAACAGAAGTAGAGAAATATTTTAGAAGTAGCTATGACAGATAGTCTTAGGGCCAGTCCCTAAACACTTACTAGAAACATGTTACTGTTTACTCATTTTTATGGTCAGCCATTGACTATGACACAGAAAATCATTCCAGGAATGCTGACTGTGAATCCTGCCATGATTCCCCTCCACTCCTTCAATGCTGAGTGTCCACAGTTGCTCTTCCACAGTGGTGTTATGTTAGCACTGAGATCGATGAGGCTTCTGCACAGTTCAGTAAATATTACTTATCTGCACAGTAAGGGCTGTGCCACCTCATCTCATCTGTGGATTGCCACAAAAGTGCTTTGTAACATGCACTCAGTAATAAACACATAACAAGGAAAGTAAGACCCTCCAGCTGTACTTTTTCTTCTTATTTTCTGAAACATTTACATGGAAGAATGCTGGTTTTGAGCTGGGTTGTTATCTTCCCAATTAATACGGCACTTCAGCAGCACTCATTGTGAGGTGAGATAAATGCTGCATTGAGTTTTTGCCTAGGAAATCAGATAACTCCAAATACTTGAATTTCATTCTACATGCCTTCAGGAAAGGAGGATAGAGTCTTTATTATGAAATAAATTAGTATTCACTGTTTCACATCCACATCTGAGAGTCAGCCACAGAAATTGGCAATCCCAGCTCCTGTTGCCACACGTTCAGATCCAGAGTGATGCCTGTTACTGATTTCAAAGACTGAGTCTAGTCTAAGTGACAGCTGCCAGCCCACCACAGTGGCCTCTTGTAAAATGTGTAAATATGAAAACTGCATGTCCCTTGGAATGGAAGCACAGGGCAAACCCCCAAAAGATTGCCCAGTCATGCTGAAACAAAACTATTTCTATGCAGGCTTAAATGCCGCTGCCTAGCTGAAGAGCAATTACGTGAGGAAAGAATGGGAAAACGAAATCAGAGATGAAATATTTTGAGAAAACAGAAACTGAAAGAAAATCAGCCTAAGTCAACACAGAAATGTTGCTCTACTTCAAAACTTCTATGTCAAATAGTTTCTTAAAAGTGACATTTTCCTACAAAAGATTTTGATTTTTTTCTGTTCTTTCAGAAATATGCAACTGCTCTGCCTCCACCCTTCTGCAACATCTCCCAGGGAAAACATTGCAGTGCCACTGCTCTAGGATCTGCATTGCACTGCTCCATTTCTTCCTTTATTGGTACGTATCTGGAATAAGCTTCCCCAAGGGCCTGCTGGGATACATGTTCCTCTGGCTTCTCACCTGTGAGGCTACAGCTCAGCTGTGCCCAGAAATCCCTACTGTGGGTTTGGCTGGCACTGCTGTAATTAGGACATGTCTGACAAAGTCACTGGGCTCCCTCCTAAATGTCCCATATTTAATTCACTTCTCTTTTCAGTCTACCCTCAAAGTGTGGGTGACTGGGTGGCATCCCTGTCCCTCTTCCCTGCTTTGTTGTATGTAATGAAGCATGTTCTCTCCCATCTCCAGCATGACTGTGGGGAACTTCCTTGGATTTCTGTGCATCTGAAGCTGATGACTCTATCCCTTGCTTTTTTCAGCTGTGATCCAGCACTGATGACTCACCTTCTAGTCCATCAGGACAGGAATATTCTCTTGCAACTCAACCCCCTCCTTCACAACCCCGTTGGCCCATATCAATGCTTGCAAGTGAAGAGATTTGTCCTGGCTTCATACATGGTGCTTTCTTGTTCTGGCATCATTCCTGAGAACTAGATGATCCCATCAGATAGACTGGAATGGGGAAAAAATATTTTTTAACTTTCACACTCATGATATAAATAGGAGAAATATTGCAGGGGTTCTTTGTGTTTGGGATGGGCGAGGAGGGAGATTTCAAAGGTCAATTATTCAAATTTTGCACAGATGAAAGTCTATTGAATTTTGCGAAAGAACAGCAGGAAACTCTATTAAGTTTATTTTAATTTTGGGGTTTTGTGATTAGCTGCTTTCCAGCAGAATAAAGCAAGAATGATAGAGACCAAAGGTGGGCAGAAACAATAATTATTTTATGAAAATGAGACTTTATCCTACTGCTGCAGGCTGAGACAAAAAGAATCTCTACTGAAGGATATGCCACCCCATTATTCACCATTATTCAGCAGTCCAGGCATTACTGAGAAGCCTTACAGCTTTTATCCCAGAACTGCTTTTATACTTTTGTTAAGTAAAAATTAATCCTTGTGTTAACCTGACACATGCATGTCCATCTAAGCATTAATATGGGAGCTGCTGGAAACAGGATATACAATTAGTCCAATTCTTGCCATCACAAGCCGTCACATCCAAAAGTAATGTGAAAAATGTCAAGCAGGTACAACATAATTGCAATATACATAATCAGTGTGGCCTACCTTTTACACACAAGCTGGTTACACATCACATTCTTGAGAGAAAGGGTGAAGAAGAAAGCCAGCCCATACTGTCTTCAGCCTTATCTAGTTTTAAGTGGAGAGTGATTTCTTTCTGAGTTGCTGACAGCTGACAATCAATATAATTTCTGTAGGTTATATTGAGGCTTGGTAATCTCTGCCATCACCTGCTCTCAGAGCAGAGCCTGCATATGCAGTCACAACTCTGACCCAGACCTCTAATCTTTAAACTGTGGCCGTTCCTTACAGTGTTCTCTTGCTTTTGTCAGAGGTCTGAGCACAACACACATCCCAAGCCTGTTCCAGCTGAGAACAGACAGAGACTCTTTGGCCAAACCAGGCACATCCAAAGTACAGATTAGTCCATATGAGACCTAGGTGTTGGAGGCACCTTTCTTTCACAGGCCTCAAGAACCGTGTCTGATTAGACATCTCACAGTCCAGGGGCTGCAATTTGTCATCACTCGCTGTGCATCAACCCTGAGAGCATTGGCTGCTCCTGCACTCCTCTCCTCCCTCCTGTGTTTGATACCTTCTCTCCCATTGTCTTCTGACAGTTCCCATCTTTCTCTCTCAGGACTGCTGTTATTTATGCTGTAGTGGAGCTCCGAGAAGGGGCTGAAAGGGCAAGGAGGGAAGGAGCTCTCAGGCTGTGGGACTCGGCAGAGCCAACAACACAGGGGTCCTTGGCAGCTGACTAAAGCAAATACAGCACAGTGGTACTGCACAGCCAGATGAACAGGGGTCAGGCTGGGCTATAGGGAGGTGGAAGGAAGCTGTCACATTCTCGGCATGACATTTGGCAGCTTTGTAAACCAGAGTACATGAAACAGGATGGTAAACTATTTCCCCACCCCCCAGGCATCAGCCCCCTGTTAGGAGCTACCTCACACGACCTCCACCAGCTTTACATCGCAGCCAGTCTTGCCCTGTGTCTGAAAACCCCACCTGCTCGTCAGAACGAGAGCCACTTCCTCAGTATGGGGAGCCAGGACAGGGCAGCTGAGAGCAAAGCCTTAGTTTCCTTATGTTCCCAGTATCAGGCTGCCTCCAATGGCTGTGCTTGAATTATTCAGTCAGTCCAGGTGTTGCCTTTTGTTTGTCAGTCTGTTTCTGCCTGTAGAAAATAGTGCTGCCAGTAACTTCTGTCGTTCATTGCCATTGAGGGTTGCATGGATCGACTGCAATCTGCCAGACTGGATTTTACAGTAGCGGTCCACACCCACCCTTGGAAAATCCACCCACCAGCATCCTTCAGGGGCTTAGGCAGGTCTGTTGGATCGCTCCTGGCAGAGGAAAGAAAGAAAATCATGGTCACTAATACTATGCCCATGCCCGTGCTTTATATTTACAGATGTATGGGCACCTCAGGCTTTCATAGGAGCAGTTGAATGGCTTGCTCCAAAGGGCTGCACATCTCAGGAAGACTCCTTTTTGGGAACTGTATTCATTGGGGCAGAGACCACTGCTCCGCTGGTTCTGCCCTGAACTTCATTTGTGATCCTTTGTCCCTGTTTACACTAAAAGCATATTAATTTCCTGGTTTTCTGTATAGTATACAAGTCTTGATTCAGAGCTTTGGCTGTTCTTTGCCCTGTCTCTAACATTGTTATTAATGTTTGTATGTAGATTTTTTTATGGGTCATTCACTAGAGAGCACCTGCATTCCAAAGTGACATCTTGCCACTACAGATATAAAAAAAATGGTGTGTTTTACAGTCTTGCTTTTAATGCTGATTGCCTCCATAACAAAGAATGCTACTGGGAAAAAATATTAAAATTCTTGCCTCCGAATTCCTTATTCAAGGATCTCACATTACAGAGAGGCAAATTAAGGACACACTCTACACCATTAGAAAACATTCATTAAATAAAGCTAAAAGTGAAGCTAAAATTACATTCGTTTAGCAACTGCATTTTATATGGCAGCATAACCCCTTGGTGAGCTCTCAGAATGGGCTGCCTATTGGAAATCTGAATGATGCCTCAGCTTAATCTTTAAACATCCAATGTTATCTGCCTAACAAACCAAATTAATCTCTGTGAGTTATGTAATTGCTATTACAAAGAAAAAAAAAAGAAAAAGAAAGAAGACTCAAGAGGAACACAAGCAGAGTTTATAAAGAGCTCCAAGGTTACGATTTATTCTTTACGGAATAAATGATCCATCCATTCAGCTTGGAACACGGTAATTGCAAGGGACAGCATAGATAAAACCTCAGGAAAACATGTCTATCTATTTCTAGATGCTTCTGCTCTATCAAAGCCATGAATAACCCCGTGACAAAAAAATATTAATTTCCTCCTTATGTCCCATTCTCTTATTGGATACTGATTATCCCCTTCTGTGGGACACACAGCCACTCCACCGACAACAGGTGGTCACTGGATGCAAGAAAGAGAATGGCAAATGGTCTCAGCTTCCCAAGGACATCTGGCTTCACAGCTAGGTACAATCAGCTGCAGTCATCAAGCTCTACCTCCACGTTGGAGAGCATAGGTCCAAGAAATGTTACACTAGACTCTGCAAACAGTTTGCATGGTTTATTTGTTTGCACAATGTGCTAGTTTTGTAGCTTTTCCTCGTCTTTAGTTATTAATTCTGTATTTCTGTGTCCGCAACTTCAAGATTGCTTTTTTTTCATCCTGACTAACACAAAACAACATCAGGGTGAAAATAAGTTTCTGTGGAAGCCTATTAAAAACACTCTCTCCATCCAGTGGAGAATTCTTTTCTAGTGACCTACCAGTTAGCCAGTGTTAATGTGTTTCGTTCCAGTGGTATTGTTTTATCTTTGCAGTGAAATTGCTAAGCGATAGCACATGGAATGTGAGAGGGGAATAATAGCGCACTAAACATCGCGTCCAAGTTCCTACAGGCTAATGGTAATTCCTTTCTCAAGGATCACAGCATAGTTCAGCTAACATTAGAATTTTCCTAATTATGTGCAGATTTATAGCATCCCAGTTCCACAGGTAAATTTATAAAAGCTTGAGAGAGATGATGGACTGTTCATATTTGCTCAAGTATTCTCATATTTCCTGCTGCTGAGGTGGATAATGCCAATGCATATTTCTGCACTACGTTATGGAAAAAAGGCTTGAAAAATCTGTGGGTTTTGCCAAAACTGTTGATGAGCTACAGCACGAAAAAAAAATTAGAGAACATTTTAAAATGTGACATGCTTTCATCCAGATTTCAGAGTTTGCTTGGATCTGTGTCAGATCTTTCTCTGATAATGGATCATGCAGGCAAGAATGAGACCCCACCCTTTTCTAAGGATGTTATAGGTGAGATGTGGAGCCTTGTGACATTTTTAACTCAAAATTGTCTCTGTGAGATAAAGGATTATCTTCTCTGAATAAATCTCTAGTTCAGAGAGATGCCTGCCTTTGCCACAAGTCTAGTTTTGCATCTCAGAGGATTTACAAACAATTTAATGCTCACACTCCCTTCAGTGAGAGCCATTCAGCCCTGTGCCATGATAAAACTGCTCCTTAATCTTGCCACGGCGCTATCCCCCCACCAATAAAAAGGGATTGTACCATCTCTTCTTCATCCTGGCTACTGATGCTCAGACAAATGGTAGGTGAAATTTTACGATGTTCCCAGGTCCTGCACAGTGCTGCATGCCAAAAGGGAGGATCAGGTGTGGTTGGGCTGACCAGAGGGTGAGTACATCCACTGGTGCTTTGGTGTAGGTAACCAGCCCCACCCAGCAAAGACAAATTACTGAAAGTAAGTTCTGGGCCAGCTCATCCCACCTGTCAGACCTTATTAGCAGCCACCAGCAGCTGGAAGCCTCAGTTAACCAGCCAGAACAGGTGGGCTTCTGGCTGCTTAAGAGTTGAAGTGCCATAAGGGCATTCCCCATACACGGATAAATATGCCCTACAAAGTACTGCGGTGTTTGTTGCAAATCCAAGGTGCTACCTTTAATCTATTCTTGGGGAGGAAGAATTTTTTGTTTTGCCAGCTGCCTATGGCTTCTCTGGAACAAAGATTATCCCTCACAACAATTTGTGGACTAGTTTTATGATCTGGATTCAGACTTATAAGTAATTTCAACCCATCCAGCTATAAAAGAGCAAAAGGTCACTTACCCATCTCACCTACTGGCACTGGTAAAATGAGCCATAAGTATCCCTTCTTATTACATGGCATGTTTCCTTTTGACCTATGTAGGCATTCCCCATTTTTTCATTTGTTTGTTTTTAATTCTCACCCTAGGACATCTAATTGTATTTACCACCAACATTTTAAACTCTGCTTCAGCCTTCTTAGACTGAAATTATTTTTCAACTACATTTATTGTCTTTAAACAGGCTTTCAAAATGTAACACTTGCTCAGAGTTAGGTAAATTAAATGCCATTTCACATGTTTTCACAAAGATAAAAATTCTTGGCAATAGTCTGTTTTACTTGTTGATTTGGCTGAAGCAGACAGCATAACAAAAATACTGAACAAGAAAATTTTAACTTTAATACTTTTAGTGGATAGAAGCCAGACTGTGAAATAATATTTCTCTTTACTTTTTAGTAATCTAGGCTTTGGTGAGGAAAAGGTCATTATAGGTTGGTTACAGGGCTATTGCTGAAGTTAATTTAAATTATGAACTGGATAAAGTGTCTAATATTCTTGTAGAAATTTTATTTGTTGCAGAGAAGAAACCAGGAATTTATTATCATGTGGACTAAGCAGACTGAAGCCTACCATCTGGACACAGAACTCTAATAAACAGCACCTCCAGGTGCAGTTGCCATTTCTAATACACATTTCTGAGTCTGCTATTAGAGGGAAACTATGATGCTTCACTGCTGGCAATTGCCCACTTTTAATGATAGTTTTGAGTTCACTACACTGGGCCCATTTCATTACACAGAAACTTGTAAGACTCCTGGCCTAGAGTTGCCTCTTTACTGCTGGTCAGCATGGGTTTTTTTCCTCATGAAACATCAGTTCAACTTTGATTCCATGCCTAACGGACACTTGTGGTTCTTAGGAAAAGAACCTGCCTGTGAGTGGGCATACTTAAGGAAGCAAAGTGCATGGTGCTTTAGCTTTTATTAGCATCCCTTTTGACTCTCATCGTAACTTCATAGAACAGTGTTTTGGAGCAGGAATGGCAGACCAGCTTGCTAGCAAGGCAGTGGTACCCCTGCTAATGATCACTATTCGGCCCCTGCAACCCTGGTATTGCTTTCTTTATTGAGGAGATCAAGAGGATATTAAATTCAATTTGTATTGACTGTCTGGGTAACCCTCTAGACACTTTTCTTTAGAGATAATAACACATTATTTAAGCCAAAGGCTGTCAGCAACCACTGCACAAATATTAAGGCAACTCACATTAAGAACTCCCACACACAAACCTGATTTGCTGTTTTGTGTTTATGTACCAGGTCTCAGATGGTGTGTGAGCTCTCAAGCATCAGGAAGAAACATGATCAAAGGGAACAGGAAGAAAAAAATATCAGGAAAAAAAATATCATTACATATACAAAAAGCTAAAACAGTGATCTGACAGCGACTTCAGCAATCCTTGTCCCAGTCTCCGTTTGTCACGCTGGATATGTATGTGCTTGTGTGCACATGTGCATAGGAGAGAGAGCATGTGAGCCCAGAAACACAAGAATATACATGGGGGTTTTTTTCAAAACCAGGCTACAAACAGCGGGTAAATAGCCATATGGCAGTTGTACAGACGTTTGTTTTTTGAGCAGGGACTTTTCATCCACAGACACAAAAACATGAGTTATGTAAAAAAACAACAGCCTTGAATCACAGCTGTTACTGGTGTTAGAAAATGTGCAGATGAAATAAATAAAATCCTGACCTCCTCAGCAGCACAAGTCTTTCTGCTTTTCCAGGAAAGCTTTGAAGAAGGCTCCTAGTGTTGACTAAAACAGCCACCTAATATTTAAATATTATTATCTGTAAATTTTCCAGATAACTGGCTGATGTCATCATAGAGCTCTTGCAACAGGACAGGAGTGCAGCTCCTCTGAATATTAGGACACTTTTTGATTGCTCAGTTATTTACTTTGAGTTTGTGAGCAGTTAAAAATGGAGTGCAAATTTTTAATACATATTGAACTCTAGATTAAGTACATGTGCTGAAGAGTTATGGTGGATGAACTTTCCTTTCCTGAAATTTCTATGTGTTTATTGAAGATTTAGGGGGTTTGCTGCTTTCTGGTTTTGTTTTATCAAGCTCTCCCATGAATTTTAATCATAAAGGCTGGATAAGCATTTGAAGATCTGATTCACAGATTGTCTGTCATAAACGATTATTAACATGGAGGGTTGTGCTCACTTACCTACTGTATTTTTTCTCAGAAAACTGTTTACCTTTATCTGAAAAACTACTAACATTTTGATAATGTTGTCTGTCCCTAAGTACACACATGAACCTTCTGTAATCAAGTTTTTATTGAGGAACTGAGAGGTCTTGTCAAGTGGAGTCTGAAGCAACCCAGTCACAGATGACCAGAGAGTACACAGGTATCAGATCTAAAATTCATAACCAGAAACCAGCTTTTGACTGGAAACAGATTGGATGGAGGCAACTTCAAAAGTGTCTGGAAACTTGTACTTGAATAGGGGTTGGAGGATGGCACAAACTTAGTGCTGTAGCACGGGGTAACAGGTGGGTGGGCTTTTCAGTTATGGTGGAGAGGAGGACTGCTATGCAGAAAGTAATACCTTTACAACTTGTAGAGTTTAGATTCCTGTGAGAAAAAGTAAAAATAAAAAATGAAGAAATATTTGATTCCATAGCAAGGAAAGGCTACCCTTTAAAAGGATTATATCAAAATAAGGAAAACATGAAGTACAAATACAGATGCTCCCATTTACTCCCAGGAAAGAGGCTTGAACACACTTCTGCTGTTACCTAGCATGATGGCTCTTATTATGGTACATTAATTGCTGTAATCGATGTGAGGAATTCATATTCCAAAACCACTCCCAGCAAGCCAGGCTGCTAACTTTCCTTTATTTTTTCTATAAATGCCAATGATGGGAAGAGTAAAATTCCCTGTTCAACCTGTGCCTTTCTGCAGCACAGTGTATGTTAACAGCAACATTTTTACTACTAGAAAGTATCTTCCACTCTAATCTGTGCCTTAGGAGAAATCCTAACTTGGGTTTCATGGGAAATCATAGGCAAAGGTGAGCTTATTATAGCCATGGACAAGTAGTTGACAAGTATTAAAAAAACCCCCATACCATGGATGTTCTTGGGAAGTTATGAATATGTCTAGGAAATCCGTATTTGGGGCCAAATCATGAGATTTGAAAACATTTCTACCCATCTCTGTGGTAGAGGTTGAAGGCAAGTTTTATATCTGTTTTAGTCCCAGACAAATTTAACATTTCATGGGATCAAGAAATCCCATAAGCATGGCATTTACCGTAAGCATTGTCTTGAAGAGCATTCTGAGAAAAATATATTCATACACTATGGCACCTGAGTAGCATCAGGAAGGAAGCTTCTAAGGGAATATAAAAAGGTAAAGAGGTTGATTTTTCTTATCTTCTGAACAGACCCCAGATTTATCACTGCAGAACTTGGTGTTCCCTTCCAGGTTAGTGCTGCTTCCGCTAGTGGGAAAACCAGGCAAACAAAAAGTATGGCTTAGAGGACCACAGATGTGTGACTGAGACTTGAGTACATGTGTTAGGTGTTCTGATTTGGAGAAAAGTGTTAGATAAGCACAAAAAGATGAAGTTCAGGCTGTGCTGACATTCAGTACCTGAATGGGGCAGAAAAATCCTTATTACCAAAGTTTGAAACAAGACACTAAACCAAGGAAAAAAAAGGCAGTCAAATAATATCAATCTGAGTAAAAGACCAGAAAAGTGAGATACTCTGCACCCTTCCCAATCTAGAATTCAATTTAATAAAAGATAATTCATCAAATTAAATGATTTAAAATATCCAAAACATCACTGGAGAGGATAATACGTGATGGGATGTATCACGGAAAAACAGTCACCACCCATCATTTGAGCATCTTTCTGTGTCTCAGATGATCAGTAAAGCATTATGTTGCTGTGGAGCACTAAATAAGTCAGTGGGCAGGCTGATAAATTTGACAAGCTGGGACAAATTTGATAAGCTGTCTGAACAGGTGTAAATCCAAAGTGAGCTCAGCACCAGTGGAATGAGGCTGCAGTTTTAACTGGCTTAGATCCCTGCACCTGTGTATCTGTGCTCGAGCCACCACACCAATGTTTCTTCTTAAATGTATCTTTAGCAGCTCTCATGAAAAGTTTTGCTAACGAAGCTGTTTTTGAAGAAGTTAATGGCAAGGAAAAATGATTCCCTATAAAGATTTGTATAGGGATCATTTACTCCCATTATTGCAATAAACAATGGCATTGTCCTGATACAAAACCAAAATGTTTACTATTGCTAAACATCTCCAAATTCTATATCAATTATTTTATCTTGGATGCATAACTATTATAAACAATTTTTCCATTATACGGGATATTTCTTGCGGCCACCGCAAAAGAAAGCACTTTTCATCACAAGGATAGAAAAGCAATTTCTTCTGAAGCTTTCCTGTCATCAAAACTTTATTTAAAAGTTGGGACTTTAAATATCCCAGCTATTTGAAATTTTATATTTCTTTCACTTTCATTCAATGTCTACTGCTGTAGTTAACAAAAGTGAGAATTCATTCAAAACCACGGGCTTAGTGGATTAGGAAATATGGTTGCTGAATCCTGGAACATATCACAGAATCACACAGAAACAGAGAATAAGCTGAGTTGGAAGGGATTCATAAGGATCATCAAAGTCCAACTCCTGGCCCTGCACAGGACACCCCAACAGCCACACCAAGTGCCCATGAGTATTGTCCAAATGCTTTTTGAATTTTGTCAGACTTGGTACTGTGACCACTTCCATGGGGAGCCTGTTCCAGTGCCCAAACACCCTCTGGATGAGAAACCTCTTCCTAATATCCAACCTAAACCTCCCCTGACACAACTTCAGGCCATTCCCTCAGGTCCTGTCACTGGCATCACGGAGTAGAGATCAGTGCCTGCTCCTCCTCTTCCCCTCACAAGGAAGATGTAACTGCAATGAGGTCTCCCCTCAGTCTCCTCTTCTCTGGGCTGAACAGACCAAGTGACCTCAGCCATCCTTCATTCAGCTTCCCCTCAAGGCCCTTCACCATCTTTGTTGCCCTTCTTTGGACTCTCTATCTAATAGTTTAATGTCTCTCTTATATTGAGGTGACCAAAACTATTTTGTTATTGTTAATTACCCTCCATGATATTTTGAAATCCAAATCTACTGTTGGATGAAGTTTGTGGATGAATCCTTGGGAGAAAAAATAACAAAACCAAGTGCAATAACACCTTCCTTCTGCATTCTCAGCCTCTAGGATTGGATTATGAGAATGCTGAAAGTTACACTGAATCTTTTTCTGAAAATTACCATTTTTCAAATGATCATTTCAGTTAAGGAACTACTATAGCACCTTCAGTTTAAGACCAATTACAGTAAGACAGACTTGATATCACTGCAGCAGTTTTCCCACAGCCCTTGATGTCACTTTTACAGTAAAAATTTTTAGCAGACCTCTCTACTGGCATAGAATCTCTCCTTCAAATTGATAAATACTCAGCAATGTAGAAACTCTGATCAATTTCCCACAAGCAGAAAAGGCAAAAGTAAAATATGTGAGAAAGTCTCCAACCTGGATCCAAAAAGCCAACAGGAAACAAAAGGTTTATGAGTTCCCAGTACACCTCTCAGTGTGCTTTAACTTGCACCATGAAGCAGTCTCAGAGCATGCCATCTATACGGTGGGTTTTTTTCTTTAGCAAATGACGGAAACGAAAGTGGTGCACCTTCTAACTGGTTGTGGGTGTTCAGCCTGTGGGACCAGCCTGGAGCTAGTCCAAAACCCGTGAGTTGAGCACCAGTTCTACAGATCTGCTTTTAACCTTCTTGTCTTATCCTTTGTGCCAACAAGAAGGATATTTGGTATTGTCAAAATGCCACCTGTATGGTGGCGCTCCCTGCTTGTGAGAGCATTCCCACCCCTTCTGGTTAACTTGATGCTGGCAGTGTCACCAGTTAATTTCTCTCCCGAATCTGAGTAAAAATCACAACATTGCACAAATACCTGTTGCAATCAGACTGCTTTTTCCTGAGCTACTAGTTGGCGTGATTATCCAGGAGCTTACAGTTTGGATAGCCTCACCCTTGGAAGTTCCCAAAAAGCCTCTGCATTCCTGCAACTTTATTGACAAGTTTGCCAAGCCTCCAGTCACATTCTTCTACCTTTTTGTTTTCTACTTTTTTGTTTTCACTTCTGCCCACCCTTACTTCTGCTGGGGCTGAAATTGTTGCCAAACCTCCCAGGTTCGCATATTTCCCTCTTTGTACCGTCCCAGTTAGAGAATGTCGTTGCATGGCAACACAATGTAAAGCATTCATTTAGTGACACAGAACAGTCTAGTTAAAGGCTATTTCAGCCACACATGCGTTCATTTTTGTGGAGAAGAGCAGACAGAAAAAAAGGAAAATGTCCACAGATCCCACAATCCTTCTTTATTTGGAAGAATGGCTTTAAAATGAAGTCAAGCAGTATCTTGTTTTATCATTCATTTATTTAGCAAAGAAAGAAATGAATTCAAATACCCCACACAATGAACACATATTATTCCCTGATATCAAGATGCAGATTCGCTTGTGAACAATTTTAAATGAATCTGTTTTCTTACTATTGAAGTCATCTTGTACTGTGCATGGATTTGTGCAGAAGCAATACATTTTGGGCTCAATTCTGTAAACACATTAAAATAAGTAACTGGCTACATCTATACCATTGATCTCAGTGTGGTTACTTATGTGATGAGTAAAATTATATTCAAGAGCCTAGCTTTTGCCAACCTAAATTTAGGCATGGAAATGACACTGAAAATTAGAAGTATATCTCTCTAGGCTCACTGCAGTGTTGGTGGAGAGACACAAGCCCTCATCAGGATGTAACTCTGCCCATCTAAGTATGTTTTCCTAGATGAGACATAGAGGATGCTGATGGCAGCTACAATCAAAATTGGCCAGACGCCTCAAGCAGAGCGAGATAAGCTTGGACCAAACAGTTTACAGAATTGATCTCATACAGCAAAGCCATTATGCATACAATCAACATTAGGAATGTGCTCATGTTGCGCTGATTTTATTAAAACTGGTCCCACATTTAAAGAAGTGAATATATTCATTCAATAATTATGAGGAAAAAAATATTGAAGCATTTAATCCTATTAACATTTTACTTGCTTCTGGGACCTCTTACTTTCTTTTCTGGTTTGAACAGCCATATGGTCTGATGCTCTGAGAACTTTCTTCACTAACGTAAGTGCTTCAGTAGCTCTTGATTTGTACGCTGGTGTGATGTTTTCCCAGAGGCTGCTGTGGAGCTCTGGTAGAGCTAACTAAATGCACAGTATCCTACACCCATGTGAGACTTTAATCAGTACTGCTTAATAGCCTGGAAATCAAAGCCATTTAAGCCCCATTCTTTCTTCCACTCTCTTATGAAATCCCTAATCCTAGTCAAAAACCTCTTGATTAGTTTTAGCCAAACCACACTGCTTCAACATCAGGTGACTGCAAGCAGCTGGAAAAGCTTCTACATAGAGTAACTTAAAAAGGCCATAAAGATCATCAGACTCAAATCAAAGTCCAAGATATATCTGCAAGCACAGGAGTCCATTTTCTAACCAAGTAACATATGCTATGATTCAGACATAAAAAATAAGCACAAAATGTGTACTCAAGCCTAGTTGTACTTTGAGTCGGCCAATGAGTGTATATACAGTGCAGGATGTGACTGGCAATCTTGCTTCCTCCTCCCTCCATGCAGCAGGGCCACATGGAAACAGCTTTACTTAGGGAACTTTCATTTATCTGCCAAACTGTTTGCATTCAGAATAGAAAAGCATTTTTAAATTTATGCCATCAGTGTAAACACAGTTAGTAATATTTACTAATGGTATCGGAGGTAATATAATTATTTATCCAGAATAGATCACTTCATCTAAGAGAAAGGATGAACAATATTTAAGCATGGCATTTGATAAGCAAGGGACTTGATTTTCCCTTTCAAAGAACAGAACAATGCTTTCACAACCAAATTTTATCCTTGAGAAAATTTGAGAGCTCTATTGGCTTAAACAAGGTTTGCAGGAAATGCCCATTTGCTGTATTTTTGACAGAAAGAAAAATAAGAGCTTTCATGAAGAAATGGACATCATTTAATATGGGACTTGGCAGTGCTAGGTTAATGGTTGGACTCGATCTTAGATGTCTTCCAACCTCAACAATTCTATGAAATTTGCTTTTCACCAAAATCTGTGTAGCCTATTTTAGAAAAGATGCTAAATAAAGTAAGTTGAAAATTAATAGAGACTGCACTTCGCTTTGCTCCATGTACTAGGAAAAGCTATACTAAATACCTGGGCCACTACATAGAATTCAGAAGATGAAAATACTGATACAGGCAGAGCATCTGGGGTCCTCTAAAATTACCTAAGACACAAATATCTAAAGGCTTTAAAACCTGTTGTCTCACAATCAAGCTTGACAAGGAGATCTTGCCATCAAGTTTTTCTCATTTAAGTGCTGTGAAATTTCCATGTTTATCCTGCTGCTTCAGATAGAGTTTCTAATATATTTCTGCCTGTGATATAGAACAATTAAATTTAGGAAGCTAAATGACAAAGAAAAATAATTAAAAGAAACACTTTCCTGACACATTGGCATGGGAGCTGCTCAAAGATCTGGAACACCTGAAATACTCCTTTGGGAGAGGGAAGTGTGAGCAGACTGAGCATCTGCTAAATGCACTTCTAGCTATGATCATGCAGACTTGACCTAGGCTATTATTACCACCTATATAACACGTATCTAATGTATGTATTTATCCATGAAAAGAATGGAAAATAGATCACTATTAAGATAGGTGCACCTCAAACTACTGAAGAGTTAGGAAAAAAAGATAATTTCAGTAATTTTAATTAAAAAAAGGTTAAAATAAAAATACATAGTTCAAATATTTTAAAGATATTGGTCTTAAAACTAATAGTCTAAATATAAAATCCAGAAGTTGGACTAATGTGCTCTTAGTACAGGGGCAGAAAAAAATGTTGCTCATATGTGTGTATGTACATGTGCTGCTTTTTTTTTGGCAGTAGCAACAATATAGGTTTTATTTTATCTTATTTAAATATAAAATTTATCTTTTGGCATGAACGCAGTAATTCAAATACCATACTGGTTATGATTTGGAGAGCTTTTCTCTCCTCCATCTCTTGCAAAGAAAATTTTCTCTTACCCAGGGCAATCAGCTAATTTATTCCTGGAAAACCAAATCTAATGTACAGTAAAAAATCACAAATTATAGAGACCCAGCATTATTATACTTTCTGGAGATGAGCTGGTGTGAAGGTGAGGTGCTTTCATTTGACTGAGTTAGTAACAGGGAGAACTATTCAGCTGGAAAAAATAGGCGGCTGATCTTAATTACTTTCATAGATGGTAAATGTGTGTTCATTTTACTGCATAGCATTTTAAAGACCATTTTGAATTTTTTTCATTTTTCTGCAGAACACATTGGAAGCATAGTGCTACATTCAGATCTATCCCCATTGAAATATGTAGCTCACTGCCATCAGTAGATACAGTGTTTACCATTACTATGTAAGTGTTTCTTGGTACTTTTTGATTTTTTTCATAGATAGTTGTGAATCATTATAATCTGTGCAAGTTTCTTCTCTATTTGCCTATCATAACATAACCTAATTAGCAAGGGCTCTAAACAGAATGGAAACATTTCCACTCTGCTTCTCCTTGCATACCTCCCTAGCATTCTAGTGCGATGGTCTTTGCTTTTAGCAAGAAAATGAAAGCCCAGTCCTTTAATCCACTTTTAATTTCTTCTCACAAGCTTCTGAGAATAGCAAATGCTTCCTTGCTACTATGTACTCTGGAAAATCTGACTCAAATCCCTGCAATTTTCTTTTTAGTTATACATCTGGAATTTCAGATACAAAAATAACAATGTCATGAATGTGGGTGAAGACAGACAGAACAAAGAAAAATGGTATAAAACTTTGTCTTTCTCATCTACCACTACAAAAGGAATTAAAACTGATAACTTAAAACTCAAACAGTATTTTAAATATTTACATCAATAAAGTCCAACAAGATCATCACTTAAAACACCATAAGAATGTTCCTCTAGGGGCTGACTGATGCAGGTCAGACACGGCAGCAAGATGAGACAGCCCTTTGCAAATATATCTATGTTCTCCGAGCCAGCTTTGTTTGTTGGACGTGTGTATATAAAGTAAAAGCTGGAAAGCAAAAAGCAGACCTATGATTATGCCTACATACCCCCAAGAGCCAGAGATGGCACACAAAACACGATGTAGTTGTACTGTTCTGTGGCCAGCCTGGTGGCGAGTGCCACAGCCACCAGAGACAAGTGTGTCCCGTGCACATGCACCAGGGAGAGGAAGCCTGTGGAGTGCCACAACAAACCCGTGTGCTGCAGCACGGCTGGTTTACTAAAGACACACAGAAAATCCTCCCAGTGCCTCTCCCATCTGCCCTCCTCCCTTGGCCTCCCCGTGGGACGTGCCCTTCCACACCCTCGCAAAAATTAAACTGAACAAGGTGAAGGCTTTATGTGACTGGGCTCGGCTTGCAACTGCAAACCACTGACCCTGGAGGTGTCCGGGTTAATTACAAGATTGTATCCCTCGGTACAGCCTCAGTACTTCTCTGCACTCTGAGCAGCTGAACTGCAGCCAGAATGATTTACAGCCCAGGAAGATCAGCCTACAGAGCCCAGAGCTGCTGCAGAGGATCACTAAACCCCCACATTTTTTCTTGTCATCCCCAGCACCTTGTGAGCTCTTTTTGGCAGTGTCAGCTTCAGAAGACTGCACAGAGGGCTAACAGCAAAGCTCCCTTTTTAAACCCCAAGGAAATAAAAGACAACACCTAAAAAGAAAAAGAGATGTGTACTCCTGGCACAGGTTTAAGGGGTAACGTTATTATTTCTTTTTAAAACTTCGGAATTACTTAGTCACTTGTTAGAGAAGTATGAGTGGAAATTCATGAAACTGAGCGAAGCAATGCAATCCTCATGAGTGGTCCAGCAACACTGAGGGGCTACAGCTGCCCCTGACACTGAAGGCCAACCTTGCATTCTGCAAAGAAAACATCATGTCACAAACAGGCGGTTTGGGCTTTTGGCAGCAATGGGACATTGATGGCTTGGATCGTGCTTGAAATGTCTCTGAACTTCATCTCTGAAGCCTCAATCACATGAGCACTCGAGTAGCACAGGCCTTGGGGACTGGGAAGTTACAGGAGGCCAGAAAATACACAAGCCCATTAGTACTCATCATAATTATTGAAATCTGTAAAATAGGTATTAGAATAAGTCTTTGCAGTAAGATGTGGATTGAAGTATTTGTTTCTCTCCTCTAGAATCAGGTTGTTTTTGTTAAATGCCTGGGAAGAAAAAGAAAAAAAAGAAATAAGAAAATGAAAAGGACATAGAAAAGGTAACCATTAAGTGCTCTTTCATCAAGGCAGTTTTTGTGAAAGTATCTGTGTACAGTAAGCCAGCCAAAAATGCACTGAGAAATACCTGTACATTTACAGAAACTTGCATTTGCATGAAGTATCTTCTTACATAATAACATTCCTGCAGAAAGCAATTCTACTTAATGAAGCCAGGCATTTTCCCCCCAACATTACAAAACTAATTTTATGATTCTATGAATATTTTTAAATCATATATACTCAGTTCTTCCTATTAGAATGAGTCACTTGTTATCTTTTTACTGAATAAGAATTATTTTCTCTTTACTGCATTAATTCCCTGATTTTCCAGTGGCAGAAATGTCTGAAGGCCTTAAGAGCATAAATCCTGTTTTTCAAAAAAGTAATATGGGTATTTAGAATACGAATTTTCAAAGGATTGGGGTGGTTTTTTTTTGTTTCTGTAACTATCTAGAGAGATGATTAGTGGAATTTGAAAAAGCTTTAAATTAGGTTCATATTCCACTGCTGACTAGAAGATCCAGACTTTTCTTGCTGTTTTTAATGAATTTCATTAAAATGTCTTTAATTAGAAAGAAAAATGTCTTTAATTAGAAAGAAAGAACTGGATTATCCAGGTAGGATTTAAGAAAAATCCTCATTTGCAAAAAAGCTTTGCAGCTGCATGAATAAACTGTGTAATCTGAAGATACTGAACTAGGTATTTCCAGAATGCACATCCTTTCTTAACTCAGTGGATCTGAAAAGCAGAGTTATTTTAACAGGTCACAAAAAGAAAATAGCAATTTGGCAATAATAATGAAATAGTATGGATATCATGATAGACTCTCAGTAATCTGTACTGCTTTTCCACAGAATAGTTTGGGTATAAACACTAGCTGAGAGTCTGACCCAGAATATATTCACCAGATACATTCTCCTGTATAGAGACAAAATGCAGGAAGATGAACAGTGACCTTGATATTGGATGATCAGAGCCAAAGGATTTTCTTCAATAGATTTCACGATGATTGTTAATGGCCCTATTTACTTCTTGAACAAGCCACTAGGGAACACAATTAGGAAAAAAATCCCACAAAACAACATGAGTGATCCGCTTTTTTTCCAGGAAAGGCTGCTGTATAAATTATACACACATGCAAATCCAACTTCCTGCCTAACAGGGATTGACAAGTGAAAGGATCTGCAATTACAATACCTCAAGTGAAATCTACTTCTGTCATTAACAATCAGCATAAGTTGATCTCAAATGTCACTGCGGAAAAGCAGCAAGGAGAATTCTTTTGATACAGCAGAAATGTTGTCTAGGTGCATCGAGTAGCCCCCAGCCCTCTGCTCACCTTGATGGCTTCTACAGAGTCGTATTTGTCCAGTTTGTTGATGTGGTTGGTGATGCTGGTGTTGAGCGGAGCGGGTGACACCGGGTGGATGACAGTCGCGTCGTGGGACTGCTGTTGGTACCGCTGGCAGTAAGTGTAAACAAGCAGGGTGAGAAGGCAACCAAGGATTGAGCTACTTAATCCCACGGCAATCATGTGGAACATGTTGAACTCTGCTGAGTGGAGAGAAGAAGACAATCTAAATTTTAAGGCTGTAGCAGTAAAAGCTTCAGCTTGGGGAAAAATGTAGACGAGTGTTTGATTCAAATAAGGATAAGGGAATTTTCATGTGTTTCTCTGAAACATCTCAATTGCAGTGGTTTATCCCTACAGTAGTAAATTCATTTTACTTCCCTGAAGGGACCATTATAAGAATCTTAGATACTCATACATCTCTGTAAGTACTGAGATCTTTGAAAGGTGCTTAAACAAGTTCAGAACACAAATAAAAGAAAAATTAATTGCATTCCGTATGTTTGAATAGTTCATAATTTTTTTCTTCAGGCTGTATAACAAAGCCTTTTTACATATAAATTATGTATATAGTGTACATACATAGATTTTTTTTTTCAGTGAACTACAGTATCACCTCCTCTGCTGCTACCACAGTTCTTTCTCTTACATGTAGTGACTCGTGGCAGATCTGACGAAATACTGATATCTTTGAACCCCATTCCTGCTTTCCTTAAATGTTTTCCATATCCCTTTTATTGGATGAGTGTTCCAGAAGAAGCAGCACATATTTTTCCATCCCTGCTTTGATTCTTGCTGGTTACCATTCTTTCTCTGTCTTGGCCACTTTGTTCCCTTCTCCACCTCTTAGAATTTTTTCTTTATATAAAGGGGAGTGAGGAAGAAATGGTAGCATTTTAGGGGAAAACAGGAAGTGGTGAGAGATGGACTCCTTGAATCTCAATATACCTTTAAGCATGGCAGCCAGAGAGTGTAAAGTCAACAACTCAGTGCCCAGCACTCTCCTATCTGCTCTGCTCTTCAAAGGTATGATGGGATCAGACCATGGGAAACCCTCTCCACCTATGCAAGGATTAAAACTGAGAGGAAGCTCATTGCTGCATGAAACTAGAAGGGAATCTAAAGCACAATAATCCTCAGATCTTACTGAACAGAGATACCAGGTACCATTAGTATTAGCTCAAAATAAACAAATTACACTGCTTTCTATTGTTATTCTGAACTGGAGCTGTGCTTTTTGATTAGGATGATGTTTGAAGTTTCATCTTAACATGACTGAAAATTTGTTTGTTGTTGCCTACATGTACAAATGAAGGATTTTAAACCAATATACTGGTGCTAGTCTTAAAAACATCAGTTAGATCTTTTTCACCGTAATACAGAAAAATGGGCAAGCACATGGTTCTCATTTTTTGTAAAACCGAAAGTAGGACCTTTACATGTCTACTGAGTACCTAGAAACATGAAATAATATTTAGGTGACCCAGTTGATTGCATCAATATATCCATCTATCACTGAAATATCCTTCTACACCTTTATGAGAGTTTTCCACTGTTGCAGAACTTGGCAAAATGTTTTCAGAGTACCACTGCTAATTAGCGAAAAAATCAAATGACATTATCCTGGCTCCCATAACAAGTTACCATACGCACAAGTACCCCAGCATAACCTCTGTGTTTTCATTGTCTTTTATTAGGTTAAAAATGAAGCTTATCTGTGCATGGAAGAATACTAGAACTGGCCAGAGCTATTACCATGACGACACAGACTAAGCGTGATAGTTCAGCACAGAAAAAAAAAAAGTTCATTTTCCTTTTTCTTTTCTTCTTCTTCTTGTTTAGTGGTTTTAAAAGCTTTTCCTTTCAAGATTTGTTTTGCTAACATCATGACTCTTCAGAATGGAACCTTTTATTTACTTTTTAGTTTTGTCTCTGGCAATGAAGCTAAAAATGAGTCCCAGATAGAGTCTGAGCTATTAAATAGGTTAGCAGGCTGGTTTTCTGCTGTTTATTTGGAGCCCAAAAGAGGTTTGTGGACTTATTATCCTGAAAAAGGTGGAGCAACTTTGCAAATTTTGACCTACTAATAACTAGATTACTACAGACATTTCTTTTTGAGTACAAGGGTGACCGCCACATTGAAAAAGAAGAAAATACAAACATCCAATAATGCATGTTCTACTCTCAAAGGTCACCAATGACAGATGGATATTTAATGAGAAATCTTGTAGTAACTACTTTTTTCTGAACAAGTGTAAATAATGAGAATGCAGCATTTAGAAGGTAGAATAATACTAAGGAAGTGCAAAAGGTGAAACAAAAGCAGAAAATAGGGAATCAATATTTCAGCATTTAATAGACATCTCCAGCTGAAAAGCTTACCGCCACATCGTTTCTCCTCTATGCTGCTGGATCGTGCAACAGATATTTCTAGAAAAATAAATAAACCATTTAGGCCAAGGAGAAAAAATATTACAGAGAACTTCTAGTTAGATTAACACAGTAAGGATTTAAAAATTCATTCTATTACATCCCCTTCAAATTCAAGGTAAAAAATACTTTTACTATGTGGTAGAATTAATAGACAGGACCCATGACATCTTCAGGTTCCTTAGTTTCCCAAGCAGAAGCAGCAACTTATTTTTAATTCTTGCCTCAAAACATCTCTGGAATTAAAAGGATGAAGTGCATATGAAAACATTCTTTGTGGAGCTTAGGCTTGTGGAGAAAGAGCTGATTTACTGAAGTGAAATTAACTACGCTTTAATTAACTTGCATTCAAATGGGCTCATCACATCTAGAAGTCGCATCTAGCCCTAATGTTAAAAGTGGGAATTTATATATCTTCAAAAAAGATGACTGTCAATTTCATAGGTCTCAGTTGTAAACTAATAAAATGTAATTCCAGCCTGTATCTTTACCATTTTTACTTTGAAAAAATTTGGAAAAAATACTGAATAAAATCCGTTGGCAATCAAGTTTTTCCACTCCTTACTTCCAGACCATGGTTTCTCTGAAGGAAAGTTCGGCCTTACAAATCAGTCTCTTGAACCTCTCTGAAAGGGTCAAGGATCACATGTATACAAGTGGAGTAGCTGACACAGTACACCTGGATTTCAAAAAAGCAGAATTTTAAGTTCTTTGATAACACCTTTCCAAGCAACAAATGAAGCAAGGGAAAAGATGCAGAAACCGGCTAGTACTATGTGCCCAGTTCCTACAAGAGAGGAAGGTTGCCACTTCTGCTGGGGTCAGGCTTTTCAGCCAAGAGCTAGGGAGAAAACCCTTGGGTTAGAGGACCTGGATGAGAAAAAGCAAGCTGAGTGAACCAAAGAAAGCAAGCTAGATTCCCCAAGGTGGGAGTAATGTGCACAACCTTATCTGCTGTGTCACTGGTACAGTGAGGAGGAGCAGCAAACAAACCAGAAGGGCAAGAGATGTGGTGGCTTGTTTCAGATTCTGAAAATGCCTACTTTCCAAAACAAGACATAGAGCTTGTATTGGATTAAGCTGCAGATTCATAGAATGTGAATATTAATAGAGCTTCAAAAGCCTTAGAAAAGGGAAAATACAATGTGGGAGTTTTTGTTTTCATACTGACATTTTTCACATTGGTTTTAGAGGAAAATACTATCTGGGAGTTAAAGCACTATGCACCATCCATAAAAACAGTGTTTAACATTTTTGGTATCTTTGTTATATCGTACTATAGTTTACTGCATAGTCACACAAAGAAAAGGTTGCTGCACTGAGTAAACACAGACACTTTTCAAATGATACATTAAAATGTAAATTTTTCTGTCTGTGAAAAGACCCCTAGCTTTTTTTAATGTACATAGGGAGAAAGTCGACTGTTAACTGCAGTGCATTGTGACCACCCATACTGTCTTGGGGATTTAAATGACTGCTGTGATTTAAAAACAAAAGTACAGTCATTAGTTTCAACAAATGCTATAGAATAATACATAACGTGACTATCCATCAGGTTCTTAGCAGTCATGGGGGAGATAAGGACTGGAGGCAAAGATAATAGTATTTACCTTTCTGAGCAGCTATTAATGTAAGGGATACTCTGAAACGATTTCCAGATTAACAACCACAGCACCCATTTTCTACATGCAAACCACGAAACCTAGAGCAATGTTTCTCTAATAGTACTAGTCTCAAAAACACTTAGAATAAAAAGCAAACTATTTCCACTTGCTGTGTGTACTCATCCCATGCTACCAAGTAGAATGGGAGAGACCTGCAGAATGCTGTGACAGTGGCCAAAGTCCCAGGCAGTGACACTAGGGACAGCTCTACAGCACTGGGTTAAAAATGCCAGATTTTTATGTAGACACCAGATCTAACAGCATTGTCTCTACACAGTAGACCAACATCCTTGTGCTGACTGAAGGCAAGTTCTGCTTCAGCTCATGGATCTGTACAGTGCAGTCTAGAACAATGCTATGCCTCGGTCCTGAAATCTTGAGAGATTTCACTAATCCTTCAAGGAGCTGGCTGATCTCACCTGGTATAAAGTTGGAGTCCACAGCACAGGCTCGGCTCTCTGTGGCGTTGCCCGTGCACTGGCTGCCCACGGGAAACAAAATGATGCACTGACGAGCGCGGGTCTGGAAGCCAGATGAGTCGCAGTCAGACCACTGGGACCACTCGGACCAGCTGTCTGCAAAGGGCAGAGAGGGACACACACACAGACACTGAGATTAAGGAGTTCAAGAACACGGAATGAGAGAGAAATAGCTTGTATTTCTGAGTTAGAATAGAAGGCCTCCTCCCCAGCTACCACCAGCTAGCAGAGGGCAGCTCTTTCATTCCGATAAAAGAAAGGCAGTTCGATTTGGCAGAAGTCTCTGAAATGTGGATGTGATGGTAAATTTGCCGCAGACATATCATGGCTTCTGCCATGGCCTTTGTGCATGGAAGTGAGAAGCTGGGGGATTCTGTGGGTGTGACTGAAATGATAGCCATGGAATTAATTCCAGTCTAGGTCATTAGGGTGGACAAGGACACTGTATTTTTTTATGTACCTGACAAGCAGCAATGAGAACTATAAGAGTATATATTCCTATCTGAAACAGGATGTGTATTTAACCACAAAAATAGTAGCATCTTGAAGATTTTTTTAAGTTTTCTTTTTTAGCTTTTGCTATTTCAGGTCCATCTCTTGGCTGTAGATTCTCATCTTCTCCTCCCCATTCAGTTTGTCACCTTCTATTTCTTTTCTGTATTTCTTCCTCTCCTTGTGTAGCTTTGATTAAGATATTTTTTATTTCATGCCTGTGTGATCTCAGATACTTTCCTTAAATGAAGTGAATTGATCTCATTCCCATGAGGTGCTGTGAGTTTACTGCTCTCAGCATTCTTACAACTCAAGGCCAAGCCTTGCCTTCATAGGAGTCTTCTGAGTTTGGCAAATATAGTAAAGACAGAGCTCAGGTAAACATCCTTTCTTCTGTCAGCTTTTCCATGGAGATAGGTTTTATGGTTTTGATATGGAATAAATAGTCCTACTATCCCAAACCAAACTTGTTTCTACTTCAAAATTTTAAGTGACTTTATGCCAACATGAAGCAAATTTACAAATTTCATTTGCTTCAAATGAAAAACTGTGTATTTTCTAATTTTGATTCAAATTAGATTGAAGAACATTACTATTTGTGAATTAGTGAAGATTTTCTACACTGTCAATCAGGTGGAAAGTTAAGGAAGTTTTTCACTCTTTGGGCGTCCTTCCAATACATTGTATAATTCCAGCATACAAGGTTCCCATTTACTCATTACTTTGCCTTTGCTCACGCAGAAAAGAAGTTAAAACTCTCAGTCATCTAAAATTTAACAGACTCCAGAAGGAATATTTGAGACTGCAGTCTTGAAAAATGCCAAGCAATAGATGTTGTTTATTAAATAGATTTACTTAGCAGGTCAGGTGAGAACCAGGATATTGATCTTTATGAACAATTAGCAACTGTCTGGATGAGGCCTTCTTTGAACAACAGGACAAATACCTTGATACACTCAGCTTGTAGGATCTTGTTATTGTGAGTAGCAGAAATACTCAGCTCTGTCCTTTGGCTTTTCTGTTTCCTAGGAGAGGTCCTGGGAGGGCCTCATTTGAACAGCGAGTACTAGAAGCACACATGCCAAAATGTAGTTCAATCCTAATTCAGGGGGTAGGAGAGCTGAGGTGGGAATCAAGCAAACGGACAGGTTTTTTCCTGCTTACTTAGTGTGTCACATCCAGGAGCTGCTGTTATCACCTCCAGTGCCAGCTGCTGGATCTAAGTAAAATAAGTATATGGATCTTTATCCCAAACATTTAGTAATAAAGCCCTGCTCATTCAAGTTTAAAGGAATGTTGCTCATTACAAATCTTGGCTCAGTTCTCACTGGTGCAGAGAGCATGCTTAAGCCAGAGCCAAGACTCTTGTCCAGTCCTGGTATAACTGGGATATATGCACCAGGTGCCAAAATACTTGTGGGCATCCTAAATGCATCTTGTTGACTGGTGCACTCTGCAGGCCCAATGCTCAATGCTTTAGACCTGACAGATTCTTTGTTGAAGAAGCTACATCCCATAAAAAACTAGGAATGTCAGAGTACACATGGATCATGCTAAGTCACAATCAGGTGACTTGACAAGGCTACTGCTTCATCCTGCCCCTTAGGGGACCCATATGGAAATGATATGAGCCCCGTGGTGCACCCAGACACTACAGAACAGGTGGTCCATGGGTCTGGTGCCGAGCTGATCAGCTTCATCTGGCACACAGAATCACAGAGGAGGAAAGGTGGGACATCAGTGCAAGCATGAAACAGAGGGTCACCGCTGCAGTGGTGGATCCTCATACCAAACCTGTAGTTTGAGGAGGCTGTTGGGAGCTCAGAGAGCTGCAAAGTAAGGCAGCCAAGATAACAGATGTATGATTTCAAATTGTCAGATCTGCCCTTTGTGGAGCAACTATCTCTGCCATCACTGGGAAGCTGAAGCCATAATCTTTGCATGATCTTCTACTGACTCGGCTGTCTTGCCTCATTCCTTTGATTTCTGTATCTTCAAAGTATCTGAGGCTCTTCTGTGCCTCAGGCAGGCTCCTCTCAACCTGCTCCTCAGTTCTGTGCAAAAGTCATGAGAATGTAAAAGAGAGGGTGGACTGGAGAGGTGTTTAACCTGGAACTTCTTTTCACCTCTAACTCATGACATGTCATGTCTTCTTCGTACAGAGTCTTGGCTGGCCTTTAAAGCCAGGTAAAGATAAAGCAGTTCCTAAGAGATCCCCCGGTGAAGGCAGCACTGCAGAAAGATCAGATTAATCAGTGTAACATTACAAATTTCTTTCATGCAGAATTACACTACCATTTCTAAATGCTCAGCTGCTTTGTCCATTATTTGTACGTGTCAGTTACCATGGACAGAGTGCATTTTGACCTCTTAAAGAAGCAGTAAATACTTTAGGTATAAAATACTGTTTTATGCAACATTTTACAGACACTATTGCAACTGGTCACACTTACTGATAATCAGCCACTACTGATCAATACTGCAATGCTTCCTTTCATATTGCTGTGATTGCATTTGGATAAATTAAAAGAAAAGCTACAAACTCAGTGACAGAGCTTTTAAAATGAAAGATGAGAAAAACTGACGTGTTTTGCAGAGACAAGCCTGTTACTGTCTTTTAAGTGCATACTTGAATACTTTCAGTTGGATTTGCGATTAAATCTGTATATCCTCAACAAATCCGTAGTATCAGGATTCCAGAAAGTTTGGTTTTCTGCTAGTTTTTTTTGAGGGAAAAAAAAATAAGAAGCAGTATTTCAAAAGCCAAAAAATCTTCACTCTTTTCACAACTTAAGAAATGTTATAAATCATTTCCATTTTTGCATATGCATTTCTGTGTTGGTTGCTTGTTCTTAGATTCCAAGTGTCATTACTATTCTCTTCTTATATTGAACATGTCACTAAAGCAATGAATGTCAGCAATTTTACTTTCAGATCTGCACAAGGAAGAATCACTCTTCACCTGGTCCTTACCACAAGAAAATGGTTCTGCAGGCGTTTGGATGTCTGTCCCAACTTGATCTGTGTAGCATTGTGGTTATTTTTGACCCATACCCATGTGAAATAAGAGCAGTAAAAAGCAGTTTTGAAATATATATTGTCCATTCTCACAGCTAGTGGATGATGTGCTGTTTCAAAAACCTATGGCAGAGTTTCAGTGAGATTGAAATCTTAATAAAATATTACAGAATGTGAGAAATACATTTTAAGCCTCTGAAATGTTATTGTTTTATAAGGGTTTCCACCTTCTTGAACCAAGATGAATGAAACTAACCTCCTACTCCATCCTGCATCTGCTCCAAAATTTGGGTCACAGGCAGGTCAAAATAAGATGAAGACATTATTTATGAATGTTTGCAAACTATCATTTATAGGAAAACGGTGGTAGAAAATAAATGCACAACAAGAGAAATAGCTACATTACTAGCACAATGAACATTCCAGCTCTGACCTTTTAAAGATGCCTTAAGGATTTCAAGGCAGCTATGCAACTTCTACATACAAATGTACACTATTTGTCTCAAAAAATCAAATGATCAACTGATTTCTATGCTTGGCTTTCTTTTTTTAAACCCAATACAGAATGTTGCATCTCCTTTAATTTTAACAAAGTAGGTACTTTTATTCTGCTGGAAGATATGCAGCGCCTAGAAAGGGAAAGAATTGTAACAAGTAATATGATCCATTTAAACTCATGGGGCTTTTGCCCTCACATGCACAGCCTCATCGTATGAGCAGAAAACTTTTACTGTGAAGTCTAGGAGCTCTAAATGAAGCAAGTAATACAGTGAGGTATCAGAGCTTCTTCCTCCCTTTTGCTGTTGCCTGTAATCCACTAATCAGCCATAAATGAAAGTTTATGTGGTTTTAATCTCAATTTCCCACTTAAATTCATTTAAAAAAAATTAGTTTCCTTTAATATGAGTCAAAAGGCAGAGTCAAAGTTACAGAAGTAGACATGATCCATAATATCACACAACTAGCAGGAGTGCTGAGACATTTAATCTACTAAGCACACCATAGTCATTTAAAAAGATCAAGTCTTTGCTCCTTAACAGCCAAAGTTGAAGAAGGAATTTTACAAAGCCTATGAAAGTTTTCTTTGTGTTTTATATGAAAACAGGGCAAATATTATCTACTTGAAGGGCCTAGTGATAACATGTATTGAATACTAACCTCAATAATTTGCTTGCTGTGAATGTTTGGAGTTGTAACAAAACCACTTCTTTTATTTTTATTTTGTGAGATTTAATTTATATTTTGTGATATTTTTATTAAAAGTCTCATAAAACATTTGCATGGTCCACTTCAAATATTACACAATTCTACTTAATCCAGATCCAGCCATGGTAACTTAGATTTTAATTTTTAAAGAGGGAGGAAGGAGGTAGTGTCCTGTAGAACATATTCTGCTGGTACTTGATTTACCGTAGCATTGTAGCTTGTAAGAGCTGATTGTGCACTTAACAAGGGAGAGAAATTATTTGCTTCTAAATAATAGATCAAGGACATTACGTTGCCTAACTGGGAATGCCTTCTTCAGTGGCACACAAAGAACAAAGATGGATGGGCTGATTGGCCGTACCTGGACATGGCTGTGTGTTGCAGAGGGCTTCTTCAGTGTGCAGCCCAAGGCAGATATCTCCTCCATACGCTGGGGCTGGGTTTGTGCAGGATCGGGTTCTCATGTAATGCCCTCCTCCACAAGTTGCTGAGCACTTTGACCACGATGACCAACAAGACCAGCCTCCATCCACTGAAAAGACAAAGAATACTGCATTTTTCCAAGCTGATGTAAGACATGACATAATCCAGCTCATACTTCTCATATTCTGTGGATCTAATTCATGGCCTACTGAAATTATCGGATATTTTTAGCTGCCACTGAACACAGTTCCCACAAATTTAATCTTATCACGATGCAATTTAATTTTAAAAGCTCCTGGTATGCTGGAAAGCCTAACAAAATTACTCACCCATATAAGACTTTTTTAGTGGGCATCATAATATCTTTAAGGATAAAAATCTTTTTCTTTTCCTTTCCTTTTCTCAATTTTGAGGAAACAAAATACGAAAGCTTAGCAGAAATATTGTAAGCCTAACAGTTTAGCAGATATATTGTAAGAGCAGAGTAGTTTTTTTATTGATATAAATAAAACTTAGCCCAATAATAGCAACAGAAGGATGGAGGAATCCAGAATTTGTTTCACAGCCCGGGTGGATTGCCTTAACCCTACAGCCCATTTCAAATGATCTAACACAGTTGTAGGATTTGATGGGTCAATATAATGTTACAGTTTTAACACAGCCCTATCACAGATGTCAGCAGCAGAACAATGGCAGAAGTTTAAAAAAGCAACACACATTGACAAAAAGGAGTTGCCACTTCAAGTTCCTAAGACAAGTTTTTGAAGAATAAATATTATTATTTACCTTCTCCCCTAAATATTATTATTTACCTTCCCTCTGAACCCCCTCTTGTATTTACTAATTCAAGTATGTCAAACTGTTCTCCAGTCAGAGTTTTCACAACATTCTTCTGAAATGTAGGCTGGATTTCATGGGAGACCCATTTGTCAGACGGTTTATGACACACGGACACTAGAAAAGATTTAAATGAAAGTTTACCTCATTGCCTGCACCAGTCTGGCTCCTTTGAGCCTCTGTTCTTAAGGCTACTGCTCCAGGATATATTTCTGATATTTACAGCCACATTGCAGCCCATCTGCCAAAGGCTTCATACTGTAGCCATGTGACAAAGTGAGATGTACTTCTCCCAGGGAAGTATTCCTTCTGCAAAGAATCTCAGTATTTTCTTAATTTATCTTTCTTTTTTATTTAAAAAAAAAAAAAGAAATAAAGAAGAGACAAAAACCTAAACTTTCAAAATTTTTATATCCTACAAAAAAAAGAATTTCTTTTCAAACCTCTATTTAAAGTGTTATCACTTGAATTCTTAAGGAAGTAAATTATTTACCATGTCTTTTTGATCTTTTCTATTCAATCAATGAAACAGCCTTTCAAGGAGTAGTTTCTACTGGTTTACTGAAACGCTATTCCATCATTATCTCGTACCATAAAAAGAAAAAAAAAAAAGAGAGTTTAAAAATCTTAAAAAAATTAACTTAAAATGAAAATATCTATGTGGTATTTGCATTTAAATTCTCTCTTAGATGGAGATGTAGAACATTTTAAAAAATACCCATTTTGGCTTTGCAGGATTGCATATCACAAATGCACTTGGTGAGTTGAATAAAATGATTTCTATGCAAAGTCTTCAACAGTGAGAAAATGAGATAGGAGAATTTTGATGTTAAAAGTTATACATGCATTTTTTAATGTAATTTCAGATACACTATATCCTCAGGTTCTCAACTGCTAATCAAACAGATAATTTACTATTGCATGCCTAAGACTATTTACTAATCATGTAACTGAAATTGGTGAATACACTGCATTTTATTCCCTGTATTTTTGTTTGCAACACCATCCTAAACATCAAGAGAGCATGGACTTGGCACTTCCTTGCTAAGAACTGTAGTTGTGAAAACTCTTGCAAGTAATTTATCTGGACTCTGAAGCCTAATTCAACAGACAGGATTTCTGTGATCTGGTATGCGATTTAAATAAATTATTTCCATTATTAAGGATTTCAATGACTGGTACATCATATACCAAATCATACAGCTATACAGATGTATGAGAGAGTTTTATACCACCTATCATAAATAAATACTACATCTTGGTAGAGTAGCTGACTTATTCTCTTACTCATATTTTTCTTATTCATACTTTTCAGTGGAAAACAAATATGTCTTTTTGCCTGAGATAACTCTATTAATGCAGTATTATGCAAACTCGTATCTAAGAAAGCCATAGGTTATTTGTCTTCAGCGCAGGTGAAATATACCGTGCAATTTTATAACAATTTCAAGACATGGTATCTTTTATTCAGAACTTGCCTCTTTTTTCTTTCTTTTTAAATTACATCAAATAAAAGCAGAAGCTGTTACCCAAGCTATTCATTTCATATGATATTAAGGCCTTACCTTTCTAGATACTCCCTTTTTCTTTTTTTTATTTTTTCTTTGAAGTGATCTTTGACTAGCTCAAATGAATAATCGGAGTCATGTCTGCTGCAGCATATAGACCTCCACAAAACAGAATTGATTCTGCCTGAGATTGACTACACAGAACATAAATTGTTTGCAAACATTACAGGTGCATTGTTCACGGTAAGGGAGACAGTGACCCCCAACACATTTCTACTTATTTTTCAATGGACCAGAGTGAGAATTACAAATGCACCTGCATTTGAAACTGCCATCGATCTACAGGTGGCCAAAAACACAGAGACCAATGTGACACCCAGTAAAGTCACCATGTTCCACAAGTGCAGTGATCATGGCTGTACTATGTGACTTCAGATGTAAAGGCAGAATTGGGTCTGGGGAAGGTGGGGAAGGACAAATATAATAGACAACGTTAGATATGATCCTAGTTGAGCTGGACAGTGCAATTATAACTTTTTTTTTTAGCAACTATTTACTGACAGGCTGCCTTCCTATATCTCTAACCTTTCAAGGACTATTGTAACTACCTCTTTTATTTGTCCCCAGAATTTTTCTTTTCAGCAACAGAGGATAATAAGGCATCATCATGGTTAAAAAAGATCAAAGGAGGGGGTATTTACTGCTTGAGTTTTTAAAAGACCTAAATAGACCTCTGTGGTTTCTTTCATCTTTCTTTAAGTTGCTTAGCAACACAGCACCATCTGGGTTTTTTTCTTTCTTTCTTTCCTTTTGTCATAGAGCCCTTAATGTTATTTCTGCCTCTTATAGGAGGAAAAATACACAGCAACAAGGAAAGTTCCAGTCACTACAGTTTCTTTACATAACAATTTTGTAGAGCTGTTGGACAAAAGAAAGTCATTAGAGTAGTTCCACAATGAAAGACTTAAAGAGTCTTTACATTTTCTGACAATTGCTGAGGTTGGTCCCTTTAGGAAGAAGGCTCTCTTCAGCTAGCAGGGTGCTATCAAACAACGCTCTTTCCTTTATAGTAAACCAGACAACTTTTTGCCTACTGGCCCTTGTTGAGGTTAATAAACATTTCTTCACTGTAATGAAAAATCACCACACACCATAGGGAAGAGGATGTACCAGGAAGAAACAGCGTACAGAAATGGGATCTCCTGAGGACATGACAAAACATCCATACTGCTGGAGAATTTCCAAGAGACAATTAAGTAAACTGGATACCCTGTTATGCACTTTGGGTTTTACAAGGAAGTGTGGGCAGACACACTGACCTCACCTGCTTTCATGAGAACGCAGACAGAATTGCAGGCTTCTTTATAAACTCTCTGCATGTTGGGCAGGCTACTGCTCCCTTCCAGACATCTGGGGATCATCCCCTTCCACATCACTTAGCCTACTGCTTTTTCCCAAGCCTGTGGGATACTGATGCATGTTTCAGTGTGGGGAAAGAGCAATTTTTACATCATAGTTTACAAAGGTAAAGTATTGTTTCTGTGATACCTTTTATTCATACAAGCAATGCTGGATGAAACAAACAGTCAACATAGTGCAATGCAGAAACACAAGGCAAACAAATGGTTCTTGAAAAGAACAATAACAAAATCTAAGGGTCCACTTGGGTTTAAGTCTGTAACTGAGAGTTTTAAGTTAGAAAAGCAACAGCTGCTTCAAGGAGCAGTTCATCCCTCTTCTTGCTGGCTATAGAACCAGCCTAGAGAGAGCAGTTCATGTTATGAGATGGGCTTCAGCCTCCATTTACTGGAGTAATTTTTTTCCTTCTGATTTAGGAAGCTATTGCAGGATAAATTTTATTCTTTTAAATACATTCCTGCTTTCTTGTGGCCAAGAAAAATAAGTAATAGGAGGAAATAAAACAATAATGAAGAAAAAAATAATAAAAAAATAAAACAAATAAACAGCAACTGGCTTTAGGGGATGCACAAATAACTTAAATAGTCTTTCAGGGATTTTTGTACATCTGAAACTCATTATTGTTATTAGCAAGTTTAGTGATATATGAATTTATTCAGATCTTCTCAGCTAAAATTTCACAACTAAACCAAACCAGAACTACTATAATAAACATCTGTAATTGGTAAAATCCCAAAATATTGTCATGAAGTATCAGAATTTCAAATCTAAGAGAAGGCAACTGTCCTTTTCCTCTGATCCTCCACTATGCTCTGAGGGGAAGAGGGAACAGGAACTCCTGTGGCTCATGCTAGCCAGCAGTGCTCACAAAGCACTGCTTTAAATGTCTAATCAAGGCACATCGGCCAAGTGACCCCATGTCCCTATGCAAAGGAATGTAAGAGAAAGCAACAAGAAACAAAACAAAACACAAATGAAGAAAAGTTGTAATTTCTCTACAGAAATAAATGAAAAGATGTGCAATACTGTGAACTAGGACAGGGTTCTTTATGCTCTGTTGTTATTATCATCAGTCAAACAGACCTTTTAATTAATAGATTCCCGTAATTTTTGTAGATTTGCAGAATTTACCACTTAAACAACGCTTCTTTTCATCATCTGTTTCTCTTCATAATGGAAATATCATGCAAGCCCCCAAGGGTAACAAAACCCTCATATGACTGATTTTAGATTCCTTTTATTATTGACCGCATATTAGTAACTCAAAGAAAACAGAAATGTCAGTGAGCATTCAGAAATCTTTTCCATAGTTATTGAGGCTGTTCAGTTCAATTCTTGCCAGCTCAATGCTATTCACATCTCTGAGACATAAAAAAAGAGCTGAGGCACAGGTTCAAGGCATAATTTGCTAGTGCAAGACAATAATTCAAATTCTCCAGCCCCTCTAAGTAGCTTAGCCAGATGGAAACTGAGTACTGAGAACATGCCTCTACTCTACACTGGCTCAAAAACTATTTCTGCACCTTATTTGGGAGAGTGATAGTTAGTTGAAGGCAAAATTGTATGAGGGATCATTCTAAAACTTGAACAATACAGACAAATCATCTTCCAGGACCTCTATACAATTTCTGGCAATTTTCTGGCACTGTTCAATTTACTATTATATATTCAGCCTTCAAATACTACGAACAAAAAGCCCAGTGACTGCTACGAATCTGCACTGCACATCAGTGGACCATTTACTACTGCAGAAAAAAAAAATCAGTTTCTCTCTCCCCTGCAGGCTTAAAAAAGGTTTAATAGAACTTGATGAAGGCAGGGTCCAGATGACTTCAGTAATTTTTTAAAGTTCTGGGATCTTGCATTTAACCATCAATTTCTGTTTATTAATATGTTAATAAGTGTATTTAGGATGCTGGAAGTGTTGCAAGACACTTAACCAGACAAGACAGCCTTGTACACTTTGATTGCTCCATGAGCTTTCTCACTGTGTTAGTCCTTCAGAGCATCCTTAGTTTCTTCCAGGATGACACTGAGCCTAGATTAATTCATTGAGAAGCATAAAGTCCTACTGACTTACAGAATGACTTAAACACTGCTCAGTATATTTCTCTATCATTCCCCTTTCTCAGCAGTTTACATCATGAGAGGTTGATCCTGTCTGCAATAAACAGAATAGGAAGCAAAGCAGAACCTGAGCTTGCAGTAAGTAGCAGGAAGAGTTCTTTCTGGCTGCCACCGCACCTCTTCCTGCTAACCAGAATCTTTCTGGAAGTGTAATGACTGGGCTGGACTGTAATTAAATGGTTCTGTGCCAGAAGGGAGCAGGTTAAGCTGTCCTTACCCTGGGGGAGCTCAGGAAAATCTTAGAGAGAATCAAATTCTTTGTTGCAATTTTAATTCTAGTAAAATGGAATATACTTTCAGGTCAAGGTCAGAATAAAATCCCCTCACATTCCTTAGCCTTTTTGTTTCTTTCATTAAAAATTAAGAGAATTTAAATTTATTGGTGTGCTTCTCCAATAAGAATTTTTTCCTTCCTACAAGTTTATAATCAGGTCTAATTTATGGATAAGCCTTATTCTGCAACAATATTTTACTGTCCTCTGTTTAAAAAAAAAAAAAAATCAATTACATCTACTGCTTGCAAAGTTTTCCCTTCAGATTTATCTGAGATCTGATTTAGTCTCCTACGTTTTTTCTTAATTACTGGCAAACAGTAGTTCTGTAGCTGAGGAACTTTGTGATTCCTTGTTGCAAGCTATGATACATCTAAATGCTTCATTCATGCTCTATATCTCTATTCAAATTTGCTTTGCAGTAAAAAAAAAAAAACTTGTTTCTAAATAAAATTATTAGATAGATTAGGGCACCTCTTCTTGCTTCAGTAAGGCCCACCACACTTTATATCAACTGATCTTTTAAAGTATTTTCAAATTCAAAGCACAGTTTCAATTTCTGCCTTACAACTTCATGTTTTTTAGTCTGGAGTATTGTCTATGTCATAAACCACTAAGACCTCTACAACAAACTTGTGTGTTTTACTGGTTAAAACAACTTCTTTCAAAAAATATAACAGTGAATAGCTGCAGAGCTTAATAAAAATACCGCTTCTGAAAACCTTTGACTTATTTATACTTTAAAAAAATCCAGCAAATTCAAGACAGCATTTAATTTGAAAATCAACAGCAAGGGATGAACAACAAACCCAGCCCTGTTCTATAGATACTCTGTGCCCATTTGATGAATGTATTTCAGTTACTACAGTATGGTGGTACCATCAGATACCTCAGAGCTTGTGAGCAGAGCTGTTACCTTATACCACACCACTCAGATGCTTCAAAGGAAGCTGAAGACAACATCTTATGGAGGGATTCCCTTTGCAAAGGAAGCAGGAGCCAGTGAGGAGTTGCTATGTTCTAGCTTGCTTCACCTACTGCACACATCCCCGGGGAGCCTCGCACACCATTAGTACAATGGTGTCTTGGGGTGACTTTATGATGTGTGTTCTCTATCATCGCTCTATGCCCAGACATGATTCCTGTGCCTTTCTGGGCCTTTAAACTGAGCCCAAGAGAGGGGAGAGAAAGAAAAAAAGGGCCAGACGAACTTTTTCAAAGCAGTCTGTGCTCCAATGTCACTACTCCTCTGTGTTCTTCTGCTGTGGGGAGAAGAGTGGAGGAAGCGCCCTTCCTTCTTTTTCAGCCAGCATTTTCAGCTGTTTCTTCGGAGAGAGACGGAGAGTTAAACCTTGTTTCTCTGGGACTTTGGGTTCTTTTTTTCTTCTCTTCTGGACTTGTTCAGAACACCAGAACATCAGAACCTCACCAAGGGACCTTCCACCGGCCTGGAGGGGGTCCTCCATGCCAACCCAGCTCCGAGGAGGGGGAGAGAGACCACACCCACAGAAGGACTCTCAAATCTTTCAGGTTTTCTCTCCACAGCGAGAGATTTCATTATTTAGCATTATTATTCTTTCCCTATGTGTTTGTTAAATAAATAGTTTTTATTTTCTCTTTCACATTCCTCCGACGAATATTACTTTCCGGAACCTGGTGGGGGAGGGGCAGCTATAACCTGCCTTCCTTTGAAGAGACGTTCCTTTTGGATGTTTCCCTGAATTTGGCCCAAACCAGCACAGATGGTCTTCTAGATCTTTGATTTAATGAATTACTGCCAAACTATTTGAACAGTGAAACAGAATTGTTTATAATTTTATTATCCTGGAAAAAGCAAGGCGTTATGATTGCAGTCTGGGAACCAATGAATCAGATCAAGCACTAGGGCTGTGCACACTTGGAGAAGATTTGGACCACAATTTTATAATTCCCTGAAAAATGTTGGTTCCTTGCTAGTTCCCTTCCACCTCTCTCCAGTAGTGCTTAGTGTAGAAAACATGGACACCCTTCCCTGGTCATGCCTTTGTGCTCAGAAAGAAGCATCATCCCTCCCCTTTATCTCCTCAGATGTTCACACATCCTGATAGAGAAGCTACACAATGAGCAACTTTCCTCCTTGGATACAGCAAGAAAATTTCACCAGAAAGCACTGGCTGGTTGTGCCCAAGTTCCTCTTTCAGATCTTCAATGGCTCAATGGGTGTTTCCCCAGATTGAAACAGGGACCCTCAATAGAAATTCCCCAAGGATCTGCCCCACCAGCAGTAGAGCTGGGGGCTTGAGTGCCTCAGGGCATTCAAGCTGTCAAACAATCCCACCATTTCATTTAGTAATAGAACTGAAGAGAAATTTGCTTTCAGTGAACAGCCAGAATGCTCACAGAGCTGCTGGGTTTGTAGGCTGTGTGCCAAAACATATCGCTTAGGTTCAATTCAAGACAGAAACATGCTTTTCAAGAAACTGTGTCCTCCTGAGAGGGAAGTGTTGTCTTCTGTGCAGATCCTCTCCTTAAATTCTGATGCAAAGAATGGACAGTGACTGTTAGAGGGCTTAAAAAGCTTAGGGAAAGCACTTCAAAAAGACTGGACAAAATACTCGTGTTATAAAAACCAATGTATCCATGATTTAGGGAATAGAGTTTAAATTTGAAACCATCTATGTATATATTAATACACATGTATGCTTTACAACAGTGATACACATACGTAGTACGTATATTGCCATCGTAATTCTTCAGGTCCACACTTGAATAAATGACAAAAGCTTAACATCTTCAACAAGAAAATATGCAGCACTGCTATATATAATTAATACAATTAAAGACGTATGAAAGCTTATTTCTAAATTTACTTGCTGCTGCTGGAAAGAACTGAGTCTTTCAGTCTTCTTTCCTTCTTCCTCTCTATTGTTTCTTACCTTGAATTCTCTCTTCCTAAACCAATAGGACCATTTTTTCTTCATGTGTTCTCCTATATCCTTCCCCTTTCTTTTCCCACAAAGCCTCTACACAGCTCAAAAGCCCTTCAGTTTGAATGGCTGTTTTATGAAGGATGAGATGTGACTGAAACCAAGACTTTTTTTTCCCCTATGTCAGAGATACAACAACGATTTTTAATCCAAAGTAGTTTCTCGTAAACATATATTCTACTGGTAATCCCTTTCATAGAATCATAAAACAGCCTTAAATTAAGGAGAAACTCAAGATTCCAAGAACAATCTTTACGGACTACTTGAATTACCATTTTATTTGGTGATTAGTAGTGAACCTTTATTTGCTGGCCACTCTACACTTAAACGCTAACACAGATTTAATGCCAGCAACCACTGTGATGAAAATTATATTTAGAATTTAAATAAAGATTAGGCCAGATTTCTCATGTCTTGCCAGAATTCTTATGTCTTTTTTTTCCTGTAAGTTTACATACTAAAATTATATTTTTGCAATCAGTCTCACAAGTGAAAAAAGACATAGCTATTACTACTGTTTATGATACATTTATTGACATCACATGGGGATATTACCCAAATCCACTTATATTATAAAGGTAAATTTGAGCTGTAATGATGTAAGAACCAAAGCAAACCCAAAACTCACCAACTAAAACAGAAAAAGAACTCCATACCAAATATTGCAAGATATAACCTTGAGGATGAGCTATTTTATTTTCTCTTCTTTCATTCCATTTGAAACTTACCTGGGCAAGGCAAAATGTTGCATTCCTGGTACTCTAGAGATGGGCCAAGGCAAGGAAGTCCCCCATATTTGGGCTCAGGATTGCTGCAGACGCGTTTGCGATTCCGGATACCTCTACTGCAGTCACGACTGCACTGAGACCACGGAGACCAGGGTGACCAGGCACCATTGATGGTATGAGCAGAGTATCGTCCAGAACGCAAGAAATCCCCTGACAATCCTAATAAAAGAAGGATCAAAAAGATAATATTGAATGAAAACAGTATCTCACCCCAAACCAACCTTTTCCTCTTCAAATTTACTCCTAGGCTTCTAATAGTAAGTAAAATGAACAGAAGGATCCTGTCCTTTAGCCTCACAATCCAAACCCTAGTTTCATCTCAAGAATCTCTTCTATAACAGAAACTTCATAATCACTTGCACAGAACTACAGAGAAGAGTTGGATCCAACACTTTAGTTAAAATTTTATGGCCGCATTGACTGACCCAGACAATTTACTCCACCTAAAAATGATAAAAACTATCTCTCTCTTGCACAGGAATTACCATCAGAGAATCTCCAAGTATATTACATAGATATTATTGCCTCTGTTTTACAGGAAGAAGGTGACAAAGACGATAGGATTGAGCTTCCTGAGACCACTCATTAAGCCAGCTCCCCTGGTCCTCCTGCAGGGCTCTGCTCACTCGATCTACCCAACCTGCTTCCACTGCTGCTGGCTCTGCACAGAGGCTCATGGGCATCCAGTGCACCGTACTTATCCTAGCCATATTCAGATTTTAGATAGTGTCCACTAATAATTCCACAAAGTCTAGCAAAACTGTCCTTTTGTGAAAAGCAATGTTTTGCCACTTTAAAAACCAGTCTATTTTCCACTGAGTCCAAGTGTTCTAAAGCCACATATATGAAATGGAAATCGGTCTTTTGGACACACACACCCACCCACCCACACACACCCACCATAGAATATTCCTTTTTAAAATGACCCTCTGGCAAGTGGAAAACATATTTTCTAAGTAAGTTTAGTACAGAGAAAAGGCATCAGATTAAACAGCAATGGATGAAGTCTGCTATTTATCGTTGAGAGGGGACACTAAGATCTTGTTCACAACATACAGCCGACAGACCTGGATATAGCCCTGGGAGAAGTTCTAATAATCTGCAGTTCTTCTGAGTATTTCTGTTGCTTTTGGGCTTGGTCCTACATGGGAAAAGACTCCCTCAACTGTACTAAGCACAACACTGAAATCACTCTTGAGCTGTAGCCTTACCTCTAAGCATCATTACTAAGCATCTCCACCAATCGGGAAACCCAGCTACTGGGATTTCCTACTGTTGCCAAAGCAGTTCACCTTTTCCAGTGGAAACTCTATGATTGATGGACCAATAATTGCTGCTTTTACTAGAAGTACTTATTTAAGCAGCTATGATGAGAGAAGGTCCTGTGAATGGTACTTCAGCCAGCAGAGGATGTGGCTGGCTCTCTATGCTAGAGCTTCACTATTGCCAGCATAAGTAAAGATGAACTGTATCATCAACAGCGGAGAAATGCAGGGGATTGTTTGCAGCTCTAACTTCAGCACAAATTTCTGTTCTTAAGAAATTGTTTTGTGCCCTACCCACAGCCATAGGCACTGTAGGAGTATGAAATGGAGATAAAGAAACAGAAGATTTATTGAACAATGACAGGAAAACAGACAGAAATAATACCTTGAAGAGTCTGCCCAACAGTCGTCCTGGACTGAACGAGAGCAGTAGTCTGCATAACCATGATGGAGGAGCCTCTTATTTGCAGTGTCCACCCTATTTCTACCCCTGGTTATGGCATTAGTAACACTCCTTAACTTCTTCCCCAAGAAATACATTCACAACCATCCCAAAGCAGATGAGGGTTTGTATGTTTTCATTCAATTCTTGATAACTTGCAACAGTGGAATGATGATGCATTGACACAGGAATACTGGTAATAAGAAACTGCTGAAATTAGTAAGAAAACAGCAGAACTGCAATATAAAAATGACTAAAAATGGATAAAACCTTTCAGGAATTACAGAGGGTAACTATTTCTCTCCTGCTGAGCCAGACTGTATTACACAGATATTAAAAGCAGCATTTCAAACAACATGACATACATTCAAATGCAAAAGAGGGAGCAAGTACAGAGAAACAATGTGAATTATGAATATAGGTCCACTTTCCTGCTTTTAAGACCCTTTTTTTGCAATTTTGTATCACTCTGGTCATGGAAATGCTCAGCTTATGTACACAGTGAGCTGTGAGAACAAAATAATAGTATATTTTATTTTAGAATTCTAAATCAAGGGGGTTTTAAAGTTATTAAATTAAGAGCAATGCAAACAATGAAAAAATATTAATCAGACCAGACTGCCAGTCATTCCATTCATAAATCACTGCAGGGTGTATCACTTCATAAAAATACTAAGGTATTTTGAAGATATCTTTGCAGCATACATGTAGCTTTTTAAGTCCTAAGGAAAATGAGTGACCTTATCTGACATTATGGTATTAGATTTGTTGTGATTTAAACTGGGGACTGGGGAGTTGGATCTTCCAAGTGAAAGCTCTAAGGTAGTTTAGCTCTGAAACAGAAAAATATTCCAAAAAATCTTTTAAGTGTGGAGTTTGGTCTGTAGCAAGTGTTCCCCTGAATTTTCTTCTTTCCAAAGCATTAAAAAATTTATTATAAGGACCAGTCTTTCCACAGTTTTACAGTAATTAATACAGTGTTCATAAAGGGGCTTTTAGAATTTTCTCTTCAGACAGAAACTACACAGTAAAAAATTAACATTATGCCATTAACAGCATGAAAAGTGACAAGATCAGTTTGTATTCTGGAAATACTGTTCTACATATTCCTTGAATGTTATAGCCTTCTACAATGAGGGGACGAGGCACACAGGTGAGGGGAGAACAGTGGATATCACTTATCTCTAGTATGTGTTTTAACACTGACTCCCATAACTTCCTGCTGGACAAGTCAACAAAGTATGAGCTAGATAAGTGGACAGTGCAATGTGTTGAAAACTGACTGAGCAACTAGGCCCAGAAGACAGTGATCAGCCATTAAGAGGCCAGCTGAAGAAAAGTCACGTGGTTCAATCCTGCCTAACACCATCATCAATGATCTGGACAAGTTTGCCTTGACTGGGAAGAGTGGCTGATAAACCAAAGTGTCACACTTTAACAAGGCAGAGAAAAACCTCATGGAGTTCAACTGGGGAAAATGCAAAGTCTTGAATCTGGACAGGAACAATGCTATGTAGCCACACTTTGAGGCCAACCACCTAGAAAGCAGCTTTGCAGAGAAGGATCTTGGGGTTCTGGAGGACGGAAAGCTGAATGTGAGCCAGCAATGTGCCCTTGTGGAAAAGAAGGTACTTGGGTTACATTGGGAAGAGTTTTTCCAGTAGGTCAAGGAAGGATCCTTCCCCTCCGCTCAGCACTGTAGAGAGCCCATCTGGAGTGCTGGCCCCAGTTCTGGGTTCCTGAGTCCTTCAGCTGAGAAGTCCTGTTTATTAACTGAGGTGGTAGAGAGGATGAGGGGCAATGCAAAATTAATCGGAAGATTATATTGTAGAATTTGTTCAAGCAAAACTTCAGTTTATACAGAACCAAGTCCTAGCCTTATCACAGTTTACATCAAATTCTATAGGAGAAGGCATAAATAGAAAAGTATTGCAATCTTTCAGAGCAAATGGCGCAAAACTGAAAACTCCAACTTTTCTCATTAAACTGTGGTTTTCTTGCCACTTCTGTTTGCAGTTTGGGCCGCTTACAGATTGCTCTTCATCCGCCTCCAGGGACAGAAACCAGATTGTGCCACCCAACAAAACCCAACAATAAGCTGTTTTTCTCAGCTTACTGCCCCTAAGATAAATATATATAGCCAAACCAGGATGCAAGGGCCAATGCCCCCAGCATGGTAGCAGTAAAAGTCTAGTTGCCGAAACAAAACCTCAGGCCCCCTTATTTAAAGCCCATCTACAGAAATAGTTGTAAAATCTGCAAAGAGGATGATCAGTCATAGCATCATCAAAAAACTAATGAATAGTTTTCTGAAGACAGACAGAACATCTGTAAGTCAAATTCCGATCCAACCTTTATGACAGATTCATCATTCAAACGTTTTAAACTAAATTGTTCTCAGAAAGCCTATGACTGACTTAGAGCCTGGTGAACAACTAGAAGCATGAATTCTGCTTGCAGCTTATCAAGAGGCTTATTTTCAGTTGTGCAGAAGTCATACTCAATTAATAAACTGCTGCACACTGAGGCTAGAAAAGCAGATTTAACTACTTGATCCCAGTACAATTTTAAAAAGGCAGCTGTGCTTCTCTAAGGTGAGAAGTTCCATGGGTAGCAGCAAGTACTGCAAAAACTTCAGTAAAAGCAATCAAAGTGGACAAAATAACCATCAACTTCTAAGATCAGGGAAGAGAGAAGATATGAACTGACATCTAAACAGAAGACTTTTCTCTCATTTTAAGTACTTTGTTGTTCAATATCAGTAAAATTACAGAGAAATTAGTACTGCTCTGCTGATGATTTACTTATTCCATAATGCAAATATAACTGAAAACAGTTGCCCAATTAATTTACATAATTCTGATATAAACCAAGATGATTTGATGATTTCTAAGTAAATTTTTAAAACTTTTTGGTTGAATTGAAGTAGCTTCATAAATCCACAAGAAATTAATCCTGTTTGCAGACATGTTAACATGAGAGTCACCTGCCCTGACTTGCAGAGGAGAAAAAATCTGCCTTTGCAAAAGCCTGTAATGAGACTTTGGTTGGCCTGATTCTGCTTGAAAACTGCAACACACTCAGCCAAGTTCAATTAATTTGTCTTAAAAGTGAGACTCTATTAAAACACATAGTTTAATAATAATTCCCTAGTCTAGCCTGTAGCTAAGTAATACAGGTCTAAGTAAGAGAGAAGTAGCTGCGACACCTGATAAATTATATTACTTGACTGATTTATGACTTATGTCCTCCAGTTCCAACCTAACAAAGAAAATTCAATTATCCAAGCTGTCTAGGTTCATGACTTTAGGAAAAGATGATTTGAAGCCAAAATTCAAGTATCCTGAATCATTTCTAAATGACAGCATGAAACACTGCTTGAAGTGCAGAGGTAACAAGGATAAGCAAAGATTGTTTCAGTGTTGTCACTTTCTGAAGATAGTCTGCAAGTTATTTGACAATATTATTGAAGCATAAAACTAGTATAACTTCAGGCCTAAATACCTATAACTTATAAAAACTTTATAAACCTTCAAAACATAGTAAAATTGAAATAGTAAAATGTAATGGCAAACACTAATGCAGTGCAAAGACAGCCTATTGAAAAAGCCCAAAGAATATGCAGATGGAGGACATCATGTTAGCATGAGAATTTTATTTCTTGTACCTAGCTTTTCTGTGCTTAAGTATTTAACCCCAAAGTTCCACTGAGTTGTACTTTGTCAATCAAACTTGAATTTGTCATCAGATTCAGTTCTAACTTCCAGAATTCATTTTGTTCTTACTCAGAATACCAAACCTTAGCTTCAATACGACAGTATAAGAGATATCATCTCGACACATACTCCTCCTGACTACAGGACATTCCTGATTATCAGCACATGTTCTATTCTGCAATAAATTCTGAATGCACTCTAGATTTCCTGTGGGTAACACAAGGAAAGATTTAATCAAACTTTTCACAAGAGATCATAGCCACTAGAAGAGTAATTCAGAAAAAATCACATCCTGCCTTCAAAAATAACTACTGTTTTGAAGTTTGAGATGGAGGAAGCAGCAACAGCTAGGAACCTAGGTGCAGATTTCCAGGTGACTGGGGAAAAAAAAGCAAACAAAAGACCCTTTAAGACTGAAATGACTGAAATTAGAAGTATTGCCTTCAGAAGGTATTGTGGAAGCTAACCTGGTCTAACTCCGGCCATGTCAAAGTCAAGGGTCTTGTCTAAGCTCACCATTGCTCTTTGGGTTGTACATCATGGAAAGAAGGCAGTATCTCCAGAGGGTGAATTGCACCCATTTTATCAAACGCTTATCTTCAAAGGATCCCTCATTCCTCAGGGTGCTAAAGCTCTCTCTGCAGACTACTATGGAGTCTAGACTTTGGTAAGATAAATTCAACCTAGAAAAATCAGGCAACCTCATACCTTGTGAAATATTTATCCCTGGGTTTAAAAACTTTGCTTTCAATAAAAGTATTATTGTTTATATATCAGATAATCTTACAGAGAGCCAGCATGTTTAATGTAGATACTTAATATGTTTCACAAGCACACGTTAAAGCCTAGGGTAATGTAATTTCTATACTCTGAATGCTGGATTGTACAGACAGTGCATTAAGACGTACAATAATGTACACAGTCTCTTTCAGTTTATTTGAAATAGCTGTCTCTTTCCTATCTGAGCACTATGAAAACCCAGAGGCAGGGAACAAGATTTGTTTTTCTTCCCTCTTAATCAAACTTCAAATCAGAAAAGCATGAATACAGTCTGCAAATGCTACTGCTTACTTGATTGAGATAGAAATCTTACCACACTCAGGAGAAGTCTAGCGGGTTTCTGGCAAGAAGTTCTATCTCTAAGCTCAGACTGCAGAGAAAGTTTGCTTTGCTAGCATCAGACAGTGAAACATGATTCTGTTTAACACGGCGTGACTATAGTTGCACAGTGGGAGATTACAGGCAATGAGAAAATTTCTAACAAATGGCTCCTATCTGCAAGGAACAGAGAACTGATCTCTGCAGAACACATCTTTGGTAATGAGGTATGCCAAGCATTCTGTACCAGAATTAATCTTTCTGTAAAAGCCAGAAAATTGCTACAATTCAACATGGAGATAATGAAAATAATGTTTCTCAGTATCGAGGCTCTGGTCAGGTGGAAGGAAGTTCATATGTTCTCTTGCTGTCTAGCCAGAAATGGTGAAGCTGTCTGCCACAATTCATGGTTTCGCATTCTCATGACTTCCCTGTGTTCCAAAAGCTACAGCTACTCTACATGACTCTTACTCATGTATTTTCTTCCAATTAAATCAAGGAGCAGTAGAGTGGTGGTGTGCTGGCCCATGTCTAAACCTGGGAGCAGGGAAGTGCTCCTGAATCCTGCAGTTTGGAGGCAGTCAGCAAGTTTCATCTCATCAGCAAATCAAAGTGGTGCCCCCTCACCCCTCCCTCCGCAAATGTTCCACCCCAGACTGTTCTGACATCCATAACCAGAAAATGACTAAGGAAACAGTCTCAAAATAAAATGTGATATTTTCACCAGAAATGTATTGGTTACTGCAGCCACTTGGAACACTGATCGAGTTTCATCTTTCATTACAGAATAATTAAAGACTCATTGGCCAAAGAGAATCAAAGAATGAGCGCAAAGTAATGACAAAGCTATAAGGGCACTCACTAAGAAGAAAAGACAGATATATAATAGTTTCTGCCCTGTCAAGTACTCAATAAAAAGTACTTAAATATTCAGTAGTTTTGGGATAAGTCAGCAAAAATCCTTCACCCAGATGAACATTTCTATTACTATGCAACAGGATTGGGGTCATGCACATACATTGCTCCAATGATGAATTATTTCCAAATGAATCAAAGCAGCAGCATCAGCAAGATGCAACAAAAAAAAGTACAGTGCCAGGAAATTCAGGAGTATTATGTTCAGGTGCAAAAAAAAAATATCTTCAAGCTAATCAGGCAAAGCATGCAGCTGAACCATCATCCCCGCCCCTGTCACTTGCACACTGAAAAAATGCTTTATTTAACAAATTGTAGGGTCTGTTACTTCTGCCTATATTCTGTAGGAGTCAGCTTATGCATCCAGCTCCAGGAGAGGTCTTATGATCACTACGTCAGAGTTGAGAGAGTTGTCTCCATGCCAAGTTTAATTTTCTTGCAGCAATGTGATTTATAACAAACTGGCCCTCGCACAGGTTTGCCCTACTGACCTTCTCTCTTATGTCATGCATTGACTTTTGTATACTCCTTTCTTACACGCTGCCATCTCATCTGTCAGACCAGATTATACCTAAATTCCCCTGTAGCTCTACTTCTACTTGTTGTGACGACTTTCCCATATCCACACTCCCTGGTGGGAGAAGTATTCTCTTTCTCATTTAATCTCATGAAATTTTAAAAACGTGTCATCAATGTTGAAGTGCTGGAAGAGAGCAAAAAGCAGCACCACCACCTTGAAGTCTCATTAGGGACAAGAGAGGCAGGTCATACACCAATCCTAACAGAGCAAAATCTTTGTTAAATACTAGTTTGAAATTTAGTATGGATGAAAACAAAATAGAAGAAACACTTGTGTCACAAGATGCTCCATGCCAATATCTGCCTTGCTATCCAGACCTAAAAAAATCCCCAACATTCAACACTATAGATTATCTGATATGGGAATGACAGAGAGCACAAAACTAACTCTTATCTGGAGTACCACGGGTTTTGTTTCATTATTTCACACAGCTCACTACTATGTATTACTTAAAGAAATTACTAACATCCTGCCCCCTCCAAAGAGACACAGATGCCAAGTGAAACAATAAAGGTTTTGTACAGGATGAAGGGCTGGGGGGGCAGGATGGAAGTTTCTAGCTTATTATCACAGAAGCCAAGTCTGCAGCCTCCCCTGCTTCCAAAACCTTGACATGTAAACCTGGTACAGGTAGGAGCTTAACACTGACTTTCACAATAGTTGGTCTGTCTGAAAAATATTGAGAATAATGAAGTCCAAGGGCTCAGATACTGTCCTCTCCTTGTGGTCTGAGATAACCCAAATGCCTTGAGTAACACAATTATTTTTTTTCAGCTAATCTGGATCTTGCGAAGATACAAAAGACTATGCAAGTGGAAACCAGGCCTATAAATATTAAAATATAATAATCAGAAATCAGTATTTTTTTAGATTGTATGACTAAAATATAATTTAAAAGATACACTAATATACAATTAAAACTGGATAATCAATGAAATGCATTAATAAAATTAGAATGAATGTCAGAATTTCTCCTAGTTTTGATTTTTTTATACATATACAAAACTATGTATTACTGATAGGAAAAGAAGAAAATTATGAAAAAAATAATTCAAATTTAAAGTCATCTAAAGCTGAAAAGATTTTTGAAGGAGTTTGGTTTTTGATCTCAAAAATAATCAGAACTTTAAATTACTAGCAAAAGCACAACATAAACTTTTATAATAGAAATTACCCAGTTCATAAGTTCCTTATTTATTTAAACACCTGTATGAATCTTACGATTGTTACTTTCAAATTACTGAGCAAAAGCTCTTCTTAGAATATTCCATATTCTAGCAAAATATTCCAGAAATATGCTAATGTTGCACAAATTCACCCCTAGTAAAAGCTTGGGGGAGTATAAGGAGCTAACAGAATCTTCCAAGAACAGGATTATTGTACAGAGTACTAAAATAACCTGGAAAATCTCATAACTGGTGGTGAAAGACACTTGCTCAGTCTGAATGATGACTCTACATCCAGAAGAAATACAGGCTAGGTTTCCTACTGGGATCAGCACGCCCTCCTTTTCATTATCAGTTCTGTTACACAAAACACCAGCAAGCAGAAACTTCCAGTCTGCGCTGAAAATGGAACTGCAGACGTGTCACTAGCAGGGGCCGTGGAGAGCCCGTCTCGCTTTGCTCACCATCTGTCGAGCACCCGCTGGTGCCATCACTGGAGCAGTAGCGCATCTCAATGCGCTGCCGTCCCACCTCCAGCAGGTTTGGGTCAGGCAGGCGCGCCTTGCAGGTGTACCGGAAACGCTGCTCGTAGTGACCGCCGTTGTCTGAAATGTTCACTGGGGTCCAGGGGGTCCAAGGAGTTGTCTTTTTTAACTCTGGGCAGGCGTTGGTGTTACAAGGCTGATATTCCTGAAAGAAAAAGGTCATAATAAACATAATCATCAAATATGACCTTAAAAACACCCCAGAAGCACTGAAAACAGACAAAAAGACAACCATTTGAAAAAAGCCTCTGATATCTTTTCAGCATTTCCAATAGCATTGATCATCAATGAACTTTTAATACCAGTCTCAACCTGAAAGTGTTTTTTCAGCTTCTATGCAAGCACAGTAAAAAACCACACTGCTAAAAGCAATAATATACCAGTACAAATTAGACCTATCACATCCATAAAAACAGTAAATCAAGCACTCTAAGTACCATAATAAAGCATATCCTTTATAAATTAATAGCCCCAAGTAAGGTGAAGCTAAATATGCTAAAGCTTTTAATTAAGAAAAATTCTGATAAACTGCATGCACATGACACAAACCAGAAAATAATTCCTTGGTAACATCTAGTGGCATATGAATAAGCAAACCACTGTCCATTTTGTATATTGCTTACATACTTCAAAAGGGACAACAGACAAAATATGTTTTCTATTACAGATTCTGGCTCCCTGAGGTGCATGTTACTCATAGCTCCAAGAATTGCTAAACCTATCTTCAGAAGCAAATTCCCTGTGGAGTGATATGCACTAAAAGGAACAGATGACATCTAAGAAACCAACGCAGAATTGCCAGAATCCTTACAAATGCAGACTTGTCAGTATTCTCAAGCCCAAAGTATGTCTTCTGATGAGTATCATCAAGATCTGTAGGTCCTGCCTATTCATTTTCCAGAATGAAATATACTCCATCTGATGTAAATGCCTTGTAAAAAATATGGATGAAATTGAACAAGAATGGAATACCAGAATAAATTCACACTGATCAAAAGAAATAGGCATCAGTAGGAAAATTTTAAAATTTTCTCTCGACCTCTTGCCTGTTAGAGAGAGAGAAACTCAGCAGGAAGTACTTTCTGAAAAGGAGCCTACCAAAGTTTGTAATTCCACTAAATACTAAAAACATAAGGAAACAATAGGAATAATGGTTTTATCACAGAGTACAACCTCCTTCTTCCATAACCTCTGCCCCAGTTGATACCACCATGTGCCAAAAAGCAATAGATTACCTATTCCTCTCTTTCCCATGGTGATAATAGCCTTTTAATCTCATACTTTCCTCAGTCCACTACCTCTTCTCACTGATAGCCTAACTTATGAACATACACAATTAGGTTTAGAGTAAGTGCTTTCAACCCATATTTGAGTTTAAAGGTTGTGTTGCTATTTCAAATCTAAAAGAAGCTTATTCTTTGAAAGCATCTCTAATTTTTCCATCTGTTAGAGTTGGAAAAAAATTCCCCAGAAATCCCTGCCCCACTGACACAGCGATGCACTGGAGAACCCACCATTACGTTCAAGATTCTCAAGTTCTGAGACCACAGGGACTTGTGACAACCTTGTGTTTTCACAGTTTTGTGGTACTTCAGAAATAAAGAGCTCTTAGCCCAAAGGCTTCAGCTGGACTACTCTTGTTCCCTCCTCAAGGCTGTGCAAAGTCCCTTCCCACCTTAAAACCTGCTGATCACTACTATGGTGGCCACAAGTCAAACTCAGGCATCATTAAGAAAAGAGGATCAACCTTTCTGGGATCTGAGTTTCAGCCTTGTCTGGTTGCTGGCACAGAAGACAGCAAAGAACAAGCAAACTGTTCGGTCCTGGGTATAGCAGGGGAAGTAATTTCTCCATGACTCCTCAGGAGTCAACTGTTTAAATCAGGTATTTTTTAGACTTAGGACAGAACACTCCTTGCAGCACATAAAACGTAAAAAAAGAAATCATAAAATTAACAGATCCCAGCCACAGCCAGAACTACCCTGCTTGCTATCTGATCTGGCTACTCACCTCCGAAGTGCAGTGGATTACAGTGCATCTTTTAGCAAGGGTGCTCTGCCTTTCCCTCTCCTTCTTTTTTTTAAGATGTCTAGCACTGATGAGTCTATCACCTCCCCAGATCAGCTGTTCCGCTATTTGGTAATCCTCAAAGCTAACAAATTGCAAGTTAATATGAGGCTTCATTTTCCCCTTAATATTATTTTCCAGTCACTGAATTTTGCAGTGCTTTTATCCATGATGCTGAAAGCATTTCTTGTCCCAAATCTACAAAAAAAATTTTCATGCCCAAGTACCCATACATAATGATAAACTAAGCTGAACTTGTTAAACCTACACAGGATTTGAAACCTGATCTCCAGGTCCTGTGCACCCCAATGTTTTCCATTTGTCCTATTTCCTTATTTTCCCTAAGACTGGACACCAAAATTTGCCTTGGCATTCTAGAAGCAGTCTTGTCAATACAGCATGCAACGGCAAGCATCACCCCATTTTCCTGACAGTCTGACTTTAAAATGAATATTATTGCATTAGTGCTTTTTCCTTCCACAGCATTGTACAAAGAGTCTAAAGTAGACTCAATTATCTTTGATAACCTGTTCTTTTCTAAATCACAGCTTAACAGCTACCTATAGTTTTTTATCCCACACAAGAGGCTTTTAGTATTTGGCAATATTAAAATATGTTTTATTAGCTTCTGCAATTATCTAACACATTATTTACTATCTCACCAATCTCTGTTATGCTCAAGCTTTACTGAAAATGTCTTATATCACTGTCTAGACTGTCAATAAAAATGTTAAGTGCTATTGACCCAAGAACTGATTCCAAGCAGACTCTGCTAGACACATCCCAGTAATTTATATCTGCCCATTGACACCACATTTTTCAATATGTCAATGAACCAGCTTTTAATCCATTTAACATTTGTCACATATTTCAGTTTTCTGAATCAAATTATTTTCTGTTGCAAAGGTAAATGTCTTGGAAGAGGAGATGAGCTCTATTATTTTCAAACATCTTGAAATCCAAACTCTTTTCTATTAGTAGGTAAGCAGGAAAAATATCAAACAGTATGGTAGCTACTACAGTGTTTATTTCAATATAGTCACATTGGTCTAAAAGTTTCAGTTCTTCATTTGCTATTGATTTTTGTACTGATATTTTTCAGTCAAAACCAAAAGCTGCTAGGAATGTGAGGGCTTTCTTTATCAGACGTGGCATAGACAGGTAAGGGTCATGTAAAGCAGAATATGTGAGGTATGTAATGAACCCTTCGTCAAATAAATATAGCTAGTAGAGGAAGAAGTTAATTTAGTGGCAATGTATTGAATGTTGTTTTGCTAACACACTTCTGAGATGAACGTGTCAGCTCCCTTGCTTCTAGAAAGACAGACTACCAGTGTTCAGTGTGCTTCAGGATGTGGAGTCCTTTCATACACCCTGACAGAGAGCATTCTCCTATGCTGTAACATGAGCCAGAAAGAAAGATGTTCCTGAAGAGTGTCTGTAGGGACCATTTGTTAGTCTTTCCCTTCTTCCTGCTTGCTGCATAGCTTATATGAAAGTTTGACTGCTGTCATGTTTGTCTATTCAACCACTGGATAATAACCATGAAAGGCTCAGAAAGTCGGGGGAAACAAGTACATGTAGTTTAACTGGAGAATACTTACAGCAGTAAATAATCTCTCTGTGAGAAAATTGAGAGGACTATGGCCAGAATGGATGACTCCTTGGAGCTCTGACACTAACAGTGACCTGGCAGAGCCCACTGGCTGCTCTCACAAACAGCGAGTGCCGCACTGCTCTACTACCATGTTTGACATGGAGGAATTGAAAACTGCACGGTGCTTGTTGAGAGCATCGATGTGATCTGATGCTGAAAACTCCAGTATAAGCAGAACAATGACATTCCTCTCAATGGTCTCAGATTTGGAAGTAGGAAACGGGGAGACAAAAAGCATAGTTCATATTACACATGTATATATCAAGTGCTGCTGGCATGAAGACATAGTCTGACTAGAAAGATTTGACAGGGAAGAGACAGGGAATATGGAAACTGATACCTCTGCTTGGATTATCCTCCCCTTATCACCTTGTCCAATGCTTGAACGATTTACCCAAGAGGGATTTCAAGAATATGGCTCTCTGCAAAGCAATTCTACCAGCTAGAATCATGGGCACATTAATCAAGTAACCACATACAAGTCTCAAATGAATAAAAGTCCAAGATGAAACACTGAGGTCTCATCTCAGTGGTAAGACAGAGCTAGAAAAGCAGTGAAGCATTGTGCTTCGATAGCGCTGCTGAGAGGAACTGAGACAGCAGCTGCTAAACTCCACCTCTGACGTTCCACATGAATGGAGAGATGGGGTCAAGCTCTCCTGGGAGATTCTCTAGATACTCAGAGAAATACTTCAGGGGCTCAAGTGATGGGTTATGCACTTAAGTCCTTAGGGTACGCTTGTGGACTCAAAGCAATAATTACTTGAGACCATTTACATACTCCAAAAATATCATTGCAATAGTTCAAGCTTAACCACATTCTCAAAGTTCTCTTTGAAAATTGTTCTAAAACTTGTGGTCTAATTCACCAAATCATGTCTTTCAGTTTAGAGTAGATTTAGCTCATGGATACACTTGAATTTAGGCCTGACTATACCTGGTAAAGATGCAGTAAGACTTGTAAAGACTAAATTTTAGGGGGCAACTCACATTGGAAATTTTTCACAAAATACATGTCTGTGAAAATGAAAAATCTAAATTAAAAATTGTCATGAAGAATACCAGTGGCAATATGAGAAAAGGCACCATAAATAAAATGGTGGCTTGGAATCACAGAACATAGATAATGATTATGCTATTAAGCAGCTACCTTGCTTCCATCCTGAAATAATATTTCCTAGTATTTGAGCATAATGGAAAAAGATTAGCATCATGTTTTCTACCAAGATTTATTTAGAATTGTTTGGTTATATTGTTTCAGAAAAGGACAAGTAAAATATAATTTCAAACTGGACGGGACTATTGCTAAATAACACAGAACAAAACTCAGTTTTCTCCTGGAGGACATGGAACTGACTACTTTTTTCTTTTTGCCTCTGCATAGCTACTTTAGTCAAATTCCTGAAAATTGTGAGAATCAGTGAGACTTTTACTCCCAGTTTAAGTCAGTTTTAATTAACCAAACATGATACTCTGATACGTCCTTAAAAAAGTAGACCAAAATATTATCTACATTTGAAGTACAATTTTTTTCCTTAAAACCAGTATTCAGATAGAGAGTTCTATTCCCATTTATATTATATATTTATATTATGGAGGGACTTCTCCTAACAAACGCTTGTTTCTTTGATACATATAGTATATCTATTAGGAATGCACTTCTTTAGTTGTCATCTGTGTTTTTCTTTCTCACCTGTTACTGTGACAGACAAAGCAGCTAAATCAATATTGACAGTGCATTTTAATATTTTCAGCCCAAAAGTTATCTTTTACAATTTTCTTTTAATATATTGTATTAGTTCTCAAATATTTTTTAAATCACCAAACAATCCATTCACTAAAAAATACTTATAAATTTTTGCTTTTTGTTCCATTCATACTAAACTTCAATTTGACTAGCCCAAAATAATTCTTTAGGTATTAGGACACCAGCAGAAAAGAGTGTCGCTGATTCATAAATTGAATGGTGTAGAATACCTGTCACCTGAGACAAGACAAGGCTGTAAGATATCAGAACCTCAGTCTCAGCCATCTCTCAGACTCTGAGTTTGGCAGAGCAATATGTAGTTAAAAGAGGATAGCTCTCACATGAAAGCAAAACAAAGGTCAAACTGAATGCAAGAGTGTTATAGAACTCCAGAGAAAAATAGTTCCCCTGTAGAGGGGGCCTTGTTTACATGTCAAAACCTAAGTTTCCTAAAGGACTTTTACACCCTCTCTCTCTCTCCAAGAAGCAAAAGGTAGATAAAATTTATCTTCCAGTGGTTGAAAAACACAGAAAAATCACTAACTGAACTTTAAAAAAGAAATGGTTCATTTATTTTTACTACAGAAATGTAAAATCTTGACTATTTAAAGAAGCATTTTCAAACTAAAACAGAAGATAAGTCCCTGATCATATCTCTATTTATTCCACAATTTAAAAAGACAGGTTCTTCAACCAAATACCATTAGATATACCTCAGTTGAGTGTAATTTTGCTGCTACAATAGTATTTCAAAAGCTTGACATGAAAGAACACCCAAACCCCAATGATTTCCATCCATTAAGCAAAACATCTTCTACCCTGTAAATTTCACAGCATTACTTAGAAAACAAACCCTGAAAGAATTTCTGGGATCCTCACTGTATTTTTACCACACTAAGACATCATAGTTTGTAGGCAGTGTTTTAGCTTCAGTTGACATCCATAGGAGGAGTTCTACTGATTCCAGTGGAACCAGGACTCCAGCGACTATTGCTCACTGCAGATGCAGTCCTGCAGCAATGTATAGTAAGGGTAGGAGGTTGTGTCCAGAATGGGTTTTTAAAAATATTTTGATAGATAGAGGGAGGAAAATAATTTATCCCATGCAAAAAGAACGGGTGTCTTCTGAACCGAAAAGATGTGGGTTTTGGCTGAAAATACTGACTGGGCCAAATTTTTGGTTTCAATTTTGTGTATTTTAAGGAAAATAATTGGAAAAATCTCCATTGGTGTAAAGAGTAATTTAAAAGGAATTAAAGGCTGGATTTGGATCCCTTTTCCCTGGAGGAGTTCAAGGCCCCATGGGCAGATCAGAGGATTAGGGCAGCACAGGACTCAAATCCTTCCGATATTCAGAATCACTAATTTTACTTCGATAAGGAAAGCTCCTACTTTCATCACCTCTTCATAAACCCATCCATTGCTGGAGTGAACAAAGCCACCATTTTCCTCTTACTTTTTTCCTACCAGCCATTTGTAACTCCCTGCTCGAAAGCTACATTTTATGTCAAACTCATCAAACTTTCCTGAAGGAAATTGCTACTACCGAAAATTACTGTTTTGCAGGTAAATTGCTGCTTGGGAGATTGGTGTCCAGGGGTCATTTTCTCCAGTTCATAGTCAGGAATCTTACTGCAAATCCCACCTTTTCTGTGGTTTTGCATGCAGTGCTACAACCTGTCATGTAATAAACATGCCTCTTGTTCTAGCAGCTCCACTGTGAGGCAGGAACCTCCAAAAGCGGGGGACGAGAAGATGGGGATGTCACCATTTGAACCCAGTAAAATTTCAGAAGACCAGAAGGGTCAGAGGACTAAGGATTCAGTTATTTTTGCCCTGAGTGCTGTCATTCAGACTGCTGCAAAGCAAGGAAGTATAAGATATTACTGACTTGATGAAAACAGAACACACAGGACCATAAATAATCAAGGCCACAAGGCTGAAGGGATTGTCCTCCTATAAATGACTACATGGATTTACCAAAACTGACTCAAAAGTGATTGCTATAATACCACAGGGCAACTGAGGACTAGTGAAGGCCTCAACTGCAGTAGGAAAGCCAGGACCAAAATCTGAGCAACATCATGACAAGTAGATGGTGAAATATAAATGTTATTAAAGGTAAATGATGTGTTACTTGTAAATGAATCAAAATTAATCTTTTCAGCATTTAAAATCAGCATGTAAATAGCAGCCTTGAAATACATTTTTTTAAATTGAATTATAAACAGAGGGAATTCAATTTTACCTTTAAATGTACCTTTACCTTGAAAAGACCAGGAAAAGAGACGTAGCTTCCCTGATCACGCAGTACTTCAGAAGTGGGGAAAGGGAGGTTGTTCAAAATTCCATTCTGGGAGGTATGATCAATCAATGGGAAAAAAGTGAGTTCCTGCAGCTCAAGCAGTTACCACTCAGCTGGGCCATGCTATTGATCTGTGTATGTGGCTTTATTCATTACAAATGCAAATGCAAAAGAAGCAGGATTAAGTCAGATGGAAAACGGGTGATTTATTTTGCTGTAATAACTCAATCGTTTGCAATTAGTTTCAAATACTCTTACTGCAAAGCTTAACATTTTTATGTAGGCCCTGTAATTCCTGACAAAAATCTCCTAAATTGCTGAAAGAGTTATTATTAACTTAAAGTATACATTTTTAAACTGCTGGAAATCATGGCTATCCAGGTATTTATTAACTGAGAGTAAGAATTTTAGGAGATAATCCAATAGTCAAAAAGGCATAAAAAGGCTATCAACTCATCAGTTTTAGAGACTGCTGCTTCATAATCACTGGAAATCTGTTATCCCTCATAAATTATCTTTTTCCTTCATGTAGGTTTCTACAAAGAGACCTATGTTCTTGCTGTAAAAGGAGATCCCTAACAACAAATTTTTAAACATCAAAAGCGGAAGAAAATCTGGAATTTCAGTTTTCACAGGCAACACCAGAGTTATTTGGTTACTTTGTGACCTGGAAAAAGTTTGATTCTTAGAGACTTGATGCTTAGATTCACCTATTGCTAGCTACAATATTTGGCAATGTGGCAAAATGGCTGCTGTCTTTTAACAAGGTAGTTTCAAATTAGGCACAGCAGTAAAGTAGTTCTTGAAATGTACATACCAAGGACACATTTACATCCATAATATTTAAACCTGAAAAATCAACTGTGTGGAAAGCCTTCCACCAAGTAATGCAGAAAATTAAAGCAGTCATTACTATTTTATATCCATCCAGAGATCACACTTTCAGAGTCTTATTAATTTATCCATAGTCATTTATTATATAATCAGTGCAGCCTTATATTACAAGTAACGCTTTTATCAGCCTACAGTTCACCATTGATCTAATTTTCTACAATGAGACCATCTTTCAGGTTTAGCTTTTAGGTTAGGATCAAAATATGAGGGAAAAAAATGCAGCTACTCATCACCAGTACACCAAAACTGACCTGACAGTGAGAAAGTATTACCCGCTTATGCAATCATTTAGATAACAAGCACTCAATTGCAGCTTATTTTATTGTTTGTTTGGGATTTTCCCACATTAACTATAAAGATTGATAAATTGTGTTTTATCAAAAAAATGGAAGCAAAATTTGAGAAAACTAGTGTTGGGAAGAGCTGAAGCCTGGTTTGGCTCTGAAAAGCTGATTATCCTAATATTCTTTTATTTTTCATTTAAAGGATGGCTTAAATGATAGACCAATCACTGGGGGAGAAATCCAATAATGTCACCACTCCTGAGATAACACTTCAAGTGCTAAAGCAGTTACTAAATTACAAATGTGTAAGCGATGGAAATGGTAGAAACTGAATAGATGAGGAGCCGTGAACTTTAATTCAGCATTGCCAGTCCAAACCCAGGAGCTGCAGTAGAAAGCAGAACTGCTTGCTGAAATGTGTTAAACTGTGGAAGTATTTAAACCCATTGGAAATTGATTTAGTCACACAAACAAGACAGGTTCAGAGATTTTGATCACTGCACTTTCTGATGAGGTAGCAGAAAGACTATGCTGTGCACTTCTGAAAATGAAGTCACTTAGTAAGGGATCGGAGTATGGACTTGGAAGCCCAGTGAAGACGGCAAAATACAATTGCCAGATCCATCCAGGACCAGATGGTTTTTATCTTGTCTTCAAAAACGCCAAATACCAGAAAGTTCCAATTATCTACTCAGACGAAATTCAGACATGGAAACTTAATGTGCATGTGAAAATCCATAGCTTCGTAGCTCAAAGGCCACTCCTCTGTATATGAGTGAAAGGAGAAAAACAAACACAACTCCCATTCCCCACATTGCTTTAAAGCGAAAATTTTTCTTTTAGATGTTCAGAGACTGGGCACCACCTATGGAAAATGTATATAGAAGATAGGTTTAAAAAAAACCCATTCTGCTATAAACATCTTTTTCAGGCCTGTGGAAGCAAACTGAACCAAAAATGTTTTTAAGCACAATTTAATGCGTTATCATATTGCAAACATCTGCCTTTCCCGAGGGCAGAAGTTACAGCTGAGCTGACAAAGTGACTGTGTGCCCACACCCCAATCACTGTTGCTACAGTCAAGCAGATAAACACAAAATCATCTTCAGTTATAGCTTGTAATCACTTGGACAAGGGAGCACTGCAACCAAAAAGCCAACATATTTGTTTCTGCCAACTCCACTATGGGAAACCACGACCTTTAGTAAAGAGGGACACCTGAGCTGGTTAAATTGTTGTAGCAAGCATCAGTTTCACTCATGTGTGTAGCCCCTGGCTACATGGGAAAAAAAATACCACTAAAAGGACAATCAAAATAATAGCATAAAATTTTACAAGTTACTGATTGAAAAGCAGAAACATAGAAACAGATATTTGAAAACTATGCCTCTAGTTGTGATAATAAATGTAAATTCAAATTACCTACAAATTTTCACAGGTTTGCGCTTAACATGCTCAGTAAGTGAAACTGCACAGACAATTATAAATATACAATTGTCTGTCATTTTCTCATGAGTGGGTGTTAATTTCTCAAAGCTTGTACACTTAACAAAGGATTCAATTTCCCAAATGTATGGTTCTGTTGCTATTTTAAATGCTCTAGGTTATCTCACCTGGCTTCCCAACTGTTCTAAAAGCATGTGGGTCTCTCACATGGCCTCTGACATATCTTCACTATAACTTTCACCCAAAAGGTCACCCCCTCTATAGTTTCCCAAAAGCAATACATGTCTCTATTTAGACAAATCTGCATCCGGCCCTTGTATCCACCAATAGTGCCTGTCATTTTTCAGAATCACATCAGAACTCAACCTCCTGTTTCACATTTTCTATTTAATTTGTGTCAATCTAAAAAACTCCCTATAAATCAATGTCTCTCATATAACACTTTATTTTCAGACATTTTAATGGTCTTGGTTTTATATAAAGTTTATTTAAAAAGCATTTAATTTGTCTACATTTTATTTTTGAAACTCTGTGTTTGCAAAGAAAACACCTTTTGATCTTTAGCCAATTCCTGGTAAGACAGAAGTTTCTGGGAAAAAAAAACCCAAACCACTACTTGTATGCTGACTTCATATTATGCTCTGTTTCCAGCATGAGGGAGATACAGCAAAAAAACCTGTGTGCTTCCTTTGCACCTCCTCAAATAGGAGCTCTTCTTTTGGTGACATGACGCCGGTGTAAAACAGATCAAGTTTTAATTGACAATAGGCTGTGTGTTTCAGCTCAGGATTTCTGAACACTGTGCTCTGCTGCTCTGGGGAAATTCCTTAGGATTAAAGCTCTTTCATTTTACACATTGTTTGACATCTCAGCAGAAAGGCTAAGCACTATATAGGGGCAAGGTGGCACTGCTAAAGAGATTGAAGCCAGAAGCTCAGTGAAGAAAAAAAGAGGAGAAGGAGATTATAGACTGCAAAAAAATCATAGGAAAGAAAATACTGTGGTAATGAAAATAAACTGACCAGGAACAGAGTCTGGTTTCCTGATAAAATTAAATCAAAGCACAGTTCAAATGGAGCATTTTATGAGTTTCAACAAGTTGAACGTATAACAATATATTTTCTTAACACAATACTCATGAGAGCTCTTAAAGAAGGACTTTACTACTGAATGTACACACAGGATCCTTAGCTTCTCTTTATACACAGCAATGCTCATCTCAGTCTTGTTGCAAATCAAATTTCTGCATGCCAGGTTTGCCCCATTTTTTGACATAACATTCACATAAACTCATTTATGAGAGGAAGAAAGAAAGGAGATGAATAAGGATTGATTCACACTGCAGTGATCAAATTGGGCAGAAAAAAAACCCAAACAGTTTGTCAGTGAATATGACATCTACTAAAATTTTTCTCTTCAACACACCAGAAAAGGGACATAAATAGCTACAGGACTCGAGTTACATGCCAGAGATTGGAAAACTTAACTGCAGCACGTGCCTCCAGGATGCTGAGGCTGCAGACTGCCATTAGGTAGTTAGGAATGTTGTGCTTGCTTATCAAAGCAATTTGTAAACAAACCCCCAGTAACTTATGGGAAAAAGGGGTGGGTAACGCATGATGTCGTATTTCTGATATTCCTAGCATTGTGGAGAGGACTTATGGCCTGCAACTGCATAACCATGGCTGGAATACACACGTCAAACTCAGGTGACAGAATTTTTGCTCAAGGTCAGGATGGGCACCCTGAACTTACACTGTAGGCTTTGTAATACAGCCTTCATTTTGACAGCTCTGTAAGCATATCATCAACTCTGTGGCATTTCCAGGACAATGACATTAACAGCTGGACATTAACACATTAACATAAAAGTGTTAGGTTCTTGAAGCTAAAAAAGTCAATTTGCTCTGTGTAAGTATTTTGTATTCATGCTGTGATTCTAAATTTGAAATGTCTGACCATTTATAAAGAATTCTGGCCTATCAAATAAAACTTTGAAGGAAAGTTGCTGGAGCAGTCTATCCCTGAAGGACTACACTCTGAGGAAGGGACCCATGCTGGAGCAGTTCTTGAAGAACTGCAGCCTGTGGGAAGGACCCAAGTTGGATAAGTTAATGAAGAACTGTTTCATGTGGGAGGGACCCCATGCAGAAGCAGGGAAAGACTCTGAGGAGTTCCAGCCCTGAGGAGGAAGGAGCAGCAGAGATGATGTGTGATGAAGTGACCTTAGCCCCCATTCCCATGAAGTTTAGCTTGGAAGGAAGGGAGAAGTGAGGGAAACGGGTTTTTTTAAGATTTAGTTTTAAATCTCATTGCCTTATTCTGATTTGACTGGAAATAAAATAAAATAAAATACAAAATAAAAACCAAAATCATTTCCCCAGTCAAGTCTGTTTTGCCCATGATGCTACTTGGTGAGAGATCTCCCCCTGTCCTCATCTCAACCCAAGAGCCTCTTATTATATTTTCTCTTGCCTGCCAGGATGAGGAGGGGAGCAACAGAGCAGCTTTGGCATCCAGCAGGGCTCAGTGCACAACATGGCAAGGCTGCAAAGGTAGCCTGATACTATACATATGGAAAGGGAAAATAATACAGAAAGATTTTTGTGTTGTGGGGTTTCTTTCCCCATTGGACAAGCTGGTAAAGCATCCTTCTGTCTGACAGCTTTCTTTGATACTCAGAGGAATTTGTCACTGAAATACAGAAGTTCTTGGGAAAAGAAATCTGTGTTCTAGATGCTCAAAGACAAGGCAACACCAGTAAGACCAGTAAAGGTAGAAAATGGACCAGAATAGGTAGGACAGGCAGTCTGCTTTGTTTCTTATTCTTCCTTAAGAAGCCTAGGACAAGATCCTTAAAAGGAAGAAAAATAAAAAGAGAAAAGCAATAAAGATAATAAATAAAAGATAATGACACTGAGCTGTTTGCATATCCACAAGCAGTTGTTAATGTGACTACATAAAATAAAAGCAGTTACAGCTAAAGAAATGCCATTGATAAGAAAATGCAGGTATTTGGCAGGAATTTGGGGATGAAAATGTGAGGGTGCAAGCAGACCATGGGAGAGGGAAGAAAGAAGATGACAGAATGTAATTTTTAATAACCTTCAAGCAGATAAAAGTCTCACAAATCCTTAGAGGGAAGGCTCGAATGTGGTTTCCTAAATGCTAGTTCACCTACTTATATTGCTGCAGTTTTAAAAAAGCACAAGAAATTGTGTATCTTTTAACTTTTAGTTCCATAATTCATAAATTTGTTTATGTGGAACTTAAGTTTTGGTCACAGCTTCTAATACATCTTAGCACAGTGGCTTCTCATCAAGGCGTAGGTGTTTTAGTAAATATTTTAGTATCAGTGATGAGGTACAGAACATGCTGTTCAGCTAATGCTTGGTTTATAAAAGCAATCCCTCTGCAGACACTGAAAGATATATGAACTCTCTGTTTTAATGGATCCCAATACTATATGAAACCTAAGCTATTCAACCCAGGTATTTTTCTACCAGAGACAGGCATGAGAGAGATGCCTAAAAAAGATTTCAGAAGGGAGGAACAGAACATGTAAGTTTACTAAAGATATGTTTAAGGTGTAAAAAATCATACATCACCCAGCTTTTTTACTTTTAACATCAAGTATTGCTTAGAAAAATTCTTTCAATAGATGCTATTTTGGAACAGAGCTTTTTTACTTTGCCTTTTTCTTCCTTTTACATTTCATACAAGCAAAAGAGTATTTTTGTAGCTGTTTTGCCACCTAAGATTGCATCTCTGTCTCTCTGTGTTTAGACAAGTCTGTGAGAAGTCACAACTTTGAAGCTGTTTGTTCCTTGAACTGTAGCTGACATAGCCAAATAATCTCTTAAATTGTAGAAGTGTTTTTTAAAATCACATGATAAACGAAAAAAAGTTAATGTGATCACTCTGCAGGATGACAGAGAAAGTATCTGATTTTACAAAATGGAGAGTTCACTATCTGTTTCCTTTGAAATAATCTGTGGCAGATGCAACAGGGTGATTTTTTTATTTTTAAACAAGGATTCTGGAAAGAATCAGTCCAACGTGTCAGGACTTTATCCTGCTTAGAGGCAAAAAGACATTTCATTTTGTATGTGTGAATGTTCCAAAGAGCATTTAGCTCACACATGAACACAGGATCTGTAATCATATGGCTGCTCACATGTCTCAAAGACACAAAACAGTACAGAAAATGCAAATTAATTTTTATAGGATTCAGTGACATTAAACCTCAAGAAAATTTAAATCATTCAGTATTTCATGTCAAATGAGAATAACATCCTCAAACTCTTGATATGCCCATCACTCCTTCCATCAATTTAGCCTCAGAGAACAATTCTTAGCACAGGGGGAAACTGAGTGAGATACAGGAACCACATCTCCTGCTCTACTAGTACTAAATGTGATTATTACTCACACCCTAAAGTTGTGTTTTATCCGAAGAGATCCTTTCTTCTAGCGGTAAGGACAAGTGGGTGCACAGATTGCTTGCATTTCTAAAAAACAAAGCAATTCCTCGCTAGAGGGTCACATGGATTTACATCATGCCAAATTCAGATTTCCTTGAGACTCTTTTAATGAGGCCCCATGTGCCCCTTTCATATGCTGAAGATTATTAACGTAAAAAAAATATTATCATTTTAGGCACAGGAGCTTAAGAAAAGCGATGAGAAGAAGAGCTGTGTATTTTATATCTACTTTAATTGAGTAACAAACAGAAGCATCTGGCTCAGAGGAGCTTTTGATCAGAACAGCAACATGTAATGTTAAGATTGTGTAGTTTTATCAGTACAATGTATCATCTTCTTTCTGGCAAAGTGAAAGCAAATGTGGGCCTGCCTGGCATCACAGTCAGTGAGATATGAATATAAAACAGTTGCATTTGATCAAGGGAGTTTCCTACTATCAGAAGTTAAATGAGAATGTCCAATGTTCCCTAGCAGGACCAAAAAACCTAGATGTATCTTTATTTGCCCATAGGATAAGGCTACTAGCTAGCATTAAGAATCATAAGCTCATGACATAAGTGATTTATTCCAGTGGATGTGAAGTCTACTGCATAAATTCCAGAAAGAGACAGCTATCCCAATCCTTAGCTAAAATGGGATTTCTGAAACGCTGATGTGAATATTAAGAGATTGGGGTTTGAAAATCCAATGTGCTTTGTTTTCTTTTCACAGGTATGGCAATACCATTAAATTGTCTGAGGAGCCACTCTTGAATTCCAGCATGAATGGTCCACCTGAAGTCCAAGTACAACTAAACCACTAACATGCTTCCTAGCTTTGTAGTTCAGTAAATAGGGAGTAAGTGTTGTTTGTACCAGGCCACAGGCTTTGCATTAGGCTAGCAAGATAGGCTTCAGGAACTATTTGCCCTAGGCTGGGCTTTGCCTGTGCTTGAGTTGGTTTGCCTGAAGATTTGTTTTTGCAAGCAATACCAATTATCTAATTACCAGATCTCTATTACCTGCTTTGTTTCAACTTTTCACCAGCTCTGTTACAACTGTGTGATGTAATGTCTAAACCAATATATATTTTGTAAGTAATGGGCATTTGTAAGATGTAGTTACAAAGGGTAGAATGACCTATTAGACTCCCTTAACAAAACACAGCACAGAGGAAGCTTTGAAAGAACTGGCAGAGAGCAACACCTGAAGCCCAAGGGCCATAAACATCTCTGATGGCCAATTACTGGTCATCAAATGAATGCAACCTCAGGAGCACGGTAACTCAAGCCATTCGTGTCAAGCCTTAGGGGTAGCAGAGAGAACAAAGAACAAGCAACCAACATATGTAAAACACACACTGCACAGTTAATTCAGCTGCAGTATGGACTTGCAGATCAACAAATAATAAGCAAACTGTAAAGCCTTTTAATGAACGTAAAAAAGATCCCAACCACGTCCTAAACTGAGAAAAAAGAAATAACATCAATGTCATACTTTTGGCCAAGGCTTAGGATACTGACCAGTTGCTGTAAGCTCACCCCCAGACTGAAACCATCAACCCACACATCGAGGGGCAGTGGGAGGGCTACCCTAACACCAGAGAAAGGCCAAAACTAAAAAGTTTGTGTATTTATGTTACCAGCATGTAATTTAAACTATTTGATAAGGCTGCTATGAACGTTAGAAACATTAAGACTAAGATTAAGTTCTTGGCTGCTCATAAATGGTGTATTCTTTTTTGCTTGTAACAGGATTACAAGTGTTAGTAAATAGGTGGGAGTCCAAGCAATCTGTTCTCTAACTTAACTGCAACAAATTTCTCATAAAATACTTCACAGTAAGAATATTTTCAACTTCATGGGCAACTTTAATTCTGTTATTGTTATTAGATCCTGTATTGGAGTGCTTGAGCTTGCAACTTCATAATTTCTTTAAATCTAAACAAAAAAATAAATCATGTTTCTGAGATGTCATTGTGATGAAGATTTTATCAGTATCAACAAAAGTATATGAAACTTATTCACCACCTGTATCTTTGAATTCAGAACTATGAGATGAGAAAATGTGAAACAAAAATACAGATGCTCTATATCTAAGCTGTCTTTGTTATCATGTGATATCAGCAAAGACCTATGAATGTCCTGACCTGATTGTGATTATAAAGTAATTATAGTCATCTAATAGAGAGGGTGTGAATAAGACTAAAATGGTTATCTCTTTAGAATGGGGACCCAAGAAAATACTGAGAACTACTGATGGGGTTTAAAATTTGTTTCTGAGTATGTGGATTCTTCCAGAACAGTCTAAAAACTTTTGCAAGGCAGAGACTGACATTCAAATTTTTGAATTTTTGCTTTATTTGTTGATTTTATTTTTCCACACAGCTTCAAACTTCCATTTTCATACCCTTTTCAGAAAAGAATCAAACTCAGACTTCTCATTCAAAGCAGGCTATTTCAATGTTAGAGTGGGAAAAAAAGTGACAGAAAGGAATCCTCATCAGCATCAAGTCATGGAACATATTGTAAATCATAAATTAAATTCCAAGCATGAGGCCTCAATCAGGTAAAGCTACTCTCTCATCTGCAGGCAGCCAGTCATTAGTCCTTAGATTAGCAGAGGTGGGAGGGGAAGTTCTTCTCCAACATTTCAAATCCCATCAAAGGCTTAGGCAGCGGTGAGTGAAAAATGGTTTACCCTTTTTTTTTTTCTTTTCCGAAAAGAGTGAGATTATTTACTTCATCTTCTACGTTGTGAAGATCTAGCACATAATAATTTTTACCAACCAAAAAAACTGCCCAAGAATTTAAGAATTTTAGGTAGTGGGAAGAGGAGAACAGTAATAAAGGTCCTGCCACAATTCAGCTCTGGTTTCCGTAGTTCAGGACTTTACTGGGACATAAGCAAGTGGTGAACTGTGAATCTGTAGGATGTCTTAGCATACATAAAACTGCATTCATCGTACACTATGATCTGTTTCATTTGTTTCCCCGCCACCAATACATATTCTCCAGGTTTATTTGTAATGTTGAAGCCATGTAAAAGATGAGCTGAATTTAAAAAAAAAGTCGTTCCTCAAAATTTGCAATATTTTTGCATTAATTACAGTACTTTAAATCCTTAAATGGGCACTATCTGTCCTAGACACAGTGTAAGTGTAAAAAAATGGAGACATCATAATTTGGAAAGTTAGGAAGATACTCTTCCAGGCAACAGGCATTACAGTTACTGCTCTTTGGTTCCCAATCTGAAAATAACAGCACTGTTATTAAACAAGCAATTTAAGATAAACCTTTGTTTTCTAATGTTGGTTTGTTTGGGTTTTTTTTGTCTAATCTGTCTGTGTAACCTGGAATACTGCCAATATGATTCAGAAGTCCTGTTCTGCAATGTTTTCAATTATAGTTGGGACTATGCAGGACTTACGGTGACTGAGATACAAATTTTATTGGTAGTAATTCAGAGAAGCCATTCATGCTTTGCTGCTTTTGATGAATGAAACAACCCCAGGCTCGTTCAATGATTGGTGTTATTCCAAGTATGAGAAATGAGAACAATACTTGAATTAAACCACTAACTGAAACAGGTAAAGTCATTCTATACCTAAATGACCATTCCACAACAAAATGGCTTTCAGGAAGCCTAGATGAGTGTGAGTTCTTAAAAGAACCTCACCCCAGCAGGACTGATAGTGATTCAGTCAAGTCAGAGCTCAAAAATCCTTTTAGACATTTTTTAATTAGGTCCCTTTACCTTCAGTATCCTTTATGTCATTCAGTCACCCAGACAAACCTGGATGAAGTTGCTCACCAGAACACAGGTGTCTGGTGTCTGTTTTACACTCCCAGTATGGCTGTGCTATTGATTCTTACTAAAACCTTACAATGTGCTCAGCTACCACGGACATCAGAGCCTACACACCTTTAAAACTACCTATTTACAATCCAGTATATGCCACGGATACGCCTATATATATGGATTTCTACCTTCTGTAACTTCAACACTAACTCAAAGTTAAACTCCACTGCAAGATTTTAATTGGCAGGTATTAGAGGTGGCCCTTAAGTGCTTATCCTCTTTTTTAGAGTTAAAAAAAGATCTTCTGAGATGGTACAAACTCTCTAGCATTAAACCTTCAAGTTTCCTATCACAGAATAACTCTATCACTTCGTCATTTACCTTTAAAAACTCACATCCAGAAAAGCACTGAAAACTGCACTGTTTGTACTGTACACTTAAAAATCTACGGACATATGGTTTGTTAACTTTAATTAATGGAATTGAACAAGCACGCATCCATTTATGAAAAACGCTTTCTTTATGAACTTGTATAATCCCTTCACCACTTAAGAACACCAACAAACAAACCACAGAGCACTTAATGTTTTTCCAAGGAAAATGTGGAGAAGGAATCAATTGGAACAGCTTTGTGTTCAAAATCATCTGTGAAGCATCAAAGTTATGTTTGTTGGCATCTGTGCTCCAGCTGCGGGGTTTAGAGCTTTTTGCTTTCTTAATCACGTTCCTTATTCCAGTGAGTGAGTACTTGGTTCTGTGCATTTACAGAGTTGGAAAGTTAATTCATTGGAGACTGCTCATACTCCCACAGCCTTTAAAGTAATTTCCCCAAGAGAACATGCCAAATTTGAAGCTTCAAAGGACTTATTTTTTCACTGAATTTGGTAAGCGACGATTTTAAAAAATAAGCTAGATTTGAAAAAAAAAAAATTATACTAATCGAACTGTGTAGAGAGAAAAAGATGCCTAAAATTACAATTATCCCACCAACAAACAAAAGCCCCTTGCATCTAATTCACAATAAATACCTCTGATGGCAATGTTAAACAATTCTTTACTTGTTGGAAATCCATTTACGAGCAAGTACTTATCTGCTTTAAAAAGCAGTCAGAATGACAAAAAGTCTGAGGCTGACTCAGTTATTCCTGAAGTGAGAGGAAGACTAAATCGACTTCAATGCCTTTTCAGAAGGCCCTGTTTTAGCAGTGACAGTCAAGCACTAAAACCACTTTGTGTGTCAGTTTGTGACTCCATACAAAGTATAATATGATTCTGAAGAGCTACAGAAACCAAATGCTGTATTTTTTCCATAACTTTCAAAGATCATGGATTCTGAGTCATCCTGTTTGACCATCCTTAGGGTGGAAGTGTGGGGCTATCAGAGTGCAAGTGTGGGGCAAGGGGTATTTAGGGGATTTTAAATGTAATGTAACTGTTCAGCAGTTGTGAAAAGTCCCCTGCAGAAACTCAGCTTTTACTCTTGACTAAGCAAACAAGGTCACAGGTTTATCTACCCAAGGTTAAGAAATACTAATAAAATGACAAAAACACCTATATTTTGGCCAACAGTTTTTTTTTTTTTTCCAGAAAATCATAAAAAGAATCATCTTTGCTGAATTCTGCTCCCTTGAGAGGTGACTCTTCTCAAGGGAAAAGTATTAGGGGGCTAGTCCCTGACCCCTCCTCTACAGTACAAATGAACAAAGAAGAGAGCTGGGTTGAGTACAACCATTAATGAGGGACCTGCAGAGGGACATGACCCAGCAGAGCACTGCAGGAGGGAAGCTCTCCAGGGGCAGTGTATCAGAGGCAGAGGGCAAATGCTTGCTGCCAAACAAGAAATCTGAGGAAGGCCAAAGAGAAATCATCAGAACTAAACAGCAGGGAGATGACAACACCCTGTAAAAAGCTAAAAAGTTGGGTACAAACAAAAAATGAATGGAAATAATAATGAATCTAGCATGTTAAATGTAAAAACACAGTAAGAGAGGCCAGAAAAGAATTCAAGGAGGTACTTTGTAGGTTTAAAGGCTAAGATGCAGTCCTACTTCAAGGACTTCAGGGACAGAAAGATTGCTTCAGAGTCTATAGTCCCAGTATACTGTGAAGACATACAGGGGGTATTCAGAAACAGCAAGACCACAGCAGGCTGTGTTAGCTGAAGACAAGATGGCATAAATAGATAAAATGAGAAAAAAATATCACCAAAGAATGTAACTACAGGAGCAGAAATAAGAAAACGAATACTAGTGACACAAAGCTTCTTGCTTAAATTTACCTTCCTATCTGCAGCCAGGAAGATGCTAAATGTGATGTCACTCTTCAAAGATACTTCAGAGAGTTCAAGAGAACAAAAAAAAATAAATAAATGAGTATGACTACTGAATTGGGCAAAACAGGGAAATCACAATAAAGCATGAAATTAGTGGAACATGAACAAATATGATCTGCTGGAGAAAAAAATTATAGGCTCTGCTTTTCTTTAAAAGGAAGCTACAAACCTATCATAATCTCTGAAGGAGCCGACAAACAAATGCATACAGGTGGTAAACTGATACAGTTCACTTTGAATTCAAAAAGACATTTCACAATGTATCTCAAAGGAATTATTCCCTCTTAGGAGACTTGCAGCCACAAGCTAAACGAAAATCTATTATGCTTACAGAGATAATTAACTGCTTAAAAGATGGTAAATGGAAGAGAGGAATAAATGGTTAGTTTTTCACAATGAATGGTGTTCAACATGGTCTGTGCTGTAAACCTGTGTGGCTAAACTGATTCAACAGCAGGGAAAATACTGTACCTAAGATGGTACCTACTTTCAAAAAACCACTCTGGTAGGTGTGCTGCAGAGGGAAAAAAGGAAAGGGTGAATATAAAGTTAAAAAAGCACACGCTCCTTATCAGGCTGGGACTGCAGGCAGAATGCAGTTCTAAGAACTAAACTGATCAATAAATTTCCCCCAAATAATCAAGGGTACCTACCTCACAAAAGGCAAAAGATTAATAGTTCATTTTCATCTTTATTTGTCTGACTATATTAGGCAAAGCCCTTCTGTAGCTTTAGAAAGGAGAAACACTTTTGTAAAATCTTGCATTCATGTTATTTAGATTTTCCTTTCTTCTCCACATTTCACCCTACGTGCCTCTCACAACACAGGAAATTCTGTTCATATATACTGTTCTTCCTATGAAGTTTAAGGCAACATTAGTTAGTTTTCTTGGGACTACCATAGAAAGCCAAATTTCGCTTTACAGATAGGGCATCTCATATACTTCTTCAGTTTTACTTAGAAAACTAACCAGCAAATAAAAAACCAGTCATTCTGAAAACAAAGGAAAGAAGTCAAAACATTTCCCTAGCTAGAGATACCAAACAACACTGCAATTTTTATTTTTCTTTTTTTCAAAATTACATTCATATGACTCCTAGCAAGATTTTTGATGGATTAATTCCTATAATCCACCAGTTGCTTTTTTTCTTGCTTTCTGTGTAATGGATCATTTTTATACTTCATACCAAATTGCTGATGATACATTTCACTATATGTCTAATATTCCTTTTAGCCTTACATTTCAGAAGAAGATAATACACACTGCTATTACTTCTTTTTCTAAGTACTTTAAATCTCTTTAACAAAATATTCATTCTGCCAAGCTATCTCACTAAAACGTTTCAATATGTGCATTGGGATTCTGGATCAGCTTTTCAGCAAGGGATAGGATACATAAATTAACTATTTTTAATATGGAGCTTAGTGCTTTTGCAAAGAGGTTTGTGTGCTGCTATGTGAAAGAATACAGTATATTTCTAGTTTTGTGAATAGCTGCTTGAAAATTTTGGAAACTTCTGAATTAATTTCTTCTTATGCTTTAAATATAGTGAGCATATTTCATTTCAGCTTAAAGCAGAATTGTAGGTCTTCTAGGGAGAGGAACAGCCAGATGTACTCTCTGGACTTCTGCTTGCTGATGTCATCCAAGGCTGTGAAAAAACTTAGCTAAGTCAGGCAATGCCAAGAGATGTGGGTCTATTGACTAACTCTCATGTTTCTTATAGAGCTTATACTGAGAAGATGGGGACAGAACAAACTCAGCCGTGAAAAATGAAATTTTTGTTAATAAGTGGCATATCCACAGTAGTATGACATTGCCAGAACAGTAAATTGACAAAGCCACATAGAGTGTCCTCACAAGCACCAACATGTAAATGGCCTTTTACAAAGAATCCTGGAATCTCCCACTACCTTCATAAATAATCTTCATGAACTAAAGATGGGGCTGCTTTTGAGCAATGGAGCAATAGCACAGCAGAGTCTCGTGCTGAGCACTGCACAGATGTTGGCCAAGTAACAGTCTCATATCTGACCTGGTGCCTGGCAATGCAGCCTGTGTAACTGGCAAAGTATCTCTAGCACCATAGGTCAATTCTACTATTGTGCATGGGAGTTTTTCCCACTTTTCCTTCTGGAGATTGATTTAAAATACACAGAGGTTAAAGTGAATCTGTCCTTCCTCTGAATCAGATAGCTGAAAAAATACAGGTGTAGTCTACAGTTGCTTTTCTCCATCTGGAACCTCTCCAACAAGGCAAAGCAAAAACTGTATTTTGGGGCTGATCTATTTCTGGACCAGTCCCAGTCTGTGTAGGGGCATCACAAATTTGAAACAAAATATAAATGAACGCCTGTACCTTTACAAAGTAGTAACTTGTTTCACTGATCTCTCATGCTAGAAATTGTTATAAGTAACAAAGTTGGAGATTTTCATAACATAAACTGAAAGCCTGTTTTTATGCCTTCAGCTTTCTGATGTTTAAAATGAAATAACAGGTATTTAATTAGAAAAAACTCTGTCCTGGAAGACATAAAAATTAATACTTTTATTTATGGCTCCATTTCTCTAGCTGAAAGAAATATGCAGCATGATGCTGCTTTCAAGTAACGTAAGGGGTCTTCATAGGGTGACAGTGACACTTCATCCTGCCTTTCAAGCTGCAAGGACAAATCACTGTGTGTTCTGGTAAATACAGTGTTTGCATCAGTTTATATTCTCAGACATGAAGAATACAATCCCGTCTACTGGAGTATTCAGATCTAAATATTATTATTTCAGAATGCTGCAATAGGCTGAGTCACATCATCCTGAAGATACAAAATAAGTTATAAATAAACACAATGAAAATGTATATTTGCCTTTTTTAAGGCTTGTGAACATATTTGTTCAAGATGAATGTCAGAGGCTTTGAATAACTTAATGTCTTTTATTTCATTGCTGTAGTATTAGTGCAGAAGTATTCTAAGTCAACAACTTAATGTGAAAGGGAGAATGGAATAAAGCAAGGAGGAAAAAAAAGGAAGTTTTGATAATTCCATCAATAAATATTCAGAAGTTTTTAAAATTATTTTTCAACCTCATATAACTTTTGTAAGAACAGGGCTGCCTGACACTATTTTCAATGAAAATAAAAATCCTACCACAGCCTAATAAATTAAAAATTACTATGATGCCCTGAGACTAAGTAAAAATAAAAGCTGGCACATAAATATAATTAATTTGGATGGAGTTCCATTTAATTGCACTCAGATGGCTAAGGACTGCTGTCAGTCAGCTCAGCTAACAAATCAATCTCACACTCGTCAAGAGTTGCTGCATTAGTGAGGCTATAAATGGCAACAGTGCATATTACTTATTCAGGCTTCATCCATCCCTGAATTTACTGAGGTCAAATTGAAGAATACTGAAACAAAACTCTCCTCTATGTTAAGGTCTACATGTGAGCAGAATTTTTTGGTATAAAATGTGTAAACACAATTACTGTGTTTGCACCGTGCCATTTTAAGCGCAGGTGACTAAACCTAAAAGGAACAAAATAAATCAGAGGGACAATTTGTTGCAAACTGATTCAACACTCACTTACAAAGAGGAAAATTGGAAATGCCATTCTAGATCAGACGTGCCTTCCCTGCTTATTGTCAAATGGCAGCACAGAAATAAGAAGAATGCCAAAAGCACAGCTCTAAATCTGATTGTTAATATTCAGGAAAAAGATTTAAAACTTTAAAATTTGATTTACTATGCTAACAAAAATCTAATTTTTTTTTTTGATATTATAATTCTACTTCATCCTGATATCCTGCACAATTTTAGTTGTGTGGAGTTTTATTGGTTCTTAAGATTTAAGCCTCAACAATTTCTTGCAACAAGTTACATCATTTAACAATGCCCTGGAGAGAAATTAATTCCTTTCACTGGCTTCATATTTCCTTAAAACTCAGTATATTACAGTACAGAGTACACAGGAATCCCAGTGTTCCCTCTCTAAACCTGTCATTAATTTATATATTAGTCCTTCATACAGTAGAATCCTGTGTACTCTGACTTATGAGAATCCCAATCTTTCGCCTTTCTTTGGAACACTTTCCCAAGCTCAGCTCACTTCCACCACAGGCCATATCCTTTGAAAACTGTAAGCATGGCTACAGAACAATTTTATGTAACTGCTCTGTCAGGTTTCTGAGGCAATTTTCAATGTTATGCTTCATACACCCATTTTCCCCATTTTGATTGCAACTGTACAATGAAGGTTGCTACTGAACTGACTACAGTAAAATTAAGGTTTCTGCATACTCAACAAAGACACATCTCTGTAATGGAAGAAACTTTGAAAATCAGAGATCAGGTGAAGCAGTCCATCACTACCTGTATCACTTTTTTATTTTTGTTAAATCTGGATTAGAGGCTTACTATACTTTTTTTTTCTACACAAAAAATATGAAAAAATACTCTGTATTAAATACAGTTCTAGTTGTTCCAACAGTTCTCTTTTTTTTTTTTTACTGCTCTTCCTGTTTATGTCAATTCTGATTTCACTCCTTGTGTATTGAATAAAGCTACACAACCCACACATAAAAAACCAGATTCACAAGCACTGGAACTAATGAAGCCTGATTTCCTGTAAGTTTATATTTCAAGTCTTTTAAGTTTTCCTCTCTGCCCCCTCCCATATCTCCTGCCCATAGTATTTAGCAGTCCAACTGCTAAAAGTTAAAAGAGATGCAGTGTCTAGTCCCAAACAACACGTGTGCTGATACGTACACTCAGGTGACCAGCACCTGACACCACTTGGACCAAACAATGGACTCAGCTGCAATTCTGTCTCTCAATGTAGAAACTAATTTAGTTTTTTTAACTCTACTGGGCCACTGTTTTTCATGCAACTTGTTGCAATTCCATGTTGTCATCTAAGACCACCCTCCCGTCAAACACAGTGGTAATGGGGGAGTGGGTGCCTTACTTATGAGCAGAAGAGTAAGAATATCTGACAGACCACAATAAGATCCTGGAAGTCCTACTACTTGATGAAACTAAGCTAAAACTATGCCAACTACTTTTCTCTTCTGGTTTTTAGTCTTCAATGACAGTTACGGATTACTTTCCAGAGGTAACTGAATGTTCTAGGTCCACAGCAATGAAAAAAACTCAGGCTCCACGAAGCACAAGCGAATATCCTCCAGTTTCAGTTTTGCCTATTAATTCAGTCTAAAATTAATACAGCCAAAAGCTTCAGCACCCAAGCTTCTTTCTTCCTGTCTTTCTCCTTTTTCATTCACATTCAAAACTTGTCCAGTCAAAGGAAAGTAGAAGTTCACATCTCCTAACGCTGAGTCCTTGAGCCCAGCACTGTGCCTGCTGGGCACAGAATGAAGGGGGTTTCAGGCACTTCAGCCTTCTGTGGTTGTCAGAGACAGCTGTGACCACATCTCAAACACAGGATACCTCAGAGATCTTGGGGGTATTGGTATTACATCTAAGTATCAATAATGAACACTACATCTACAGCACAGGAACTGTTGAAAACTGTAACAAACAGCGCTACCTGAGACAGGACACACTCCAGTCTGCCTGGTGTTTTAGGAAACAGCAGGGCAAATTCTGGCTGGAGCAAATTGGATCTCCCATCTCTGATCAGTACAACTCCCTAACTGGATAAAGGCACTTGACCTTGAGGCACACACTGGCTGTTGCCTACACCCAAAGCCTTGAGAAAGACTATGCATAGTTACACTAAAATTTGTTTCCTATGTTTTCTTAAATAAGATTTGGACTTCTGAACCAAACATTCATGATCTGTATGACAGATACACATATGCCTAATACAAAGCTCTTGAATGTGAGAACACTTACTTTGGCAAACCCTCATCATCAGATTTGAAAGAGATTACAAATCAGATGGCATTAGTCCACGAAAGAAGTTATTTTACATGACCTGGAAGTCCCTGAAAGAGCTTGCTACAGGAATCTCAGAACAGGGCTGCAGTCAGTGTCAGTTGTCACAGGTTGAACTGAATAGTCTGAAGTAGAGTAGAGACAGTTTCCCAGCAGCTAAAAATACATTTCACAGCTTTAAATTACTTTCAAAATTACATTTCTCAAAAAAGAGATGCTTCACACTATTCTGTTTTAAGCAAGAAAGCAAACACCTTACAGTTTAGTCTCTTTTTCAAAATTAAATAAATGAAACAACAGAATGATTGCTGGATGTGTGCCCAAATACCACCTTAAGAAGCTCACATTTGGATATATATGCACATCAGTCCAACCAGTTTATATTTCACACTTACCTTAACCATGAATGCCAAGCTTGTAATTCACTTTACTGACCAAAGAAAGCAGAAACATACCATTGATCAATATGTTTTAGCATTTTCTGAAACTATTTCTTATGATTTTGATTTGGTTTTGGTTTTACCATCTTTATGATGCCATGGTGATTTTTTGCCTTTTTCAAATACCCCTTTTATACCCCTTTTATATACCTTTTTATATAGTTTTATGTATCCCCAGTGCTTTTAGCTCACATACTTGTAATTCTTTAAGTTTGATAACTTAGCATAGGCCTAATATTCCATTAAACCAGTAGACCAAATATCCTGGAAACCTCACAGTTAGAGGTCAGAAAGCCCTAAAACCAAGGTCCCTTCTAGAACGCATCTTGTAAACTAAGACAGGCCCATCCAGGGGAAAATTCCACAGGATGGGGGGCTCATTCAAGTATCTCACTGGGAAGTTTGTGATAGATATGCTAATTTGCAAGGCCTATAAATTGTATACACGATCTATCGCGGGTGTGCATTTCGGTGTGTGCTTTTTGGCGCATTCCACACGGACGAAGCGTGCACCTTTAAGGATCCTTAAATAAATACCGAGGTAAAAACCCTTTTCCCTTTTAACTGTGTTTGGATTTGATTTTAAGGCCAGGAAAAGGCAACATTTCAGTATTGCTCACAATTGTTATTGCTTACAATTGCAGTGGCATATGCAGCATGAAAAGAACAGAGGATCTACTTTGTTAAACTTTTAAAACATAAAAAACTAGTTAATACCCAATGGAGTTTGCATCACAGAAGAAAAAAGGATAGAAAAAGGAAATGAGCATGAAGTAGGAAAACATCATATGAATAGTACAATTTCCTATAAATCATGCTTGTGAGATTGTTTTCTGGTTTTGAAATACATTATTTTTCTTAAGTCAAATGGAAACTTAAAAAAGAACTATAAATAAAAGCATAATAACAATCTTATTTTCTGGTAATTTTTTTGGACTAGATATTTCAAACTTATTTTGTGAGGTGGCAAGTAAAAAAGGCAAACTGTTTTTTCTGATGGATAAAGTACTTCTGAAAACCTTCCATCTTCAAAATCCCTTTAAAAAATTAATGAAAGAAAAAAATCCTGACATTTACTGTTTTTCTTTTTTATCCTGTGTCATTACACAAACTCTAGAATGCAGATGTATTTTCTTTAAAAGGTTTTGTGTTCAGAACAATTCCAGAATGTTGAAACTATAATATTATTAATTAAAAAAAAAAAAAAAAGATTAATACAAAACTAGCTACTATTTTCTAAGAAACAAATAAAATTCCTCATTTTTTTCTTTTTTAATTCCACAGCAAAATACAGCATGCTTTGTTCTGGTATGTGGAAAGTATATGCCCTTTACCAGTCTCCCAGTACAAAAACTAAGATTAATGTATATATTAGCATGACTGAAATGAGAACACAGACAAATATACACATAAAGCATGTCACCCAACTTGAGCCTCAAACGAAATTCCTCATTCTATAAATAATTCTTTTAAAAAGTTATTCTTTTACAACTGGCCTGAGGCAAATTCAAGTGAGATTATGCTTCTCAGGGGAAAAGAAGCATTTTCTGAAGGAAACATACAGCTTATCTGAGCAAGCTGTAAAATCTGAAGATGTTTGTCCTCTGAGTCACATTAGCACAGTCCAGAGAATTCTGCAGCTCCTTCTCTAGGGCCTGTATCACCTGCATACATGAGATTAATACTTGTTTTGTGATCCACTTAAGCTTTGTATTACCAGAATTTAGTTGCTCTTAAATTTGGTTGTGATGGTTCTATCTCTTATTAGACAATTTTAAGCACTCTTTATTAGCTTTGATTAACTTAAAGACTTTAACAGGTCCTTATGACTCTACATTTTGATTTCTAACTTCATCTTTTTGACCTTTATGAGTCTCTATGGTCTAATTCTCCTGTATCATATTGATTTATGGCTTTCTATATTCAGTGAAAATGCCTTCACTCCTAAGTCTCTGGTCATCCATTTTCATGTATTGAGTGCACTTAAGCAAGAGATGCACCTTTAAGATATCATCACGGCTTTCTCTCTGTGGAATATTTATGTGCATCAAAAGATTTATCATTATTATTTTATAAAATGAGTTGGAAATAATGGCAGGGAACTCTACTGAGTCCTGATAAAAAACATTCAAGCGGCTTTGCTGATATCTGCTGCAAGACAGATAAAGCCAAGGAAGCAACTGATGAGAAACATGCAAAAAGACAAACACAGGCAGTAGCTGCCTGCTGTGATATTGCAGCCTAGGAGCAATACAATCAAACCAAAAGGAAGAAACACTGTTCATTAAAAATTATGTGGTATAAATCATTAGGTGGACACAGACAATAGCCATTAATACAGTAAAAGCTGAAAAATAAGGACAGAAAAATAGACTGTAGTCTCACAGCCACGTTGCAGACTGGAAAACAGAAGAGGCAGGTTCTCCTAGGAAATTAAATCTGCTGGCAAGCACACTGTAAGACTTCCTTTCTTAAGTCTTATAAAAACAGTTGTTGTTTTTGTTTTTCTCTCTGATTCCCTATTGAAAAACAGTTTTAAAAACAAAGAATTGGCACAGTTGAAAGGGGTCCCAGGACAGCATTTAGCCTATCCTACACCTCTGATGAATCAAAAATTTCTTTTCATTTCAAGATGAAATGAAGCCTAACATAGTTACTATCTTCTTAAGTAATATGTTCTCCAGTCCTCTACCCTTTTTTCCTTCTCCTCTTCAAAGGCCACAGACACTGAACTATTCAGCTGCAACTCATGCTGCTCAAATGTTGTGAAAGTTTCACAGAATTCATCCTCACTGAAGAAGGCAAACCAGAAGCCTGGATAGTTTCTCTACAGCTTAAAGCTATCATTTAATGGTTGAGAGAGCCAGGCATTTTAAGTCCCTGAGTCTACGTCCAGCTATGCTTTAATTCACGTGATAAATGTATGGCTTGTAACATCTTTTACTCCAGACAAAACAAACAGGAGATAATATTGATTACTACCACTTTCACTGCAACACATCCTGAGATTTTTTAGCTTCTCAAGTACTCAGAGATAGAATAAAAGTTTTTTGAAATAAACTAAATTCTCTGTATGGAAAGATACATATCTACTACAATAAAACCAAAAATTTGGCTGAAGCAGAAGAACATCTGAGAAATAAATTTCATATTCGTGCTCCTCATTCACAGGACTTTATTAATACAAATACTTAACCCATTCAACAATTACAAGAAGGCATAACAATATTTCTGATTGCACTTTCTTACACTGATGAAACAAACGCTGAGAAGAAATAAAGTACTTTTTTCTCCAGGTACACTTAGTGACAATGCCCTCCTATGGCTGCAAAGCCTCTGAGTCAAGACAGGTAACTGAAAGGCTCAAATTCAGTGAAACTTAAACTGAACACAGACTTTGTACCACAGTCCTTTGTCTTGCAAGAACATCAGGGTTTATAGAGGATTTCTATGATGGATGAGTTTCCATTGATGCCAAAGTTTTATCAAGACAACTACGTACTCCAAAACTTGAAGCGATCAACACAATACTTTTCTGATTAATAAAAAATCTCCAGAATATTTCCATAGCTGAACTGGTGACTATTCTGTGATGCAGCAGAGTATGTGCTAAGACTGTTAATAAATTACAAACCCCAGTACCATTAATCTCGAATCAGTTATAGTAAGAAATTTTTACATTAAAGGTTTTCCTACTTTCCTCATGGAGCTTTCCAAGAAAATTAGAACCACATATTTTTGATTCAAGACCATGGGAAGATTCTCTGCAACATAAAGTAGTGCTATATTTCAAGAACATTATTATAGGATAAATAGGAACAAATGAGAGAGAAAACCCTAATATTGTGCTCTTTTCAGTGCCAGTCAGGAAGTTTTAACCATAGATCTAGACCATATGTCCTCTTTGTGTACCATCAGAGAGAGACAAGTATTTTGGAACACTTGGTAGAATTCTAAGCTATTAGGTTAATTCTTAAATTTCAACTGAAATAAAAGAACAAGCCTGCTGGATATTTCAATTTACTGAAAATGCAATTCTATCACTAGAATAAATTTTAGAAAGAGAAAAATCCTGGGAAAATGCATAAAATCTTCAAATTAGAAGAAGGTAATAAATTATCCTTTCTTTAGTATTGAATTACTGCCAATCTAACAAATAGACCATAGATCATGAGAAACCTCAGAATTAAGTCACTCTGAAATTAAGACATGTAAAAATTGGTTTAATTGTTAAAAGAAAAAAAAAATCTTCTACCTCTTCACTTACCACCTATATTTGTTCAGGTATAAGAAAAATCCCCTACATGTTTTCCCATATGTTTCTCTTAATAAACTGGATATCCATAAAGTACTTCTACTCATTCAAACCATCCTAATGTAGCTTCAAAGCATGACAGCTGCTAGGCTGCTGCTGTGTCAAGACCAGTACTGCTGTCCAACCTCACCTCAGCACTCTCCTGGTGCGTCCATGCATTCACTGATTGGCGCCTTATGTACTTATATGTGAAAATTAGCTTTTTCTCTGCTGTACAGAACCTAGTACACTGGAGTCCAGGGCTCATAGCTAAGGTTCCTATGCACTCTGGTGATAAAAATAAAAACCACCATAAACCTGCAAGGATACATCTACATCTGCACCAACCTTGCCTCAGGAAGCTTGTATCCTAGATGATACTGTGAAAAAGCTGAATTATATATATTTCTGACTGATAAACTGTGTGGATTTCAGCACACACAAGCAACACAGAGACAAAAATGGTCTGGTGACTACTCATGTTAGGGGTACAGCTCATAGACATACACAGATGCTTTATGGGCACAGAGCATTAGTGATATAATGGGTGAAAATGGCTTCAAGTTTTGCCAGAGAAAGTTTAGATTGGATATTAGGAAAAATTTCTTCACTGAAAAGGGCTGTCAAGCACTGAACAGACTGCCCAGAGAAGGTATGGAGTCACCATCCCTGGAGGTATTTGGAACACATATAGGTGAGGATCCTGGAAATATGGTTCAATGGGGGAGTTGGCAGAGCCAGGGTAATGGTCGGACTTCATAACTTTAGAGGTCCTTTCAAACTTACATGATTTTACGATTCTATAACATAGAGACATCCATGGCATATGGCCACAGATAGTTGATGAAGAAAAAGCTGAAAAGTACTTACCACGCTGCAGCCAGGACAGTCAGGACCATTTTCACATGTCCTGCGCCGCGCCTGGATCCCTCCTCCACACTGAGCAGTGCAGCGCTCCCAAGGCCCCCAGCCTGTCCAAAACACATGAGGAGGGCACAACAAATGCTCATTGCAGTACCTGTGAGAAGAGAAACGAGGAGGCAAAGAATCTATTTATTATAAAAACAAGACCTCCCCCAAAACCTCCCTCATTTGCATAATTCAGATAGATGATTGTGCAGGGAAGTATTTTATATAAAGGGCCTCTCCCTACTCATTAAGCACTGCACTAACAGTTGTCACACTGCACAGAGTGTCTAAACATTTGAGTGGGGTTTTCTTAGGTTGCGGTTTTGTGGTTGGAGCATTGGCTTGCTTTATTCAGTGACTTTATACAATCCATGCAACGCAGCCATGCGATCATACCGCGATCACGTAACCAAGATTAAAAACTACTTTATTAAAAGCAGTTGTGGCTATACCTCTGGGGCAGTCAACCAAACAGAAGCCAAACACTCATGCAGGCAGTATTTTATCAGTCTCCAGCTAAGAATCGATTAGGATCCATCTCTCTCGTCTTCAGATAGCTACACGTGCTTTTTGCTTTTCACAGCGTCTCTGCTTCTAGGGCAAAATAAAAGCTAAAACATTGATTCTAGGCATAAAGAACTGTACTTTTTAAATAATGTTATTACTTTATCTTTTAAAGGGTGTTTTCAGCTTCTATAATCTTTGAAGGATTTCTCAGTAGGCTGAAAACTGATTCAGAGGCTTAATAGGTTCTTGAGGGAAGCACTATTGAGTTGTCATTATTGTAACAAGACATTCAGATATGTGGGAAGGTCCCAGCTCCAGCTGAGTTTTTTTCAATTTTTGTAGAAACCTTAGATTCCTGATTTTTTGAGTGTGCCATACAATAATTCTAGCCATGGCATATGCTGCTTTTTAAGGAACCTCTACACAGGTCCAAAGGATTTGGGCCATCAGCAAGTGTGACTGGGGCTCTCTAGGAGACCAAGCTGTTACTTAGATATGGCAAAGGCACAGCATAGTCAGCAAACAGACAACCCTAAAAAAATTCTCTAATATTTTATGGATGCATCTGGGTAGCTCTTGTTCCAATACTGACTGTCCTGAAGGAACAAATCAATCTGTTACAGTATTTCCTCAGTTTTTACACCATTCATCCAAATTCCAATGTCCCGCCCTTTTAACAAGTTTTCATCTGTTGTCACTCTTCTACAGCAAAAACTGACTTTAATACTCCAGTTATTCATTTTCTACAAAAAGAGAAATGACAGTATGAACAGTTGTCATTTTCAACAGAAATAACCATAACAATTTTTTTGTTTGTATTCAGAAAAACCCAGTATCTGCAAGCTCCAATTCTTCATTAACAAGGAATTTGAACATTTGGAACTCTGTGGAGGGCAAAAAAGTAATGGTGGTGGTGTAAGTACCATACAAAAGTAGATTTATTGCATATGCTGGAGCCTAAAATTCTAACTTTGTCCCTAGGTCTGGGCAACTCCATCAAAATTTAAAGATTTGGAGTGGAGTTAATAGGGGAGTGACATTTAGTTTTCTGCTTCTGTATAGTTAAGAGAATTATTCACACCTTGTATTGACCTTTCCTCTGGAAACTGAGGAGAAAACGCCCGAACCCTCAGTATTTATGAATCTGGTGTCAGAATTCTTTAGTGTATGATTTGGGTACACACATTACAGCTTACATTATGCCATCATTAAAGATACACGGGAATGTTCTGTGCCTGGGTATTCTTCCCCTAGAACTCCAACTGCACACGTTCTTTGTCACATGCAGCCATTTACGTGAATGTGTGTGATAGTTTCTCTCCATGATCATTTGCTGAGAATGTGCAGTCAGTAAAATATAGATGTAACATCAGCATTTATTTGGTCAAATTAGTACATACTTTGCATAATTTCAGTTCTTAATGAAGATGTGTTAAGTTAATTTGGGACACACACAGAGGCTAAAGCAAGTCTGCCATGAAGTTGAGAATTACCAATACTCAGCCATGCAAAAGTAAAATTAAGGAACTTGTCTTGCCTTAAAATAAAGGCCTGTACAGTGTAGCTATCTACCGATGAAGTAGTCACCTGAACCTGAGCAACAGCTCATGGAAAGAAACAGCCCTGTTAATAATATGATTTATGTCACCCAAAAGCAAAGGTCATATAAATACACCCCTCGATGTACAGATTGATTTTCATTGACTTTAAACACTGCCTGGGAGACAGACATTTAAGCGGCCATTACTGCCAAAGGAAATTTCGTCAATACAAACTAGGGAGACTAGAATGATTGATTTGAGGAAATTAGGGAATATACAGCAGAAGGACAGAAATTACTGTTCTCCACAGCCTAAATTTCTGCAGACCACAGTGGAAGTTCAGACACCTCACTCACACTCGTGAACACCTGAAGTTAGGTGTGCCACTGTGCAGTGGCTCTTTTAGTGTCTATGTGCCTGATCTCCCACTCTCTCACTTAATCAGGAGACAGAAAAGAAACCTAATAACAGTGACCCTTCTCAGTAAGCACTTCAAAGGGCTGGCAATTCTGTTATCCAACACTAATTAAAGATGCAGCTGAAAAAAGCCCTAAAATCTCTATGCAAACTACTTCAATTTAGGAAACAGGGTTTTTTTAAAAAGTCAACAGCAGAACAGTAATTTTTACCTTTTTTTTCAGGAAAACAAAAAAAAGGAAAACAAACCAAAACCCAAAACCCAACACAGCATACAAGTAGAATCTTATTTTCATTTCAGCCAGCCAGCCTCTGAAAACATCAGGTATGTTTTCACAGCTATAGACATCCCTGCAATTGATCTTTGAGAACTGTGCTACAGCATGGGGCTTTGAGCCAAGTTTCATTATATCTGTTCTTGGCTGCATTTCAAGTCACTCAGCAACCCTTTTTCCCGTTTTGCTCTTTCTTCCCCTCTTAATTTTGTTCTCAGGACCCACAGGGCTAATGTTTTATAGTAATTCAACAAAACACGCAATGCAAGAAACTTGAATCCGTGAAACCACTGCCCTCTCCCCTAACCTAACTGCAGTGAGGTCAGAGTGGAGAACAGCCTAGAGAAATGTGGGTTTTGTACAGTGACCCTTCACATTTCCCTTGAAGAGAACCCAAGTTCAAATGCCTTAATAAAGGAATTGTCATACTGGGGGAAGGGTGAACATCCTCTGTCCAGTTGTGTCCATAGCTTTTAGTGCCTACAGCAAATTTTACACCTACAATTTCAGTACAACTGCTGTTACTATTCTTGTTTCTATAAAGATCTCAACCTTTAGTAAGACATCAATTTATTCAATTTATTTCAGTGTTGCTATCCAGCACTGAGTACTACAGGCTGAATGACTGTTACAAATATGCCGTTTTTATTCCACAGAGAGATGTTATTTAAACAAATACTTTTTAATTTTGAACTATATTATACTACCATGTGTTTAAGAAAAAGACATTAACCTTCATACCTGTCTGCCCCTTCCTATGCAATGCACTGTTGTGTGGTGTGTAGTTGTGATTACCAGCTGGTGATTTACTGGGATGCACGGACTATACCGAGGCTAATGGGAATTCCAGATTCCTTTAATTGAAGGCAGGTGCACGACATGCACATGCCTTACTGGATTGAGATTGTTACACTGACAGAAGTACCCATCCAAGAGACTGTGGAAGGCGGCATGTGGTCCCAGGGGCTTCTGTGGAAGAGGAGGCAGCAGAGAAAGCAAGGAGGATGGGAACAGACACATCCCAGCAGACAAGACATTCATGGGAGTGCAAGCAAGCCAAAAGCCTTGTGGTGTTTAATCTGCCCTGCTGAAGTGGACTGGGCTTGTTCACGCTGCTCAGAAACAAGCAGTGCTATACAGAGCAGGCACTTGACTCTCAGCAGTTCCTCTTTCTCATGGAAAGAAGCCCAAAAGCTGAATGTTTGCTAAGAACTGTGTACAAAATAATGTAACAATATGTACTGCTTCTAATCATTTTATACACCCCAAAATATCTAGGGCTTTCAAACATTTACTCCATGTCTGCAGCCAATTTACTTTTCTAATCACCATGGTTTTTTCCTTTCCATTCTTTCCTGTGTAATAAAAGATAAGTACATCCACTGAAAGCAAGGGATTCTCATTTTAATGTCCCTCATTTCTGCACAGATAAGAGGGTGACCAGTGGACTTAATGAGGCCATATCTAAAGCATCTTCCACAGAAAGGACAAACGTTCTCACTCCATGATAATGTCAAGACAGGATACTACAGACTCCATAAACAAAGATCTAGAGAATTTCCAGCAGCTTTAGTGAATATTTGTTATACAGGAAAAATCAGAAATATTAAGCCCCTAAGGAATTCATCAGGATGTCTTCCATCTGGAGTCTTAACTACAAAATTATTATCTGATTAGCAAATTTTGTTACAATGTTATTTTTACTCCCTCTCTATATTCTGTCTAAATGCACATCAGCTGCACTTTTCACCTACTTCTACAAGGGGAATTTGCTTTGTAATATGAGTATCTGCTGCTGTCTCTCAACTGCTTTCCCCCCCTTCCCACAAACCCCTTTAGCAGCAGAGCATGAAACAGTTTCACCTATCTTCAACGCTTTAAATTGGCAAATATTGCCATTGATTTCAAGGGAATGGCCAGCAAGCACAGAGCTGCCTGATACATTAGCCATGATAGGATCATGGCTTTCATGAGGTAAAACAAATATATCCTAGACAAACATTTAGCTCTTAACACATGAACAAATACTCTCAAGCTGAATATGCATTCACATCTGGAGGTAAATTTACCTCGGATATACGCTGCCTTTTCTGTGTTTGCTTTCTATGGAGTTATGTACTGGATTTCTACTGAAATCACTGTTTGTTGAAAAGCTGTTTCAAAGTTTGGCACATAAATGGCTGCGGAAACTGAATCCTATATTTATACCCCTGAACATGTGAAGGTGATTAGAGTACGCACGTTTACAAAGACAAATGCAAACAATGTGTAAACCAACGAATCAAAATTTTTACTAATACTAAACATATATTCATTTTACATATGAGCTGGGTCATTAAAAAAGTAAACTGTGAGGCTATTTATAAACATCGGTTGATTTAAATGAGACAATTTGAGAAGTTGCTTATTGGCGCTTTGGATACGAAAACAGTAAATGTTTCTCAGGAGTTACTGCACATGTAGTATTTGTTCAGCCTGCCTAAATGTACTGGGCTCAAAGGAACTCTTTCCATTTGGTGCAGATGTAGTTCAATGAGAGTAAAACAGTGAAATAAGATGTTGGTACTCCATTATCCTCACAGCTTAAAACTCTCTACAAGCTGGCAGAGCCATGAGAACACTCATAAAACTCTAATGGCTCCAAGCAGCTTCACCTGGGACCTTCACCCACACGCATGGGCCAAGGAGCTCTATTTAACCTGATCCTAAACCTGCCCTGTGGTTTAGTGCCCTACCTGGACTTCAGACTTCTTTCATTGCCATGATGTCACCTAGGATCTAGACTCTTGGTTGGATCTGGTCACAATCTCCAGGCTTGCCCTGCTCCCCTGCTGCGGTGATGGGATGGGGCCTGGCTGGCAAATATCCCAGGACTTTCTGCTTTTTACAGCTCTGAAAAGATTTATCCAAGTACTTGGCTTAACACTGACAAAAATCCTGGCAAATAACTGATGCCTCATTCCTCTAGCTGCTTTACGAATTATTTAACAAAATTTCCTAACTTACTGCACCCTTTGGAAAAAAAAAGTTAAAAGCACTTAAAAAGATAATTAAAAGTATCAGGACATAACATGGATAACAAACAAAACCAGGGTAAAGGCAGGAAGGTCAGCTGTGAGCAAGCTGTGAGTGAGAAAGGTGCAGGGTTATTGGGAGTGAAGGGTCTTTCAAAGAGACAGGAAACAGTGACAGAAGAACTCTGAGAGAAAAAGGCATCCTGCAGTAAACTCACAGGCACATTCATCCCAGATTGCCGCTGAACTGGATGAAGACAGAAAGGACAAATAACCTACAGGCTACAAAAGCAAAGCAACATAAGCTTATTGTTCCTTCAGAACTTTTGCATACCAAAATTCAATCCTTCTGGGCTGCTATTATTTCAACTCATAACTCACTTTCCAATTTGTAACTGCTTTTACAGTGCACCCATTGTCTTAATGCTCCTATAATTGAGAAAAAACCTCATGGGTTTTTTTATTTCCGTGAAACTTCTTATCAGTCCTTTATTCCATGTTAAGCTAAAATGAACAATTACTATTACCATCTATAGTCTGTCACCCAAAAGTCTCTCAAAACTAATTTTTTTTGTTTTTCTGTATTTTGCCTTGTTGCGTCCTGCCCTGGACTGACCTCTCAGTTCAGGAAAATCAATAACTGTTATTCAGGCTGGTACAGAGCTAAACAACAGCAGATACGATCTATGTTTGGTGGTGATGGCTTTTTGGTTGGGCAACCTATTTTCAGAAAGCAATTTACAAAATAACAAAATCCTCTCCTCTGCAATGAAATGGTAAATATTCATGGCCTTGAAAAAACAAGAAATGTTCACACGTTCTGTGATACTGATCCTTTACATTTAAGAGTTAGAAAGAACAGGTCCCTGGTGATCCGTTAATACGTAAATGTGTGATGCAACCTTGCTTCAAGGAATCTCCTAATCTGAAGAAATGCCAGAGTTGGTGTTTAATTAAATGCCTCACTGAAACTCTTCATAAAGGTTACTGAATTTAGTTCACGTCCAACAGCAATGTAGGATACTACATCATCCATACAGAAACACTGAAGTAAGCTGTGAGTGCATATCAGGAGGAAATGTATTTGCATACATCTCTCGGAATGGATGGCTACAGGACTCCAAATTCTCACAGCAATGCTAGTCTTCTGTTATCTAGCTTTCTGGTATGCCTCTGGAAACAACATAATGCATACAAGAGTTGCAGTTTATCTGAATACATTCTAGCATGATTTAAAGAAATATTTAATTCCTGTTAAAACTGCGAACAAAAAAATCTAGAGATGCATGTAGGGTCCAAGTAAATTAGAGATGTAATTAGGGTGCATGTAAAAGGGAATGAAAGGCCTGAACTTGATATTCTGAGCTAGTGACAAAATATTTAGTCTGGTGCCAAAGCAGTACATGGTGAAATCAAAATCTGAGCTAACTCGATCCGCTCGGGGGTTAAAAAATATATACAAACAATTAAAAAACCCCACCAAGCTTGAAACCTTACTAAAGATATTTGAGTTCAAGGTGTATTCTATTTATTGAATAGAAAACAAAGCCCTTGAAACTTCCTTCCATGTTATAGAAATGTTTAATTCATTTACAACAGAAAAAATGAACTCACAGCATCAGCAACACAGTGCTGTGACCTTATTATATTTTGCTCTGAATTCCAGGTCTTGAGGCTGGGTGAGTTACAATTCAAACACAGTGCAATCAATTTTCAAGTAGAATCAATTTTCAGGGTCTCAAAGGACAGCAGCACATTGCTTCAGCACAATTCTCTGGCACTACCAGGAGCTCTCAGGTGGCTCGGGAGGGATGAAGCTAAGCGAAAGATGAAAGATCTGCTGCAGATCCACAGACTCGTTAATGGGAATACTGCACTGTACAGCAGTGACGTTAAACAGAGAGTGAAAGGAAAGGGAAGCGAAAACCAAGGCAAATACAGGAGAAAATGTCCTGTGGAATACAACTGTGCAGAAGAAATTAAAAGAGACAATAGAAAAGAAGATAACTCACCTCTCCTCTCGATTCTGTCCCACACAGACGCGTCCTCCATGTCGAGGGGTTGGATTGCTGCAGGAACGCTGACGAACTTGAAAGCCTATTCCACAAGTGGTACTACAAGGTGACCAAGAAGTCCACGGTGTCCAGCCTCCATTTCTGGTAGAATAAAAAGCTCAGGCTCTGTCATCTGTTATACATAGCGAATGGCTGATTAGGTGTGACTGACAGCGGAATCTGGCCTATTAATATTTCTGTAGAAGTCATTAATACTGCATGGTGTTCCATTTCTTCAAAAATAATGAACCAAAATAAAGGTGCTGTAATATTCCATATTCCATGCTTTGTAATCAGCAACTGCTAAAATTACCTCCTTACACAAGAATTAAAAAGATACGAAGATATTTAGTTGCTTCAGGTCACTTTGTTCTGGGTAAACTACATATGCAAACTCCTGTATCAATGTTCTGAAGCTAACTTTTAATTACATATAATTTTCAGGGAGATTAAAATGCCAAATTTTGCTACCTGGTCTGAAAGGAAAGCAATTAAAGGTGGGAGGAAAAGGAGGCTCAGAGGACACTATATTGCTCTCTACAACTACCTGAAAGGAGATCGTAGTGAGGTGGGGGTTCGTTTCTTCTCCCAGGGTTTTAACAAGTGATAGAATGAGAGGAAATGTCCTCATATTGGAGGCAGGAGAGATTTAGATTGGATATTAGGAAAAATTCCTTCACCAAAAAGGTTGTCAAGCATTGGAGCAGGCTGTCCAGGGAAGTGGTGGAGTCCCCATCCCTGGAGGTAGGAAAAGACTTGCAAATGTTATGCCTGGGGACACGGTTTAGTGGTGGACTGGGCAGTGCTTATTAATGTCTGGATTCAATCTCAAGCTTCTTTTCCATCCTAAATGAATCTATGACACTAAAGTAAGCATTAAAATGCATTAGTTCTCAATTTCAACAGGTTACTCTGATAAGATATCAATATCTTGCTTGTAATGTAACAACAAAGCTAACAGAGTTCACACGCTGTACCTTGCATTTGTGAACTTTTAGAAAGGACACTCCTGTCCCTTGCCAGTATACCCTAGAAAAAATACTATAGACCAAACAGCTGAAAAGGAATTTCATATTCTGTCCTAGACAAAAAATAGTGATGCATTTCAGCTGTTACCAAAACCTCTAAATGGCTAGCTTGCAGGTTTTGTACTGGTAGAAAACAGAAATAAAGAAAAATAAAACTAAACCATAATGAGCTTTTGATGTTTCATCATAAAAGCAAAAGTTAAAATAGTGTCTCACTAATTTTAGCAGTCTTAACAGAAGATGTTAAAACAGAAGTGTAATAATGCCAAAGGTAGAATGTGAATTCAGTCCCAAATCATGTCCCAAATTCCCTTCTAAACCTGACAGCTGTTGATTGATTGTTCAGTATCTCACGGCATGCTTATCTTTTCTATCATTCTCCTGACCTGATGTTATATTTTTATATCGCTACATTTTTAATAATTTTCCTAAAATCGACTATTTTCACTTACAGAGCTTGCAGTTACCTTGTGCAGAAAAGTAATCAATTTTATTCACTATCATGATGTGATTGTGATGTTAAAAAAAAAAAGACAAAAAGCAAAAAAAATCACTGAAAATAAGCAGAATGCATCAGTACATTTCATCTTGTAATTGAAGTATGTATCATGTATGATATTATGTTTTAAAGATGAACTTCCTATGCAGTTCCAAATATGTAATGTTCTGAGTCTTGAAATTATCTGCTCTCACTGATTTTCTCTGGGAGTGGTTAAGTGCCTGAAGAAGACAAAAGAGTGGCTAAAGAGTCCTATCCAGACCAATAATAGAACTTGCTATCGTGATAAAACTGAAAGATACAATGAAAACATTTTTTAAGGGCAGAACGGGAGACGACAATGGTAATATGAGACCTCCAAAAAAGTAAGCCATTCTAACTTCCAGAAAAGAAAGTTGTATGAGTTACAGAGCTGAGAAAAAGTCATACTTTGGATATTATCTAACACTGTTTTTTTTTTCTTTCAGACCTTTTGTTAAAATTAGCTGAGGACAACATCATTTGGTACACAGCATTTGAAATGACTCTTTGCTCTGACTCATTCTCTCTGCTACAAAGTCTGAGAGAAACTTTCTAATGTCCCATTTGGCCTTTCATGCACAGAACAGGATCAGTAGATTTCACGTGAGATTTCAAAGGGCAGGTTTTATTCCGATTATATTAAAAACTTTTAAACCACAAATGATAGAACCTGAAATTGTCTTGCCTACCTGGAACAGTTGGCAATCTCCATGGTTGGTCCTTCACACAGCCATCCTCCACACTGAGGAGCTGGACTGTCACACACACGAGTCCTGCAGAGGCAGGAGCCAACACTGGCACCGTCAGTGTGGGTGCAAGGTTTCCACTGTGACCATGTTCCAAAATGTCCATCCACTGTCAGATTCCTCATCTAGAAACAAACACACCAGAAAAGCTCACCTGAGGCTTTGCAGTTCTGTCATACAACCTCTTTATTCTGCCGCGCATGAAGGTTCAGCCTTCTGCCACCAAAAATAAAAGCCTCCACTGGAGAGATACATCTTCCAGACAGCAATTTCCCCTTATAATTTCTGCAGCTGCATAATTTCCACAACTTCCGACCAATCTGAGCCACTGGATGCCTCCACCATAACAGTAACAGTAAACACAGCTGTTACTATGCTTGTCTACTTCTCAGTTGTCTTCTGATGACTGTACTCCCTACTTCCTAAAATTTTCCTGTGAAAATGGAACCTGGATACTGACTATAAAACCCAAGATCAAAAGAAAGGGGCAGCAGAGGATAAGGAAGAAATGAAGAAGAAATTCTCTGTGAGGATGATGAGACACTGGAACAGGTTTACCATGAGAAACTGTGGATGTCCCATCCCTGGAAGTGTTCAAGGCCAGGTTGGATGGGGCTTTTAGCAATATGGTCTAGTGGAAGGTGTCCTTGTCCAGGGGGGTTCAAACTAGATGATCTTTAAGTTTCCTTCCAATGAAACAATTCTGTGATTCTGTGATGCTGCAATAGTCCAGGGCAGCAAAACTGGATCAATTAAACTCAAATCTCCATGATGAGTGTCCTTTTTTTGAAAACAGTTTTTTGAAGCATACACCATATAGTACCATTTCATGAAATGTGGCTTTAAATATGACAGTCTCTAAACATTAGATGGCTGGAAGGGTCAGACCATTCTCACCTAGACTGGAATGTTTCCATCAAGCAGCTGTAACACATTCAATAAGAAATCTTTATTGTCCAGCTGAAACAAAATGAGCTAATGGAAACTGCAGCAGCTTCCATGGCTACTGAAATTTCTAAAGAAAATGAGGCAGGAATGGAAAATTCAGCTCCCAACAAAAACAGACTTACATATTATTGTTTTATCAAGATGTTAATCTTGACAAATCTGTGATCCTAAATGGAAATGATGGCCACTTTTTCACTTAAATGTTAAGGGATTTGCATTTTGTTTCCCATATTTGAACTTTCAGTCAAGTCAACAGCACCAACAAGTGCAGGCTAAGTAGCATTTAAATTCACTTTTAGTAAGAATAAATATATATCAGCTGTAGTCATGCATTTTTCATCAAATGTGTAAGAACATAACATTTTAATATTTGCTTATATATTGAAACAGGAATTACAGTTGTAGACTATCATAACTGATCTCAAAGGGTACTTCCCTTTATTATTTTTAGTATTTTAACAGTGGTGAGAGAAGTGCACATTTCACAAATACTTTGGAGATACAAGAGATTCAATTACAACATAAGGCATGTTTGCACTGACACCCTGAATGTTGGCTGATTCTTTTCACTGTGACAAAAATACCATAATTTCACTAATAATTACAATTCCCACAATTTATTTTTCTCAAATATCACCTGTCCAAGAACAGCTATGTGTATATTCTGTCACCTACAACTGACATAACCATAATTCATCATTTCAAAATCTGCTGACAGCTATTTATTGAAAATAACTCACCAACCTTTGCTCATGTACAGTTTACATTGTTGGGTTTTGCAAGACAACAAGAAATATTTCTTTTTAAGTGACAAGTAAACCCATTCTCTTACACTGCTGGTCTAACAAATATTTATAGTCCATAAACTAGCAATTCTATGTCCCCAATCTAATAATGTCAGAGATGTGAAAATGCCTTTACTGCTTTCTGTTTCTGTGCTGCAACAAAACACCTTTACTGTTTCACCTAAAATTATAAACAAAAGCTACAGTTATCTGGTTACCATAATACATATTAAGTGGCAGAGAAGGTATACACATAAAACATAGTGCAAAGCTTGAACTCAGAAAGATAAATTGATGACATATTCCCTTTCTTCATTTTTTTCCCTTGCTCCTGCAAAGATCACCCACTGGGATCTCTGTTCCCCATGACTCATCTGCTCTGTCTCTCTGTGAATATCTCCCTTTCAGAAGTGATATCAAACAATTTCATCATACGACTGAAGGAAAGCAAAATGTACCGATGAGGGGCCTTTGCAGCCCTCACCAGAATCCATGCCCATTAACCTTTCACAGTCTGACACCTCAAGGGCAAAATCACTGTCAATCAGACCATATGGCTGTACTACCCTTGCACAGCTACACTCTGCTTTCCCTCTCTACCATCCTGCTTTTGTCACCCTTTCCCTTCTGCAGATACCTTTAGACCTTTCTTCCCTCCTAGTGTCCTCCAAATATCCATCTTTGTCTCAAGTCTCTCTGCACCCACCTCATCCTCCTGCTTTGTGCCTCTGCACTCTGAGTAAAGGTCACAGCTTTTACCTCTGTCATGAGATCTTTGGTTTAAGATTACTTTTTGTAGAATTTAGTGAGTCTGTAGTATTTCCTGAAGCTGCTAATGAATTCAGATCCCATAGTACACTTTCTCTGAGAACTGTAAAATTAAAGCCATTTCTTGTTGCATACTTTAAAAAAAAAAAAAACAAACAACAAAAAAACCCCCCAAAACCCCCAAAACCCCAAACCGAAATCCTGAAAAAATTGTTTTAAATTATTTTTACTTTCCTTGTAAAAGCTCCTAGATGATGTCAATTATCATTTTAAGTGATGGATTTCAAGTTGATCCACTGGAAAATATTTCAAAAAACAACTACCCTTCATTACCATAAAAAATATTGGATGAATAATAGGGATATATAACCAACCGGATGAAGATCAAAGTAGATGTATGTGGCATAGCATTAATTACTGTCTTTATTTATGCACAATTGCTGTACTCATGCCAATTGAAACAATAATCTAAAAATCAAACTGAGAACTAAATCAAAGCACGACAACCAAAATAACCACATTTTCCAAAACTGATCTTCCAAGTTCAGAGATGGTTACACAGATGCTGATCTACCTCTCCTATTAACCTCTATCCTCTACCTGTAAGTGCCTATAAGTATTCAGCCATATGAATAATTCTCTAGGAAATAATTTCTCAAAGGCAACTGGTCACACTTTTTATTCCGGACCAAACGATTGTACAAACAGACCTCTCTCTGATCCAGTTTTAGAAGGAACTGGCCATTCATTAATCTAAAAAAATTTCTACAACGTTAAAAATGTTAAAAATATCAGAATAATTTTACTAACAGTTAACATATTGGAAGCAACTGGGACCAAAAGAGGGAGAGTAGGTTTCAAATATTCTGCTATGTTCTGCCTGCAACAGTGTCTTGAATGTATCCAGCACATGTTAAGGATGCACATAGCTCAGTTGCCTACAAAATAAATTAATTTCATCTTGGCTTACATATTCTGTGAGCACAGCACCTAAAAATGCTATAAAACAAATATCTGAATACATCACTAAGCAAAATTGTAATCAATTGCAGTTTGTCAGAAGACAGTGTTATTTCAAAGGAAAGTTTCTATGAAGTTTTCCAGTCCGTGCAATAATGTGCTACTTGGTGTATAAGGCTTTAAAACAGTCAAGGGATAAACCCACACTTTTTAATTTAGATAGGTAATTCTAAAATCTTCCTTATATTATGCAATCTCAACCTGCTCAAGGATAAAATTTCTTTGGAGGTTCGCTAAGTCTTTGAATCTTGGATCAGCAGTGTAAGTCTCACAGCTGTGGATGAATTTCTAAGCAAGCCTTAGGTGCTCCCCTGATTTGACTAGATCGCCATATCCTATGCACATGTCATATAATAGATACTAAATAATTGTTTTTCCAGTTGAATGGAAGAGAATGGAATTACTTTTTATAAATTATTCCTCCCTCCATCCCATCTTGGCCTCATGTTCTTTATCTACAAAAGAAAATACAGCCTAGTGCCACAATTCAAAGACTGAGCACAGCAGGCTGACTGCCCATGCAAATGTCAACAAAATAAGGCATTTCAGTAATCATAGTATTTCCCCCAAAGTTGCTCCTGATTTCAGCTCAAAGGCTAATGCAGATGAATCCAGCACAAGCCTCTTTTATTAGTCCTCTATGTGAGAAGATGGATGCAAAGGACAGGACTAGACATAAATATGTTTTAAAAGTTTAAAAACTTGAAAAAACGTTTTAAAAATTGGTTTTTAATGTCAAACACAGTCAGAACACAGGAGCACGTTCTCAAGGCCCTCAGAAACAGTGTAGTGTTTGTATTTTTGAGGCTGCAGCAACACATGTACAGAGCATGAATCAAAGCTGGAAGAACTTTGTACTGATTTTGCACATCTCTAGATCACTAAACAAAGCCCAGCTTAAGGGAGAGAAGTGTCATCAAGGTATTAAATGGCACTTGTTAAACACATGGAGATTAGAACATGAATGCCATATGAGCATAAGTTCACAGATGCAATGCCCCAGTGGTGAGGGGGGACAAGATCAAGAAGTCCTTACTAGGAATGAAAGCAGAATTGAGTTGGAAATGCTCCTTCTTCATGGGCAGAAGGACAAAGCAGCAAGAATCTCAAAAAAAAAAGAGCTCAGTAGCACAAGAAAGATCCTTCTTAACCCTGTTTTTGCATGCTTTGGAGTGAGAGAAAAGAATGAATATTAAAACAACACCAGAATAACATTAAAAATGAGAGATATAAATCAATTTTGTTGGTGCTTTTTTATATTCTATTGAATTTATTAAAAATAATTTTTAAAATATAAGTGCTAAGCCACTGTAAATATTAACCCCAAGTTTATTGTAATTATCCCCTCTGTCATTTATGTGGGTGACACTTAACTCATGGAATTCAGCCTTCCAATTCATGGACTTTAAAAGACGTTATTTGGCTTTTTATACTAGCAATAATAATCCTAAAAGAAAATATTATACCGTTATTGATTAAACTTTTTCAAAGCACATAATGGAGAAAAATTCTGCAGAGAAAAATATGTCAATATCACTAATCTTAGAAAACATTTGCTTTCAAGGTGGGAAAATAGACATTACAGGTAAAAAACTACCACCCCTCGAAATTACTCTAAATAATTTTATCATATAAATAGTTTGATAATAAATAGAAAATAAATGAGGTATTCTGCTAAAATCTGGTGGGAAAACCTAAGGAAAATGGCATTAAATGCAGTTTTCTGAGCTTGAAAAATCTATGCCAGCTCATTTTGATAAAATTCACATAGAATCAAATGTTTTAAGAGATAAATGAACGCATTTGGACTTACTGGACACACGGTAATGCTTTGCTCCCATTGACTCATGCTCAGACTTTCTTCCAGCGTTGTGCATTTCTTCATCACCATGTCCCAGCCACAATAAGGGTCTTGGGATCCAATGCATGCACTGTGGATGAAAACCAGTGAGATAACCGGGACATTTATTTTTTACATTTGTACTGACCAAAGATCTCTAAATAACTATGTAGCATCTTTTCATATTTCATAGGCAGATAGTGAAATTGATCCCTGTTGTGGTGTGGCACAGACAAAATGATCAAAAACAGAGGAAAAATTAATTTGAATGCCTACACAAAGCAAGGATTTCTTTTAAGTGCATAGCTGAATTTCTGTCTGCATGTATGGCATGTTTTCTGGACTGATTGTTGTACTTAATTACTAGAGAATTACAGAAATTCATAAAAAAGGTGTACTGTCTGCTCCAAGTAAAAATTTCAGGAGTTACAGTTCTTAGTCTTTTCTGTCAGTTTTGGAATTATAATCTTTTCCAAAAATCAGAGGACAATGTCTGTTCTTTGAAAAATACTTAGAAAACTTTCTGATCTATTTTCTGCACCTGTATAAAATCTCTGGAAGTAAGTTCAAAGCAGCACTGGTGGCTGCCATCACACCTCTTACATATCACATGCTGCCCTCAGCATTCTCTCTTAGTGGCACATGAGGAGGGAAAGAAAAGGATTAGACAGAAGGATGGTAGCCCAGTTTCATACAGACTCTGAAAGACCCACTGTACAAAACTAGAAGTTCATTTATCTAATAAATAGCAGGTTTCTCTTGCTAGGGTCAAACAACAGTCCAGGCAATAGGTCTGCAGCTTCATAGCTAAAGATCCATAAGAAAGGAGGTGGAACTCTCATCATGGTGAAGCACGATATAATTGGTTTAACACTTGTAAGAATACCTATAAATTACACATAAAAATAATGCATTCAAACACTTTGTTTACACTGCAAAAAATATTAGACTGATCATTTTTGTTCGACTCAAATCCATAGGCATTATCCTTCTCTCTCTGACTATCTGCTCCAATCACATCTGTTGACTGAAGGGCCACAGAGATGGTTAAGCAAATGGAGCATCTCTCCAGTGAGGAGAGGCTGAGAGAGCTGGGAGAGCTGTTTAGCCTAGAGAAGGCTCAGAGATGATCTCATCAATACGTACAAAACTCTGAAGGGAGCACGCAAAGAAAAGGATCCAGGGTCTTCAGTGGTGCCCAGTGACAGGACCAGAGACAATGGGCACAAACTGACACACAGGAGGTTTCAACATCAGGAGACACTGTTACAGTAAGGGTGACTGAGCACCGGCACAGACAGCCCAGAGAGCTTCTGGAGCTTCCTTCCTTGAAGATATTCAAAAGCCACCCAGACATGGCCCTGGACAACTGGTTCTGGGAGGCCCAGCTCGAGCAAGAGATTGGACCAGATGACCTTTAGAGACCCACAGCAACCTCAAATATTCTCTGATTCTGTCCTCACTAATGTGTTTTATTGATAATTCCATTTATCTCTGGCATTCCTCATGTACTTCCATGTTAACACCTGACCAAAAGCAGACTTACTAATTCCCTAGTTGGCTATTCCCTAATACCATCACAGAGGATTCTTAGCACTTATAAATGTCACAGAATTCATTTCCATATTACACTTGGCAATGTAGATTGCCAGTACAATGTGAGAGCATAGTTCTCATCTGCAAAATGGGCACAATGTAAGAGGCATAAGATTCAAAATTCCATGGGTACCCTGTATCAGGATTCCAGTTCAAAGATAAAGCTTTGGATTTAAGGAATTCACTGTTCAGGAGAGAGTTCCCACTGGTGGTTCTTGCAGCTGTGAGCACTTAGCATTTTTGTAACTGAGGCTACACGTTTCCATTTAATTATCTATAAAGTGAGAAGGAACATTAATACAAATTATGGAAGATTTTAAGTGTCTTCGTCTTCCAGTGTTTGCAAGACATGCTGTCCAGTGGTCTCCTTCCGAGTAACTCTGATAAAGCATGTGTTTCATGAGAAAAGAATACAAAAACAAATTAAAGGCTGACATAATGCACAACTGGCAATGTTAGCAGTGATAATACTGAAATGAGAACTTATGCCTCGAAGGTGAAGTGCTCGCTTTTCTAACTTTAAAGTGTTCATATTTATAAATGCAGTTATTATGCTTTAGAAACTTTTTATTAAAAACAAAAATATTTCAAAGTCAGTATCCTTTCACTTAGAACCATACTCCCTCTTTCATGGGAGTAAGCTGATCCTTCTCCCAACTCTGCTCTTAGACCCCATTTCCTCTTTTTTGTTTTCACTTTACCTTCCATTCAAGCAAATCACAATGGCTTGCACCTTTCATTACAAGTCACTCAGAAGTTTTCAGCAAGGTGCTAGCAACATATTTTGACTGTCCTTACAATTTTCTGATATCAGAACAGATCCTAGTTTCACGTAAGAAAAAAAAGTTCCTGTACTGTTAGGAAAAAGCATGTTTGATCACTCTGTGAACACTGAACAGGGTTATTTCAGTAGCTGACCAGTTTGGAGCGCTCTGCAGCAAGGGAAAATGAGGCAAATCTTTTCAGAATTTAGTTAAGAAGATCCACTGAGCATATGAAAATTATGATTTTAAGAAGTTAATAACTCAGCTAACCTCATGCAGATGACAAGAGGATAACTTCCTCCACAAATTAGAGGCATTAACCCTCCAAACATATGGACTATTCCAAACAAAGCAACAAGAAATTTTGTCAGAGAAATATTCCTCACATGAGAAACTCTAGTTTTGCTGGTTTGTTTTTTTACTAACATGCTAGTAATTCATTGTCCCAGTCATTATTATATCTAAGTCTCATATTGTAAACAGTTTAATTTTTAAAATCTTATATTCAGACAGCAAAAAAAGAATACTACAAAACTGTAGTTCAGTATCATCAACCTCTTTCAGTTCACTGTGTCAGACATATTCATGAAATAAGCCAGGACCTGGTTTAAATAGCTGCCCTGTTCTCAGGTACTGGCACAACAATTCTTTTCTGTTCTTCACCCTGCCTCATGTCTCAGAGGGTTTTCTTATTTATTTTTTTTAAATCACCCATATCTCTGAAAAGTGGATATAATTTCTTTAAAATTAAAGAAGGGAGGTAATATGAGGGTAAGCTTTTATCCTTACTGCCTAATTATGTCACCTTTTAAAACCATTTTCTTTCCTTTGAGGGATGATTCTTTTGATTTAATGTGTGAGTAACAGCAGCTAATTATTTTTATCTACTATGCCCATATAAAACAAAGAAACAGATAACAGATAAAAAAATCAGATGGAATAAAGCTTGTAAGTATGAAAATATCAGAACTTTTATTAGAAATGTGAAATTTAAAGGGACTATTCTTAACTCACAATTATGTTCCTTCAGGAAAATTTCATACTGTTTTAACTTTTTTTTAATGAATCTCTCTCCCAAGAGACAGCAGTAAGAGGAACAGCTTCAATGTGTACATGAAATAACAAAAGAAACTATACAACATGGCTGTCAAATTTATGTCAATTTTATGTATGGAAAGTCAAAAATCAGATACCACTACACATCTTTCTCTCCTTTTCCTCCCCAATCTCTGTCTAAATTAAAGCCATTTTAGATGCTGCTGTTGAAAAATTCGATAAATTTTGAAGTAGGTATTAGGTCTTTCATTCGATAGGGCCCTTTCAGACTGTCACACTGCAAGTAGCAGAGCTGGATAATATACTTTGTCATCTTGTCTCTAGAAGTATACCTTACATCTCAATTTCAGCAGAGAATGAATGTTTTGTCTGTTAATCCCAGTAGGCACCAGCCCACATCTCTAAGACTTCACATGATTTTTCCCAGCACCGCTAAAACTGTCAATTTTGTGCAGGAAGGAAATTCAGGAATAAAATTAAGCTGGTTCATTTGAAGACTCTTGATGCCATTTACCCTATTGAGTCATGACTCTCTGCAAAAACATTCAACAGCTTTTGGCTTCTCCTGATTGATTCTAATTTTGCTCTGTGTTGTCACTTCACATTTTTTACCAAACGTAAATGATAGGTAGCAGAGTGTGTCTCTTGCAAGGCACTCATGTGGCAGTGATGGTTCAGTGTGCCTGCTGACAGTGGTGCAACACTTCAGCAATTGGTTTTGACTGACTATTAACAGAACTGTAAATCATCTCACTCTAAAGCAAGTCAGTAAAAGCAGATAATTTCTTCAGCTATTTTATAATTATCACCTAGTAGGCCAGCAAAATTGCTCTAATTCAGTTATATTTGAGATGATTTATTGAGTCAGAAAATAAGGCAGAATTGAATGTAATTCAGAGCAAAATCGATTAAAAATCCCATACAGTTTTAGATTAAAAAGAATTTATGTGTGTTCCAAAGAACAAAAAAAACCCCAAAACCCTTAAGTTTAAAAGCTATAATTTCAAAGAGATTTTTATATTTCCTTTCAGGGGGAGAATATATTCCCATATGAGTACACAAGTGCTAATCGGGTATACTCTTGAGCTGTAACATTTCATTCATACAATATATATAACTGCAAGAGGTGCATCTTCTAAGACTGTTCAATAAACATTTTTCTGTCTTTACCTATACACAGCATTTTGAAGAACTGAGTCTCCTGACCCTTTTAACGATTTCTACTGAAATATCCATGCCTACATAGTCCCAATTACCGTCAAATGTGATCTGACACTTTGTACACCAGGAACTGAACCAGGGTCACCATTTTATTTTGCAGAAGACAAATTCATCACTGCAAATTTGAACAGCAAACTGAAGCTATAAGCCTGTCTCATGTTCCAAATGCACAGTTTTATCCATTTCTAAATGAATACATGAATCTGATACCAGACAAAGGTACCCATCAGTGTTTTCATTACTACTGGTTTTGCAGCTATATATATATATATACGTGTGTGCAATGAAGAACAGGCATCCAAAAATACAGATGAATGATGCAGAAAAACATAACTGGTAGGGACACAACTTATAAAAGCCCTAGTAGCTCAAACTAAAATGCATGTCAAATATTCAGAACACTGCTTAACCCTTACCTGTACTGGTAAGAAAAGTCAAATCCTTTAATCATCTCAGACACTCTGAGCAGAAAATTGTTGCTTCCTCTTACTTTAATTTTTGTGATATGGTCAAAATATATTTAGGTACAATTCAATCCTTCAACATCACTGAGAATACCAGCCTTAAACCTACAAGCTGCTTCCACCAAATCCGGAATCAGAAATTTATGTATAAAAGTTGTTTATAACACACAATTCGCTGCTTCCAAGCAACTCTACATGGATCAAATGTGAAAGACAACTTTCAGAGCATGTACTCCATCCTCTCGACACCCTCCCTTCAGATATTTATATACATTGATAAATGTCCTCTCAGTGTTCTCCTCTCAAGTCTGAACAGGTCCAACTCCCTCAGTCTCACCTCATAAAAGAGATGCTCCAGTCCCTACTCATCTTTGTTGCCCTCCACTGGACCAGCTCCAGGAGCTCCAAGTCTCTCTTGTCCTGAGGAGTCCAGAACTGCACACAGCACTCCAGATGTAGCCTCACCAGAGTAGAGGGGCAGGATCATCTCCCTTGACCTGCTGGCAGTGCTCTTCCTAATGCACCCCAGGATTCGATTGGCATCAGGGCACCCCCAGGGTGTAATTCGATTGTACCCCCAGGGCACACAGCTGACTCATGGATAACTTGTCCACCACGATCCCCAGGTCCTTCTCCACAGAGCTGCTTTCCAGCAGATCAGCCCCCAGCCTGTGCTGGTGCCTGGGGTTATTCTTCCCAGGTGCAGGACCCTGCACTTGCCTTTGCTGAATTTCAGAAGGTTCCTCTCCACCCATCTCTCCAACTTCTCAAGGCCCTTCTGAAGAGCTGCACAGCCCTCTGGGGTATCGGCCACCCCTCACAGCTTTGTGTCATCAGGGAACTTCCTGAGGAGGCATCTGCACCTTCAGCCAAGTCATTGATGAAGAAGTTAAACACTACTGGGCCCAGTATTGACTCTTAGGTGACACAAGTAGGGCTCCAACTAGACTGCGACACTGATCTCAACCCTCTGAGAGCTGGCATTTAGCCATTTCCCAATCCACCTCACGGTCCACTTGTCCAATCCCTGCTTCCTGAACTTGCCTGTAAGGACCTACAGTTACTAAGAGTAAGCACACTGAACTTAGAATTCCTGAATCTTCTGATATTTTTTAAAGCAACAAAATTAATTACATCATGACATATGAAAACCACATGCCTGTTTTAAATTTTTATTTCTTAGGTTACTTTTTTTGTTTAAAATAATATCCCACTAATAAAATCTGAATTGCAAATATCTAGTCTAATCCATCTGGTTTACTTACATCCTTGCAAACTAAAGGAAAAAGACATTTTTCTTTCCCTCATAAGGCTACTTCAAGAAACAAATTGGGAGCAGGCTGTAAAATTCTTATTTGACAAAAATATCTGCTTACAATATAGTACATACATACGGATCACACTTTGAAGAGTTGTCACTAAATATTTCAGGGGCAGCAAAATGTAAATGAACAGTTTGTCTCTGATGCATTTTCTGGGACAAACAGACAGACACTTTCTGCAAAAGCTTTCATCTTCACAGAGGCAGAAGGGGTCAAGCTCAGTTCTGTAGGGTTGAATTGATTCCCTCTTGAATTGATTGGTCCCTTAGTATGGGACTTATACTCTACTTCTTTTGAGAGCAAAAAACTTACAACCATGCTTATTTCATAATTTTGCTGACTTTAATAGTGTTCTCATAAGTTGACACCAACTGAAGATAATTTTTCAGTGTATCTAATACTCAAAAAAAGAATTGCCATTTCTAATACGTGCTTATAATCTAGTCTTGCAGACAGGAGTATGGTTTATCCCAGTTTGGGACATTTATGAGGACTCTGATTCTGGAATATTACTCTGGAATCACTAATTCAGATCAGTCCTCATGATGTTCTGACATTATAATGCAGCAGCGGATTTCTCATATTTAAACTGGAATAATGCCTGCATATTTTGAAATCAGGAAATACATATGAATATCAAAAAAAAACCTACATTGGAATGATTATTTCCAAACAGCAATTTCAATTCCATTTGTTGGCAAGCTCTTCAGGACACCTAGTAATGGTTTAGACCACATCCTTGTTATTAACTTGTACAGTATCAGAATATAGGAATAATTATTTTACTATTTAATGTTATAGAGTGTTTATTACCAGGAAACAGGTTCCTATTAAGTGTGAGAGTACTTCTGAGGATGCAAAATCTGCAGCTAGGGCAAAATAAAGGAATGCAAAAGTGGTTAAAATTCTTAATCTAGTAATCTTGCTGGAGTTCTAGGAATGAAATAAAGTATATTGTTTTCTTCTGTTAGTTAACTTGGTACCCTTTTCAGCACTATGCTGATACAGTTTTCTTTTTTGTATGTACAGATTGCTTAACTGATGGCCCAGAAAGACACGCAAATAAGAATAAAGAAGTTCAAAGAGTGGAAAGTTAGCTAGAGTAGAATAGCTGTGATAACATTACTTAGCAAGACAACCTTGTGACCCAGTAGTATCTTAGACATATATTATAAAAAACAATACTCAAAAATCTCCAGAAGCTGGGGGTTTTTTTATGTCACAGAAGTCACTATTTGTACAGCTTTTGGCAGATGGCACTATTTACTTACTTAGACATAACATCATAGTGAGATTAGTTTTCAAGCCTTTCAAGTGTGTGAAACCTATCTTCCGTCAGAAATACCAATCCTTGACCCTTGCTCATAAGATTTTAAAGAACGTTAGGCTGATGCAACCTTTCATTGTCCTTTCGGAACTAATGCAGTGAAAACTCCAGTACGAAGCATAACTTTGACAAATTTGCCTCAGAAAAATCACTGCTATCTGGGGTTGCTTTTGAAGTCTACAGCTGCCAATAAAAGAAAGCCGACTGCTTCTTTGTTTCAGGGGACAGAGTCTCTACCCCCGCACTGCAGATCTTATTCCTTATTACAGATGCATAGAGCCATCAAAGTAAACTGCAGACACTGAAATTTCAGAGAGTTTAATAGTTATCTTCTCATGATAATTATTCTATTTATCTCACATTATAGTTAATTAGCAGATATATAAAAGTCAGTCGTGCTTCACACTTGGCCTACTCAACTCCGAAGAAGTACAGAGAGATGGAGAATTCATGGTGAAAATAGCTCCAGTGAATAACGTTGATGGACTTCTGTAAAAATTTGATAAACATGTGTGAATTGCAATACCCAGGTGAAAATAACTTGATCAAACCTTAAGGATTTCCCCCAATGAGAACTGAATTTAGGTAATTGCTCTGCTGCTTTCTGCAACTTGAAGATGGCAGGGTTTTCTGGAGAACTGATTCTCCAAAGTACTGACATGTCCCAAATTACTTTTGTCTAGCTGACTCCTGAAACCAGCATGATTATGACAGGATGTTCAAAACTACTCAGACTTCAGCAGAAATCTGTGTGAGATACTCTCCACCTGCCCCTCATGGAAACTGGCAATCCAAATTACTAGAATGGGCAACACATGAATGATGGAAACCTTGTGTCATAATGGAAAGTGCTGAGCAACACAAACAATGGGTGTGACAACAGGTTTTGCCTGTGGTAAGGTCTGCTGTGACAGTAATGAAGTGCAGCAAATTGCACCTGAAACAGACATATACACACAAAAAAAAAACCAAACAAAAAACCAAACCAAAACAAAACAAAAATTAGTCCCCAAATGTATTTTCAAGGGCCTTTGCTAACAGTGTTTATGGGACTAGAGTCATGACCAGAGTGCATGTGCTGAAGCAGAGGGAATGTCTGTCAGAGGAAGCAGCACGTCACAGGGCTCCTCCACCACCGAAAAGTGCTGGAGGAACAGACTTATGATATGCAGAGCATACTGGAGTGATTATTAAGGAGACATAATAAACTACAAATAAAAGCAATAACCACATGCTTTCGAGGCTACTGTAGGAAGATGAAACACGGAATAATGAAAAAAAAATTAAAACAGATAATCTCAAGAAAATTATCTTGACATTGAGATATTAGCTTGTGAAAGAGTCTGCTCAACAGAGGGACTGAAGCTGCAGTCTGAAAGCTCAGCAACAAACCTAAACAAAGAGATTAGATAAGATTAGGCACTGAGCACTCTGCCATTTACACAAAAAGACAGAACAGGTGAGGTAGCATGTCTCCAACCTTTTGGCTTTTTTAAGGCTGTTATTCATACACAAGCATGCCCTATTCCTCAATAATTACATGAAGTAGATACTGAAGAGTACATGTCCTTGATCTGGGGAAGAGACTCTAGTCATCATTGATGGAATTTCAGAACGTAGCTTTGGCACAGTTATACAGCCCTAAGTATGATAAATGTGAATAAATAAAATTAAAATTATCCAAAATAAATCCCCACAATGCTCCAAGGCATTACCTCAGGTAAGGTTTACCCATTACTCTGTTTACCCATTGCTATAGTATAGAAATAATAGTTAGCAACATAATAAGAAGAATGTGAGTATTAAAGCACCCAGCAATGCAGTGAGCAAGTTTAAGATGTTTCAATGCCTGGAGAAATGTATAGCCCCAAGAAATGTACTTTCTCCACATAAAAAAAAAAAAAATCCAGCATAAGCCAGGAAAAAACTAGCCAAACCAAAAGTAAATTATAGGTGAGAGAAAGATTACATCTGTATTCTCCAAATAACCTGAGTCCCTAATGATAGATGTCAAGGAAATTCCTTTTTTTTGTCTGGATCACATCTGTAAATCCTCCCCTTTTTCACAGAACAGAGCTAGAATTGCTGGTGAACTCTTTAACCAAGAAGAAAGCAAGGATGGCAAGTCTTCTGGTGCAATGAATATTTAATTACTACAAGAGAAGTCATACAACTACAAAAGACATGACTGAAAAACCCCACAAGGAATCATTTTACCTCCATTTAAATAAGTCATTCCACTAGAAGATGAGACTTCATATACCTTTGGGCAGAGGAATAAATTATCATTTGAGCAGTATTTGAGGCATTTAACTACTGTTCTACTCAGTAGAATGGGAAAACCACAACTTTTTTTTTTTTTTTTCTTTTGTTCTAAAAGACATTTTTAAAATTAGACAATTAGAGCCCACTGCTCAAACAGGGAGAGGAATGAATAGCCCACAGCCATGCATGGGGTCTGTGATTTGAAACAGCAGTCCTACCCTGCAAGGGCAGAAGCATGTTTGGGCCCTGCAGCTGGAATAACATTGCCATGTCTTGGGAATTGTCCTGACAGAAGCAGAGGTATCAGGGACCTTGGACAAAATGAGGCTCCAGCCCTGAAATGTCCGAAGTGGACTGCAGGCTTGGTGTAAACGCTCACCACCACTCATCCTTTTTCAGATCACTGAACCAAGGAAAGATGAAACTTCCAAGAAAACTGAAACTTGGTCCTATGTAGGCCACTAAGCCAACAAAATGCTTGAAGCAGAGACTTGCCCATATATAACTTTTCCCTAAAGTAAGCTTTGCAGGACTTCCAATGGGGCTTCAAGTGTTCCTCTCTTTCAAAAGAAAATGCCAAAAATATGCTACATAAGACAGCATTAAAAAAAAAAAAGGCTGGTAAAGAACTGTAAAAAGTAGAATTCTTCCCTTCCCTGGTCAACTTGTTTTCTAGCACACACCTTTTCCTTCAGTCTTATCCCCAACCCAGTAGCCTTTCCCTGGCTTCCTACACGATACCAATCCCCATGGTGAGCCTGGTCCCTTGGAAGTGTCCTTCCACTCTGACTGAGCCACAGCTTTACTACACCTGTGTCCTGTGGTCACTTCCCTGCTGTGAACAGCTGTGTGGTCCCTCTGACAGCCAGAAATGTCTCTACCTACCATTTAGTCACGCTGCCTTTTATGGGAGGTATAATATCTTTGCCGCACAAATAATGTCTCTGTGAACCTGAGTGTAGCAGCCAAGAAAGGCAACTGGCAGCCTTCTCCCTCCTTTAACAGCCCAACTTTTCAAAGGAATGTATGTTAAACAAGGTGAAGCTAAAGCAAGCTAAAAAAGCAACCACATGCCTCTGTCACAGTTCTCAAAACCTCATGACTGGTTCAGTGTCTACCTGACGTAACACAAAACAATTGTACTGAATGACCAGGACCACACATATCAAAGGGAAGATACAACCAACTAGATGAAATTAACAATCTCTAATTGCACATTTTGCAACCTAGATGTATTTTCAGATAGCCTATTGAAAAAGTTGTGTGCTGAACTTTAAATTCTTTAACTAACATAATACAGTCTACAACCAAGTGATAATTTGTTAGTTATCCTCTTTGAGTAGCTGTCGGCTGCACAGCCCTTTTACCTAGTAGCATATTTACATTTATTACAGTTTGCTGATCCAACACTGCCTTTAAATAGCCACTTTTCCAAGTACTCTCAATTATTAATTTTTTTTCTGAATCCACAGAAACATTGTTTACTCAGTTATAATAAAGCTTTAAAAAAACCCGAAAAAACCTCCTTAAATTTGTCTGAGTCACGTGCTTTAAATATATTAAACCAGCAGCTATATTCCACTTTACCAGATAACTGCTTTCTATATAAAACATTTCTTACTGTTTCACTTCACAATTCAGAATCTGCATAATGACACTTCAATACGAATATAATTCCTTGAGAGCCTCATCTAGTCCTAATAAGTTAGTACAAGTAGTCAGAGACACTTCTGATAAACAGTGTACACAGGAAGTCATTGTCGAGAGAGACAATTAATCTGGATTCCTATTGCAGTCATTTATCCTTCCCATTTTTCTGCAACCCCCTGCATGTGTTTTTCTCCAGTCAAATAAAGCTAGCTGCTTCTTCATACCTGTATGTTTTGTAAAAGAGACATCTCTTCAGGGGGACTTTAATCACATGTTCCTGAAGGCCCACAAAAAGGACACTCTGGCTGTGCAGGATCTGAAGGCTCCTGATGGGCTCTCGCTGACTTTTCGGCAGGAGTTCAATTTCCTCAAGCAGACAGCTGCTTGAAGTCTGGTTCATTGGGGCAAGTACTTTCTTAATAGTGCCATAGTCTGAAAAGGCAAGAGAAAAATCAGTTACTAAAAATCACACTAGCAATTCTACCTGCTTGGTGTCATTCAGGGAAAAAAAATCTTTGTCCTGTTCTGGATGTTTTCAACGAAGCCTCAGAATGCGGAACTATTTTGACTGAAGTTCCCTAAATTGATTGTAGTACAGCGAAATGAACTTAGAAAACTTTAAAGTCTGTTTTCATGTGATGCAATACATTAAAAAAAAAAAAAGGAAAAAAAATTAAAAGTTATTAGCGCAGAACAGCCTTCACAGCAGTAGTCACAAGAAAACAAGGTTTCAAAGTCTGGCTTTATAAATGCACATTCATGCCAAGGGTTACTGATTTTAGTCTACCAATTTGTACTACGCTTTACTATACTTAAAGCAGTTTAAAAAGCAATAAAGTCCATAATTTTCCCAGGTTGTTTTAATATTCTTTGTGTTAAAAATTATGGGGGTTAGATATGTATCACATTCATTTAATAAAGCACATGTATATTAATACATGCAGGTCTTAATTGACTCTAGATGAATATAGCAATGAATGACGCTGCATCCCTTCTTCTTACTTATCTCAATTTTGACCTCTGAAAAATCATAGCTTTTAGCATTCACTCTTCACTTCTATTCTTAATGTGATTTCTCAGGAAAGACAGTTACACATTGAAAGCCAGTGTCAGAATATTTGATAAGATTTATGAGTCACTCCTGCAAAGTTTTTAAATAATTCAGAAATATCAAAGCACATTTGTTCTGAACACAAAGGATCACATTCTCACACCAATAAATATTTTAGGGAGCCGCAGCATTATGCAATCTTTTATGTGCCAGCAATAGTAAGTATTAAAGATCTAACACTGCAAACACACACAGAGATAAGCCCTTACTCAAGAAGTCTTGAAAGACTTCCCTTTTGAGTTGGTAATAATGGCAAGAGCAATGTTTGGGAAGGCCTGTTCTGCAGTCTGGAAAACAGTGGGTTTGCCATCACTAGCACAGGGCCAGAGTTTTGGCTCAGAGCTGGCTGTGCAGGCTCTCAGGACGTGTCTAGCCCTGTCTTGGCTAGTTTTATCCTTGGCAGCAAATGCCTGGTGGCCACGAGTCTGTGCTCCCCTACACCGGCTCCAGCCTGGGAGCACCTGAGGCTGGGGGCTGGCACCCCTACACGGTCACTGCACCCTCCAGGGTAGCTGGGCTGAGGGCAATCTGCCACTCCCAAACTTTGCTTGGGAAGTGGAGAGGAACAGCAAGTAAGCAACCTGAAGAAAATACAAAAAAGTAGTCTCAAATAGACTCCAAAACTAAAGAGAAGACGGAGAACCAAGATGAATATTACTGTTAAAATCTCCTCCTTTTCCTGAGAAAGACTAAGTATTCAATTCTAAGGCCTGGAGAAGTACTGGAAGGGAGAGCATATGCCAAGCAGCAGGGGAAGTTAACAGGAAGTTTGTGTGTAATATATAATATTACATAATATTATATAATTCTATTAAACAGTCAAAATTATTTAGATAAACCATAAATTATTATCTCAGTGTACAAAATGGATTCCCCTTAGTCCATAAAAAGATTTTGATCATATCAAATCATGTATGCATGTTAAAATCTTCTGCCTAGCCTCTCAAGTTTTAATATAATCACTTCATATATGTGTTTACAATTTTGTCCTTTCTTGATATAAACACGCTTGACCATTTTTAAGGAAAAAATCTTTCATTATATTACAATTTTAATTTTTATTAAACTTTTTGATATTAAAATGTCTAATTTGATGATCATTTTTATTTTTTTTCCCCAAACAACCTAAAACAGACTTATATTCAAAAACTATTTAAATTGTTTCCAACCATCAGTTTTGCCCCACAATTAAGCAATAACAAGCTCAGCTGAAAAACATAACAAGCAGTGTTTCCACTGATGACTACTGCATGCAAAATCTTGACTATAATTACAGAAAGTTTCATGGTCAAAATATGGTCTGAGACGCGTCCCAAAATTTCAGTGCCTGTATGTGCTTTTTTGGCTGAAATAGAATTAACTGTCTTCACAGTGGCTGGTATGGGGCTGTGTTCTGGATTTGTGCTGAACACAGGGTTGATAACATCGAGATGTTTTTGTTATTGCTGAGCAGGGCTTACATAGAGCCAAGGCCTTTTCTGCTTTTTGTACTGCCCTGCTGGAGAGGAAGTTGGGAGTGCTTGGGAGGCTGGGAGGAGACACAGCTGAGACAAGTGACCCAAAATGACCAAAGGGATATTGCAGACCATGTGACATCATGCCCAGATATAAAGTGGGGGAAGAAGGAAAAAGGGGAGGACATTTGGAGTGATGGTATTTGTCTTCCCGAGTTATTGTTACATGTGATGGGGCCCTGCTCTGATGGGGATGGCTGAACAGCTGCCTGCCCATGGGAAGCAGTGAATTCCTTGTTTTGCTTTTCTTGTGCTTTTGTTTTCCCTATTAAATTGTCTTTATCTCAACCCACATGTTTTCTTCTGATTCTCTCCCGATCCCACTGGTGGGGGAGTGAGTGAGGGGCTGTGTGGTACTTGGAGGCTGGCTTGGGTTAAACCATGACACTGCGTTAATTACTGAGTCAAAGATGAATGATTTTCTTTTGAGCATAGAAGTTGGAAATATGTACTAAGAAGAAGAAGAAGCAGTGAGAACATTTTACAGATGCAAATTAATTGGTATTGCTTTATAGATCAGTCAGTGCAACTCTATATCACTTGCTTAACTGGCAGACAACAGATTCAATATGATTCACGATGCATTGTACTTGGCTTGTCACAGTTTTCCTGCATGAGACAAAAAATCAGCCACGCATTCAGCATGTGCTTCTTCTACAGACTAATATTTCTTCCTACCACTGTGCTGGGTCAGGCACCTCCAGACTGAATCACTTGCTGTCACCTTCCCCAAGAGAAGAAAAAAAACCATCACTGCAGGCCTCCCTCCCCTATGCCTGCATACACATTCAATTTAGAAATACAGCTTTGGACAGGAGAACATGATCAAATACTTTGTGTTTATTGTGGCTCGTTTATTATAGAGGGCAAACTTACATTTCTTTATATTCAAGTCTATGACCTGGAGATCATGGTTATAGCTGCATACCACCTTAGAAAGAAATTAAATATTCTCACTTTGAGAACTGCAGCACTAATGCCTTCCCCAAGACATCTGTCATTACTCTTGTTTTTCCTTCTAATTTTGGCATACATTCTCCATTCCTTATTTCCTTTTGTTCTTTTTCAGCATCTCCCAAGCCATTCCTTTTTCTTTGTCTAAGACATCAGCACTCAGAAACGTTTAAAGTCACAACTGACTGAGCTTTGAGTGAAGAAACAGTGCCGGAGATCCCACAGATTATCAGGAAGAAACACTGCTCTTCTCAGGAGCAATGTGGGTCATATGCAAACTCAATAAAAAGGAATAGAATGTTACCTGAGATCTACTTCTGCCTCAATAAACTCCCCTACTTCTGACTTCTATAACCTATGTTCTCTGCCTTAAATTCCTACTGCATGTGGTTTTGATTTTGCCAGGACCACCTGGGAAGCCAAACTAGGGTGAGGATCTGGTTTTACTCTACACTTTGGGACAGGCACATTTTGAATTGGTGGTTATGTTCACCAGCCTATGGTATGTAGCAAGGGTGTGTAGATATCAACATCCTTAAACTGTCCTAGCGTGCAACATGGCTCTATCAGGCTTCCTTACAGCAGAAAATCATATCCAGTGATTCCAGTGCTTTCAAAAGCCAGGTGTTTTGTTCCAGCGTTTCCAATTCTGCTACAATGTGTGCAACATTATGCACAGCCTCCAAAAAAGACTGCAGATTTCCTAAAGACCTTGTAGAAGTCCCATCTTCAAAAGTGTTGTCTGTACGGTCATTTTCACACCACAGTTGCAAAGCAAACTAGGGAGAAAAGTAGAGAAAGAAATAAATCTGGAACATGGCCCTAGGGCATGGAGGTTTTCAGACTTGTCACAATCTTTCAAGTGAATATTTAATTATATAATCAAACTACCTGTCCATTCTGCCAAGAAACAGCTAAGAAGGATAGTAGGCACAGAGCATTTTAATGGATGTAACTTTATTGCCATGGACACGGGGAAAGCTCCAGTTTCATCACAAATGTCAAGCCTAAGCCTAACAGCCATATAAGAATTCAAATGAATGGCATCTTTGCATCCTGACCGTAAGCAAGACACACTGGGATAGATCCAGACACCTGACAGCCTTTATTTAAGGATGGCCGACTATATACAGGAGTAGTAAAAGATAATTACACTGGCCAGAATGAGTGAATAATGTGCTTTGTTAGCTTGTACTGCAATACTTTCAGAGACTTGCAAAACCCACAACTGAACATTAGAAATCTAATCACTGTGAAAGAAGAGAAACATTCTTGTTAAAATATTGCTGGGTAATGTGTAGGAGACTATGAAGAACCGCATGGAGAACCTGAATTGGAGTTTTAGAGAACATGCCTGGAGACAACAAAGTCTGTAATGAACAAAATTATAATGGGACAAAATGAAAGGATGATTTCTAAAAGTGAAAAATAAAGTTTAAGATGTAAGTGGTGTAAATGATAGCCAGCAATAGAAATCACTGCAAGAGCGCAGTTGAAATCATTACAGCATCTTTGGTGACACCTGCAAAGCAAAACAGAAAATGAACATACAAAACAAACAGCAGATGCAACAAACTAATAAACCTGCAATTTCCTGAGTTTCCTAACAGAAATAAAACCACTCAAGGAATTTTTTGGAAAATCTTGCTACAGAGAAGAATAAATATTTACATGAGCAGTTATGTCTACAAAATATTGCTGCTTGCTTCAAGCAAACACTTCTTTAACAAATCGTCACGAGATAGTATAGAAGTAAGTGCATTTCACTTCTTCAAAAGAAGGGAAAAAACCTCTACTCATTCCTTTTTGAGAGGGAAACACTTTCAATCTTAACTTGTGCCATAGTACCTTGGAGAGTGGGTTGGTCTCCAGAAAGCAACTGAACTGGCACCAGGAGACAGAATCCAAATCAATGGTTTTCAGAAGAGACGCCTACAGTATCATCTTTCATTAACGTTGTTAAAAAATCACTGTTGTCTGCTAAACTATAGGAGTTGCAAGCAAAACAAACATATAGTAGTCTCAAATATCTCTTCAGGCCAGCTCTATGCCTATATTTAAGACTTCACAAACATTCCTGCACTTTCTGAGTAGAACAAGGTGCCTTTACAGATCTGAAAATCTCACATATACCAAGAAAAACCTCAAGAAACAGCAAAATCTACTGCAAATTATAAATTGTTAATGTAAATGTGGGCCTGCCTTTCAAAATTCCCACAAAACATTCTTCAGAATAGTAAGACGTCTTAAGCAGATGGAAGGACGTGGTCATTGTGGAGGAAAGGGACAGTCAATACAACACACAGATGCTAAAGCAACATTTGGAACTTCAGGATATGCTTGTCATTAAACTTGAACAAGATACCACCTATGCAAGAAATACTCTATATCATAACATGTGAAAACAGACTGATAAATTTGACAATCTGGCAGCATAAAAATCATGAGGTTTAATAGATGGAGACCTGAGAAAATACATTTCAAAGTGTAGCTGAAACAAATATGAATTATGAATATTTTCACAGGATGTAATTTGAAACAGACTTTGGAAAATTATATTCAGTAACTAATTTTATCCATTATATACTGGTTTTTCATATTATTCATTGTCTAGAAATTATTTTTCTCACTGGAAAACCAAAGCATTGAGACAGTATTAAGACTGTTGAAATTAAAGGAAAAAAATCTGTTAATGTTAAATATCTTGTAAATAATATCCATATGTGCACATAAACAATGTTTATATTGATCATATAACATTTGTATTAAACACCATAGAAACAAAAAAAAAAAAATAGGGCATTAGGGTTATCTTCAAGGCAGAGGTTTTTCAGAATAATAAATTGAAATACAAAATATAAAATCAATTAACAGAATGTGTAATAGTAAAAAATCAAAGTAGGTGTAAGGTGATTGATAACCATTCAGCCGCTGTGGAAAAATGTATCATCAATATTTGCTTTCCTCCACCACAGAAAGTGGAAAAAGCCCTACTGCGAAGCAGAATGTGCATTTAGCTAACAGCAGAAAATTATTCCAACGAACAGAAAGTATTAGGTTGCATAAGGGCTTTAGTGAGCTCAGCACAGAGAAAAAGATGCAGGAACCGCTAATGCAGCAGCTGGTTCAGCCTACAAAGGGGAAGCCCAGGACTTATGATTTAGTAATCTGTCTAACATCAAAAAAGATACATATGGTACACAGAATGCGATGGGATTTAAATCCTACTCTTCTCCTCCCTTTCTAAAAATAACTTTTAAATTAGTCAAATCATCAGTAGAATATGGATAATTAATGCTTTGGCTATTATCTCTTTTCCCACATGGGGGTGGGGTACAATTTGATTTAAAGCAGTGGCAGATTTAGAATATAAGATAGTATAACCATGCTCTGTAACTTAATTTTTCTTTTACCTTCAGGTTTCTTAGATACGTACTTATACTTGAAATACAAGAATACATTTTTAATCATGCTCCAGCCTAAAGAACAAGTGAAAGATTGAGCTTCAACCCTTCTTCTTTAAAAATGAAAAATATACTATGGGTAAGCATAGTACTTCTACAATGATACAGAAAATGAAAATAATATAGTTTGATTTAAAAATTCCCACAATAATTTACAACTTTAATTTAAATATTTTTATATTTTTAGATGTATATTTTTTAATTCTTTAGGGAAGAGAGTGAACCTCAAAATGAATATGAAATTGTGATGCTTCATCAAGACATAGATTTTAATGGGCTTTTTTAATTTCTCTTTTTATTTTCAGAGCTGTTTTACATGTATGTCTCTCCATTTGAAACTAAACCACTCTTTGAACAACCTGATTAGTGTGATAGTTAATTTTTTTTTTCCTCTACTTTTAATATATTTTCATGGTGTAATAAAATATAAAGATGTGATTTTTCTACAAGTATTAGACAAAAATGGAGGTTAAAAATCTGAATGTTCTGTTCTGTGGGCTTAGCAGAGAATGAAATGTGATAAGCTTATGAGGGATTTGAACAATAAACCATTGTGATTGCCTTATTATTACAGGTCATTATCATCGTGATGATAACAAGGCAAGGGTGGATATTAAGAGAAATAGAGATATAAAGTTCATTTATTAGATCAAAAAGGCTATTATGTAACTCTATAACAAAACCTTATATGGAACACTGTATCTGGAAATAGAAAAAAAATAATTTTGTTACATTTGCCTGAGAAATGTTGCAAATTGTTCTGCCCTGTTGATATGGAGATTTATTTTTAAACACCAAAAAAGCTAAATGAAACGTTGGGCACCCTCTGTGCCATCATTGCAGGAAACAGAAAAGCTTAAGCTTTCCCTTATTCAGGTCTCTTAGTTTTCCTTACTCCATTGTAGGATACTTGGAGGAAAAAAAAGTATGCAAGTGACCTGGAAAACTCATAACTCATTGCTCATTGACATCTAATTGAATTTCAGTAAATTAAATTAACTGAAGGAATAAAAAAAAACTTAAAAAAAGCTACACTCTGGGGAATGAGAAATCTTGCAGCTTGTTCATGGGAGACCTTAGTATAAAATTGTTTGGTCTTGGAGTTTTTGTCTCCATGTGAGGTAAAACACAGGTATAAAATCACGTCTGTTCGAGGTGTGTTACAAAAAGAAAAACAGAGTGTGTCCTTTTTTTATTATTCTACAATTTAAACCAAATCATTCTTTCCCCACGCTCAAAATCAAAGGGCTTTGCATTTCAGAGATTGTTTATGTAGTACTGCTATTGCTAGAGAATAAAAATAATCTAAGGATCTTTGGCCATATAACAGCATTGAATTTTACATTTTAAAAGATTTTAGAAAAGTTAATGGTCATTTGTGCTCCGCTGGTATGTTATTAGACAGAGAAGTTAACAAAAAAACTAGCTGGGAATTTAAGACTCTAAATTTAAGAAAAAGCAACTTCAACCACTAATGAAATAAAATTTCCTGTTTTGCATCACACTATATGCAATACATGGCAATCTTAAAATGAGACATTCATTTTTCAGTCTGGTGTCTTTGCAATTAGAAAGGAAAAAAATGTTTTTAAAAGGTACATGCAAAAAAATGTTTTAAAAAGGTACATGCATAATTAAATATATTTATTAAAAGCTAATTTTAAATTATATACAAACAGCTATACCACACAGTGCTTTGTGTATTAACAGTTTCAAACACAGAACAGTTGTTTAACTTAGGAAATGGGAAAGGTTTGACTCTTTGTTGGAAGAGAGCTTTGGAAGCAGTAGAAGAAAAACACAGAAAAACCCTACATTAAATTATTCTTATCTGGATAAGACCCCGAGTATTTCTGCAATCTGGTGCAGTTTTGTTTTTCAATTCTTGGATGCAATGACATCAGTTTTGAGAGACAGTCTATAGCAAGCATACATAATATTTGAGATTTATGTTCTTTATCTTTGGCTCTGATTCCTTCATATTCCCTCTTTCCTATTATATTTCAAGTAAATATTGATGTTCTTCCTTATAGTATTGGAAATTATTTTAAATCAACACTGAAATGAGATACATTTTTGATAATGTTTGTCAACAAAGTAGGTCTGATGGTCTATTACACATCCCCAGACTTCCATGCAGGGGAGAGAATTTAACTCATTTATCTACTATGATGAATCTGAAAGGAGCAATTTGAACCACAATCTATTTGCACACCTTCTAAAATTATTAGCAAAATTCTTAATGCCCTAGTGGCTATTCCGAGAGAAATCCAGTTGTACCTCTTCAACTAGAGGACTTTCTCATGGTTGTATGTCAAAATTAATTATATATTTATTTTATGAAGGGAATATTTATGGGCTATCCTTTCTACACAGAAATTAGAACTATTGACCTAACCTTCTGAATAAAAAAGTGTTGATCTAGATACTAGTTACTAAAAAACCAAAGACATTTCTTCAAAGCCATGTGTCTGGGAGGACAGAAGGAACATACGAATTAATGGCATATGCAGCCCAATGATTGCAGAACAAATCCCCTCTGTTAAAAGAATAAAAGTAAAATTTAAAAGAAATTTTTTCCATTTTCAAATAGAACAATTTTGGGATGTATCTATCAACGGAAATCAGGCAAATCACCATCTCAATCCTCTCTTTATCATTTTCCAGAGGAAAACTTTGTAAACACGCAGCATTCTTTAGAACACTTCTGTCCCCTGTAGATTTAATTCCCATGTTGCAGTTGGATTAGCAAAGCTTTCTTCCAGTAGCTACCATGCAAAGAGTTAAACACCTGCCTTTAGCACAGAAAATATCCACCACTCCATAAAGTACAACAGATTATAAATTGGTACAAATAACATTTCCACTAGTAGGACTTCCTATGAATCAAAAAGGAATTTTAGTTTAGGAAATAGGGCAATTTGTGTACCATTCCTCAGCAGCCATTTCACGCTTCAAATTGGAATTTAAATCCAGCTCCAGTCAGACTCATTCAAAAATCTTTCAAATAGAGAATTCGAGCTCTAAAGGGAAATTCAGATCTACTTGAGACTAAGATGCAAAGCAACTGGCAGCTAAACCAAAACAGTATGCCTTCACTTACTTAATTGTCCTTGGAGCAGGGAACAAGGCATCACCTCTCTAGGTGAATTCTCTACCTACTTGGTTTGAGAGCTACTGTGCTGCTGCATCTGCAGGCCTCATGAACTGTGTGCTCTGCATGCCCATTAAATCAGTGCCGGCAAGTGGATTTGGGAGAGCTCCTCCCCGTCCAACCACGAAAAAGGAGGTTCAAGAAATGGCTTTGAACCCTGGATATCATGAGGAATTAAACCTCGGCTCTACATACCCCCCAGGAATGTTGCTGCCATCCAGATGACATCATTAACAGACTGACCCTTCTATGTTGAGTTGCTGTGTTTATTGCAGAGAATAATCCCTGAGAAATGTATCCGATTTTCCCAGTGCATAGCTACTTGATCATGTCCCTATACCAGGTATCACCATTTCTAACCCCTTCAGGAAGTCATATTAAAATGTGAATAACAGTACTTTAGTTACCACCATTGGTTTAAGACATGGTATTTAAGCAGAGAGGATACGGTTAAAACTACAGATTAAAATCTTTAGATGAGGCTTTAATGAGTTGGGGAAAAGAAAGCTGTTTCTCAAGACTTGGCAAAGGGATGACGGACAAGAATTTCAAGCTTGGCTCTAGCACCTCACAATCTTTTTCTTCTTTGGGGAGATGTCAGGAAATGTCAAGCAGGCCATGTAGATCAAGGCATGATTTGTAACAACATCGAGCAAACATTTCTTGATTTTACCAAACAATATTCTCATTTTGAGTTCTTATTTAAATTACCCAAGTTCTGTCTACAAACATACTCAATAATAAAAATAAATACAATGACCATGAAAAATGATACCAGCATGCTCAAAGAAGGCCAGTAAAACATTTTTTTGTCCTGCATCACACTAAAATAACTTGGCATATAAAAAGATACATTCTTCCAGCTTAGAAAAGGAATGGACTTCAACAATGTCAGATTCAACATTACACAGAATACCAAGACCATTTGGGGGCACCAAGACTACAGACAAAACAAATAGTACATATTTATTAGTGTTGACCGTACTTTTATTACTATATTTGAATCAAATAGATGCTGCCAATATGCACACTGACTGGTGAGCATGTGCTATGGGACTATCAGTACCAAGATTCCCATCAGATGTCTTCAAAAGTCTCAGATATTTTGGTCTATTGGATATGAATCCTACTTTTAAACCGACACTATCAGAAGAAACAATTATGTAAGGACTGCTTAGGGCTGTACTTAAGGTTGTACACACTAGATAATGAGTTACCTAGTTTGTACTTCCAGTCATAAACTAGGACAAGCTAGGCAGCAGTTCAGATACAGCTAGCTGAGAAGACTGTGACTGACAACTCACTTTTATTTCCAAAATTTTACTCCCTAAGTACAGTCAGATAGCAATTAACAGATCCAAAATCAAGAGCTACATGTGAATAACACCTATCCCAGAGAATGCCCATTTGGCAATATATTGAAATTACAGTCCCTTTTTTGGGCAAAATCCAGCTTTTACGTTACTAAAAATGACACACACAAAACCTGAAGCCCTGAGGCAAAGACGACACAAGAATCATTATGGTTCTAAATGGGAAACATTCCATTTGTCAAGAGACATTCAATTTCAATATCCTGGATTCTGAAAAGAGAAAGAAATAAAACTACAAGGTTGTTACTGGGCACTGGTTTCTACAATTGACTATGAAACAAACAAAGAAGTCTAAATTAATTTCCCATAAACTTCTCATGAAGAGAAAACATTCCGATTTTGAAGAGATCTTCTAAAATGCTTAATCAGTTTCTAGGACTGGACTTCTCAGACAGTGGAGATGAGCACCTCTGAAGAGTTGTGTAACCTCTAACTGAAGTAGTCGAGTAGGTAATAAACATAGATATTAATCGCAAGATGAAGTGGTTTGTGTGATTTAAGGCTTGCTATCTGACACAGAGCAGCAGTGAAGAATGCCACACCGTACACGAAGGAAAAAATTGCTCTCCAATACAAGCCCTGGATCCCTGCTAGTCTTCCAAAGTTGAGAGGTACTAACTCTGACTGGATCTGACTGGAAGGGGAGTGCTTACTGCTCCTATTATTTTTTATTGCCTTCCTTCGTACCACCAAAACAATAAATACCTTGTAGGACCCAACACATGCCATAAATATGATAGTGCTTTCCCACTGAATAAATTTTTCAGTGCCCAGATCAAAGAAGCATTTAGATGCACAAGTGGAGAAAACTGTTTCTCAGATAATAACCCAAAACAAACCTTGCCTGATTTCTTAACCAAGTCATATGTGATTATTTTCATTGGAAGTGTCAGAAAGACAACTGACTACTGTACGGATCCAGAAGCCCCACCAGTTTGACTGAAGAGAAAGTTTTGGAACTATCCTCTACTCAAACTCATTTGTAGTTTGCATAGCACATGCCCCTGTGCCTCAGTCCCTAGATGTGTCAAATCCACTACACATATCCATGTGGAACCTCAGCAGCAACTTTTGCTGAGAAATACAGAAGGAAAGAATGATGCTGATTTTTTTTCTAATTAAAGTAAATAAGAAATTAAATTAAGAAGAAACAGAAACAAAGTTGGGATTAAAGAAATTAATCTCAAAACGTCTCAACAGAAGTTGTTAATCTCATTACTCTCACCACTACATTAAAGCAGCCATAGCCGCAGTAAATAGCCATGGTATACAATACACACAATCATACTACATTACATTACATTACTCTTTTATATAATGGTCTAGGAGTCAGGATATCTGGCAATAACCAGAAAGTCTCAAAGATCATATTAGTTTAAAATCTTGTATTTTCTAGGTAAGTGATCTACTGGTTGCAGTCATGGCTATTCCTCCTAAAGGTGTGCCGCCATAGAGCCAAATTTCCAAGATTTATGGGATAAGAAAGAAAAATAAAAAAATCCCAAAAACTAGAAGAATGAATCTGTAAACAAGTAACTCTTTACTCCAAATATTATGACTCTTACCCAGTAACTTGATCACAGTAAAATGAACGGAACCTAATCCATCTTTTGTAATACAACCTGCAGGTTATGGCACTCTTCACACAAAGACCACAACATCTAGAATAAAGCATCTTCACATTTTAATGACTTACAAGACACAGAACAAAGTAAATAAGGCATATCTTTTATTGAGAAATTCTTCAGCTTGTTAATATTTACCATGCGATATGACCAGACCTAGGTAAACACAAGTGGAAAAAAATCCCAAGCATTACTAGTGATACTGCTTGTATATGCTTAGTTATAGACATCTGGATTTATTGAGGTTGACCAGGAAAAATGATGAAGAATGAAGAAGCTCGTAAGCATCAACAAAACCAGGAGTTCAGTAGAATATCCCATTTAATGACTGCTTTCCTGACAGCTCGCACTAAATATTGTACATATCATGGCAAAATACTTGTGATCCAACTTCGGGTTTTTTAAAGTCGAAGGTGAGTTTAACGTAAGGTTCAAACTTTTCTTTCTCCCCGTGATTTAACTATTCCACTTTCTTTTGGCATGGGTTTATTGAGTCACTCTCATGCATGTCCACCCTAAAAGAAAGCCTTTTTTAAAAGTAAACGTCCCTGCAGAATATTCTAAAGAAGTTCACAATGCTCAGCAACATGTGACAAAGTCAAGTCCCTTCAAAGGGAAAGCTTCTTCCCCACATCTCTCAGGAAGAGTCCTGAGTACTGTGTACTCACAAGAGGGCTAGACAGTTGGTACAAAGTTCAAATTTCACCCCAAAATAAGGCTAATTCCTACACTGTTTCCAAAATTAAGACCAAGCCTTTTGACTGGCACTGCACAGTATTGGGGCAAAATGAGGGTTTTGAAGGTAGGCATAGCTCATAATAGATCTTTGCTTTGGAGACAGCAGGAAAACACTGAGCACCATGTAAGATACCTCTCTTGCTCACAGCTTCACATTCTGTGCATTAGAATTACGTAACAGTAAATGAAGATAGGGGTTGTCAAGTCTAGTTTCTCTTCCAGGAAGAAGAGGTGATAGTTCCAACAGAAAAAAAAGGAAGAAGGAAAGGCTGCTTGGCCATTCTAAGTTTATAAAGTAGTCAAATAGGATTTAAAAGCTCAGCATCACTATGATAAAGAGGAGATGTTCTTTTTTTAATGGAAGGTTGAGACTTTGTCTCCAGCTCTTTACAATCTGTTTCCCTCCCTCGCCCACGCATTAATCTCACTCCCATGCAAACAGAGCCAGCTGTTCTTCAGCCAGTAGCTTCTTCTTGCAGCAATTCTGATTTCCAGTGGCAGCACAGAAGTGCATACACCGTATGTTCTTTGGACATTTATTTATCGTCTTTATCTGACAGAGCTGGGCAATTATAAAGACATAATGATAATTTGTGAACAGCAAAAAAGGGCTTCTCTTCTTAAATTTGCCCCTTGAGAAAACAGAACACCATCTACTTGCAGCAGGCAAGTCATGAACATGATAACTAAAATATGAACAAACTCTATGAGCAAATAGCAGCAATAAACTAATCAAAATCATGACCTATTTATGGGTTGATTATAATAACAAAATATGACTACAAATAAGTGCTGGGTAATTTGTGAACCAAATAAAGGGCTACAATTCTCACATATAAATTGCTGTCAATGAATAATTTACCCAGCTCTAGTTAGAGTCATCTATTTATTTAGAAAGCTCACCAACTGGATCTGGCAGAATGATTTATCTCTATACACAGTGATAAAGCCAAGGGAAATCAGTACTGCTGGACATTTTAAATACTGAGTTTGATCCTCTGGAGCCCCATAGTATCATTTATAACTCTATAGCCCTGACTTTAGATGTAGCCACTCTCATTTAGTACCATTTTAAAACAACTTTGCCCAGTACAGATGACACAATACACAAGGCAGTGAAAAATCAACATTTCTTTGTTTAAATTACATAGAAAAACAACAAAGGTTTGCATTACCCTTCTTAATCTTTAGAAATATTCTACATAGAAAATAACATAAATATTCTTGCAGAAATATATAGCAAGCCTTTGAAAAGCTAGCATAAATCCCAGAGTGAACATTAGATTCTTCAAGACAAAACCATGCAATCTTTTACATCTTTTTTTTTAACTTTGTGGCAAACTGTTTCATGAAAAGATTAATAATATAAACAAACTATTAATTCAGCTAAGGTTTTCCTTTATCAGAGGTAGGTGTCACTGCAAAAGCAGAAGAGAGGAAGGTCATTAATTTTATGCTTTACTGTTTGACTTTTTGAAACAAATGTTCAAAATCACCATGTTGCTGTTAAGACCAGTGTCTTCCAACATGCACCAGTTTTCCACTGGTAACTGGTGAGTGCCCTGTAACTGATCAAAGTTACAGGATAAGTATCCTTGCCTCAAGCATCTTAAAATGACATTGTATAAGGCCAGAAGGGTAGCAAGTTACAGGGAAATAGTTTTAAAACCACTGCAAGGGTGCTTTACAACTCTGCAAAAGTGCACTACACCTTTGTCAGGCAAAGGGATAAAAAACAAAACAACTGTGTTTTCTGTAACAACAAAAGAGAAATGGTTTTAAAAAGTGACAACTGTGTACCTGTGTACATGCCCCATTATCCATGTGTACTCTGATTCCCCTGCTTCTGTTTTTGAGCTAGAAAGATTTAATACATACAAATAGACTACCTATTACTTTCACAGTTGACCTCTGCCTAGAATTACAACTACTTTGGTCCTTATCATTATTGCATTTATATTGTAATTTCTAGATGAAGAAAGTGGTTCTTAACTGAGATGAAAAGTCTGTGTCTCCTTTCGACAGAAATTATCTACAGATTACTTCTAAGAACCTTAATGCACTTATGATAATGCAGTCAGTAATAGCACCAAATTGGAAAAAATGCAGCCAACTTAAGCTTTGTTGCTCTCTTCACCACAACATATATAAGCATATATATTTGCTTATATCTTTCAGGTCGGCAACTGCACAGATACTACATATATTCTGACACCATGCATATTAAACTGTGAAAGCTGCACACTTTGATCAGAAGCTGCAGTCTGCCAGGAAAATGACAACATTTCATCAGAGATTTTTAAGTTACAATACACACAAAACTTTTTTTCTTGCCAAGACCTTGGGTTGTTTCCTAGAAAAAATTGTGGTGTACTGATTACAAAAACAAAATGTACAAGATAGAACTGTAACAAAAATCACAAGAGGAATCAAATCAGGGAGTACTTTGCATAAGTTTACTCCCATCTAGCAAGGCAAAGAAGAAATACTAACTGTTATGATGGCATTCCCAAACTGAGTTTCATGCAAACTTCCAAATCTCTTCATTAGGTTGGGACTAGTTTCTCTATAATCTACAGTTTCAGGGCTTCACGAGAAAAAATGTTATGTTTGTGGAGATTTACTACCTGTTTTAACCCTTCTAAAGGCAAATGCATGAAAATTCCATCTGCATTTTCCAAAAATATCTTTTGAAATTTCTTTATGAAACCTCTCTACTTGTTCATCATAATTGCTGTATGTGTTTCATCAGAATTACTTTCGTCCTTATCCTCTGAATTGCTATCTGCAATTTTTAGAACTTCATGGAAGCCTGTTGTAACATCCTCCAGTGACCTTTAAGCCTCAGATAAAACCTGGATTTATGGCATAAAAATTGTGGTTCACTTCAGTGAACAATCCACTCTTTAGAGACATGCAATGTAGCGAACAATAAATCTTTCTTTGGGTTTCATACTTTCTTTCCAGGTCAGCCATACCCCAACTTCATCAACGCTGTACTATAAATCCCAGTAACCAAGATCTACCACTGGGCATATACCATTTCTACTCAGGACACAGAGGGGACATTCTGTGTCCAGTGGGACTGAAGAACAGAAAAAACATGAGAGTTTTTTTTTACCAAGTAGTTTTTAAGGATGGCCTTGAAAGTTTTTCACTAGATAGTGCAAGTATTACCTTTTCTGAACTCCCAAGTTCGTTATATGTTCATAATGCCCTCGAACTAGACACTATAGCTACTAATTTTCTTATTCATTCGAGTAAATAAATATATTTTGAAACAGTCTTCTGAAGAAGGGCTAATTGCTCTTGTTGCAGCATCCTATTTTGAAAAAAAAGTATCAGCAACATTTTTAACTATGGGACACCTAGGCACTTAAAGTGTAGGAAAGAAATAAAATAGAGGAAAAAAATATGAAGAGAGGGGAGAAGAGACAAAAGGGAGCAAAACAAACTATGACATATTGACTTGATTTTTTTTTTTTTACAAAGAAAGAGGCCTTTCAAACTTAAAGCATTTTAAGAATATTTAGTGTTTCTCTAGCTTGCTCTACTTTTCATGTATTGTTACATATGATTTTTAGCTCAGAACATCTGTGCTTGCTTTCTTTGATTTTCCTTTCTAAATCACTGAAAACTGTTCCAGGGATTTCTTCTTGCCTTGAGCCAGCAGCACAAAATGTGCAGGAACTGATATATCCCTTCATTCTGTGTTAGAAGTCAGTACAGTAAAAGATTAAGATGTTTCTCCAAAGTACCAAAGTGTATTTTTTATATAAGCAGTAGCTGTTAAGTCCTAGCACACCAGAATCTCCTAGTGGAATGATGATTTGGCAAAGGTTTAGGAAATGAAGACTGTTGACTCAGCAGATTAATGCATTTGTTTACTTCCAGTCTCTCCTAAAGTAATACAACATCTATTTAAGGTTTAATGAAATTAGATTATATTTTTATACGCCCAGAGTTATTCTTCCCTGTAATATTTGTATTCTAACAACAGGGTGAGGGGACAACTTTCTCTTAACTACTGGCCAACTGTTTCAAAAAATGGGATTTTTGCTTTGAATAACAAAGACAGCAGAACATTCATTTGTATTAAATCCAATCTGTATGCCTACTTTTCCACTGAAGCTTTGCACATTTAAAAACACAATTTTTGCAGAATATTGGAATGAATTATAACTACAAAAGTTATGTGGTGTACATCTCTCACAGCACAGTTTGGTCCATCCTGCTTTGCACTGTTAAGTGCAAATTTCTTACTGACAGAACTTTCATCAGAGTTGAATGCACTTTCCTTTAGGCAGCAGAAAGTATAATGACATCTATTATCACAGTGTTGAATAAAAATGGAATTTAGCCCAACCAATTTGACACGATACTGGCATGCTATAAGGACAGGAGAATTTAGGTTGGAAAGGAGATCAGAAGGTCCCAAGTCCAACCATCTGCTCAAAAGACAGCTAGCTGTAACAGACTGTGTTGCTGTCTGGTCTCGAAAACCTCCAAGAATGGAGACTGCACAACCTGTTGCTTGACTGTCCAAGAAATGAGAAAGTTTTTCTTTATATCCAGTCTGAAAATCTCTGCGTGTTGTACCTTGTTTTCCCACCATGCACCAGTGTGAAGAGCATGTCACCGCTCTCCATGTAAACTCCCTGTAGGTATTAGCAGGATGCTACCAGCATCGTGCTCCCCACAAAGCCTTTTCTCCTCAAGAATGAACAAGGCTAGCTCCCTCAGCTTCCCCTCCTAGGGCATGGCGCTCCAGCCTCCGACAGAAGGTGGCCCTCCACTGAATTTGCTCCATGTTATTATCCATGTCCTCCTTGTATTGGGAGAAGCCAAAACTGGGGAACAACCTCCTCCCTTGATCTCCTGGCCGTGTTCCTGATAATGCAGCGCAAGATGCTATTGGCTGTCTTTGCAGTGATGGCATCCCTTCAGCATGCCTAAGTCCTTTGGATGGCACATCCTCCAGTGTAACTACTGGTACCCTAGTGGGGTGTCACCTGCACACATGATAACGCGCGCTCCTTGTCCTCCTCCAGGTCACTGATTAAAAAATGTCAAATAGGACAGTACTTGGCTCCTTATCACTTCTTATCCATCCCATTAAAACTACCCTCTGAGCCTGACATCCTAGCAGGTATTATAGATCCAGCTGCCCATCCATATAGACCATGCATTCTAATCTGGATATATGAATATTGTGGAAGACAGTGCCAAAAGTCTTGCTAAAGTTAGGTACTACTCTTTCCTCATGCACAAATCCAGACGTTTTACCACAGAAAGTAATCAGATTTTCAGATGAACTTACACCTTGAGTAATCCATGCTGAATGTTCCAAATAACCTTTTTCTCCATCATGTGCCCAGAGAAGCATGCTCCAAAGAGGTCTGCTCCTTGACTTTCCCAGGGACTGAATGCCCACTAGACTGTTGCTCCCCAGGTCATGGAATCATAGAACTGTTTAGCTTGGAAAAGACCTTTTAAGATCACCAGCTGTTAACCCATCACTGCCAAGTCTACCACTAAACTGTGTCCCTAAGCCACACACCTACATGTCTTTCAAATTGCCTGCAGGCATGGTGACTCCACCACTTCCCTGAGCAGTCTGTTCCAATGCCTGAACACCCTTTCAGTGATTAATTTTTTCCTAGTATCCAATCTAAATCTCCTCTGGCAAAACTGGGGGCCATTTCCTCTTGTCCTACTACTTGTTACTTGTGAGAAGAGACTGACCCCTACCTGGCTACAACCTCTTTTCTGGCAGCTGGAAAGAGTGATAAGGTCCCTTTTGAGCCTCCTTTCTTGACGCTAAACAACTCCATGCTCCTCATGGGACTTGTGCTCCAGATCCTTCATCAGCCTGATTGCCCTTCTCTGGACATGCTCCAACACCTCAATGTCCTTCTTGTAGTGAAGGGCCCGAATCTGAACACAAGTTTCAAGGTGCAGCCACACCACTGGCGAGTACAGGGGGAAGATCAAGCCTTGGTCCTGCTGGACACTTTATTCCTGATACAGGCCAGGATGCCACTGGCCTTCTTGGCCATGTGGACACACTGCTGGCTCATGTTCAGCCAGGTGTCGACCAGCACCCCCAGGGCCTTTTCTGCCCAGCAGCTTCTACTCCTTTGTCTGTTTTTTGAAGATGGAGCATCGTGGTAAAAATTTAATTCCAAATTTAATTTACCACCACTTTTAATAATGCAAATAAATTAAATCAGGAAAGATATAACAACAACATTTCTCAGACTGATAGTAACTGTCAGCCCAGTCTTTCCTCTCTCCCAAACATAAGCATGCTTTATGGTGTTAGGAGCTTGGGGTAGATGACATGTGGGAGTAAAGCTGGACACAGGAAATTCAAAAGCCTTTAACTTGGTTTGTTTCCAAAATTATTGTTTATTTTCAAAGTTAAGGCTGCTGTCTTTTAGTTCCTGTTGTTTACAGAAGTAGTGGCATTTTTCTCAGTAATCTTTTACCATATTCAGTTTCTGATGAATACTCAAGGCTAACTACTCCACAGCTCCTATATAAGCAAAGGCAGGGCTCGGGAGAAATAAGATGCTGCACAATTAACAATATAATGAAATTAAAATTATGATCTGCACCCAAAAGAAGGCAAAGTATCACCTTTCTCCTAAAATCTTAATAGATAAATATATTAGTCTGTGTAATTTGATACATTTCGGGATTTTTAAACAAGACTTACGCACTGTACCTGTGGTATTTTTATATAAACATGTGTGGTAATTTCAAAATCTACCAAAAGTGAGTATTAATATCTCTTAGAAAATAAGTCTTAATAATTACACTCAATTGGGGTAGAAGTAATGTTAACAAAATCCACTGTGATTCAGTGAAAAACATGTGAAATAGAATTGACTGCATAAAGAAAACTTCAAGAATAGAACGGGGGTTTTAGCATATGCTTTCTAACACTTATAAAACACACGCTGTCCAGTTATAGGAAAGCATGTGCTGAATTTAGACTAAAGATCCAGCTAAGGTAAGTACCCTGCTTCCATGAATGATCAAAACCAGATGTACAGATGAGAATGAAAGTGAAAGGCAAGCATACATCACAAGGAAAATAGGAGCAATAGCTTTTTTTAGCATTACAAAAAGAACACAGACTCACTCCTGAACATAATTTATTAATGAACCATGAAGCATAAAATTTTAGATCCTCACTTGCTGACTGGAATGTAAAAGGTAACACACCAAGGGAAACTGAAACCTGAAGACAATCAGAATTATGACAAAAGTCACTATTCTTGGTGCTTCCAAGACTGTAAATAATGTAAATATCCCACAATGCAGTGATAGTCTCTTCATATAAAATCAATTCAGTGCATGTTTCTGTAATTCAGGTTTGGTCAGGAGGCCTCTACAATATAAACACCACTCAGTATCAGCATGTTTTACTTTAAATGCTCTGATTTATCAACCAGCAGGCTGTTTTGACTAGAACTGGTCAAATCCAAACAGTTTTAACCTATCAAAAGCTTTTATGTTACTGCCTAGCTTTCAAGGAGCACAATGAGACAAACCAAACATTAACAAACCATTGCTTTGATGAGCTATTCTCTACTAATGTGCATAGACCCAAGTATTTAGGAACTGTCCTAAGTTTAATGCCATGAGGCTTTAAATATATTAGTCCAATCTAGTATTTCAGTCTCAGCTGGGGATACCCTTGTCCTGCAAAAACAATTCTTCAAAACCCTCACTATTTTTAAGAAGATTGAAATTTTTATCCAAGAAGGCAATAGCTCTAACCAAGGCAATATAAGGTGGAGGGTTGTTTTTCTTTCACTGCCAAGCTTACATATAAATGGGCAAATAATAAGGCAGGGTATAAAACTGCATAATGAATGTCTTAAAAATGAGATTAAATGGACAGTTAATAAAATATATTTGAGCAGAAAAATCAGAAATTGAAATAGCAGTAGCTGTATTTGCTATTTACGAAGTTACTTCTTTATCAGAGGGTCCTAAACCATCTTATCTTGGGCCCTTAGCTTTGTACCCTAAACTAAGTAAAAAGAACAAAAGACAGTGAAGCTTGAGAAGTCCTGTTTGTAGAATTTCCAACATTTGATTCTCTCAAGAGCATGCAAGCTTCACAACTTCAAAGGAGAATAGGAAACAGACACCAAAACTGGAGTTCACAAAATAACATAAAAGACATTGTAATGGCTAAATTAATCTATTTAGAAAATGTAGAAGATAGACAGGTGATAGTGTCAAAGAGGAAAAGCTGATTTTCAAGGTGCTGTACACATATTTCATAAGTAATTAACAGAACATTAAAACCCATAAGTAATTAACAGACCATTAAAACCCTGCAAACCATAAACGTTTGCAGTTATCACAGCAATGAAGAGTTTGTACCTGTGGCAAGATAGATGATATGGAAAAGCATGTCCTTGCCCTGCACAACATCCACAACCACATGGGAAAATCGGCTGTTGTCTTCCATGAAGTAAGGAATTGGAATAACTGGTTGAACAACTTCATGCATTAAGAAGAATTTTTGTGCATCTTGAAGATTTCTCTCAGTCAGATTTACATACAAACCCTGGTCCATGGTGCCACACTGTAAACACAGAAAAGTAACATGACTATATGTGCCAATAATAACAATAGATTTACTCTCTGATTTACAGCACAAGAAAATAAAAGCAAGACTATGTCTTGTAATGACAATGTGGAATTCGACTTTCAGGTCCCATTTTGGTGCTAACCAGATTGTCCAAGGATTGAGGAAGCTCAGTCTTCCTGAGGCTCCCTAATTCTAAACAATATGGAAGGGTATGAGACTGGCCAGCACAAGTGGATTATGGAAATATTTTGCTATATCCTACATTCACAGGGCAGGAAGGAGAAGAACTACCACTCAAAAAAATAAATTATTTTCTGACTAGTTTTCTTTATAATTTTCACAGACCTCAGTGCTAAAGACATAAGTCCTACCACAGCCAGGGTCTGGCAGGAATCCCAGGAGGAAGTACAACATGCAGTTCTAGAAGCTTCTTAGGACTGTGTCTTAAGTAGCAAAAATGGACAGCGCAGAGCTCTATTAAATATTATCCACAGCAAAGACTTATTTTCTTTGAAACTGACCATATTTTAAATCTGAAAACTAGGCTCTTTTCTTACAGGAAAACATCCACTAGCTGAATGGACAAGTTTCAAACACAAATAAACAAAGCAAAATAAGTGGGAGTTAATTTTAACATATTTGTGTTCAACTGAGGACACAAAAGAGAAAGCTTCTTAATGCATGGGAATATATAAACATTCACTTATTTACTCAGGCATAATTGCATCAGAGAAGTAAAGCACTACCTCATAACATTTATCAAATATTTGGGTGACGTGAAAGGCATAACTAAGTCATAATTTTCATTCTATTTTACTGTGTCATAAATTATGCCATGAATTACAGCATAAGCAAAATAATAGTGTGCAAAACCCTACCAGTTATTTTTTCATTATTACCGTGTTTTAAATCCAAAATTGAGTGATCGTTCCAAATCCACAAATGCTAAAAAAAGTCAAACAACTTATTTCATAATGGGAGATCAGATGATGAAGAATGATCAATCAGCAACTGCCAGGAAATAGGTACTTGCTTTATATGTCAGACCAGTGAAAAAAATAAGCCATGTTAAAGGAGAAGTTCTCTGGATCTATCAAGCAGAAAAAATTCCAGCTGAACACTCATAGTATACTAAAATGCAAATGGTCCTTGGTATTATGATAGACATTGCCCTGTGTAAAGAGAAAAGCAACGACCTCTGAAGAAGACAATGTTCCTCAAAACTGGGACTCCGTTAGTATTCTAACATGGAAAGTATTTCATGAATATAATCCAGGCTTGGAAATACAATGTCTGATGTAACTATATCTACATAGCAGTAGTCTTCCTTCCTCTGTGTTGCTATTCAGTAGGTGAATACTCAGAGGCTAAATCTACTTCTGGGACGACACAAAGAGAACTTCTGATCCCGTATCATAAGGATTCCACAAAAGAAAAGTCCTTTGTTGTATGGAAACCAATGACTCAGTCAATTAATATATCTCATCTATGTGAAATGTGTACCCTAAAGCCCCATCAAGTCACACAAAATGGCTACACCTAGCTCTAATTATTAGACTGGCTTCTAGTATGCATCACTGCTGCAGTTATGGAGCCAGAAATGGAACAGAAAGTTATTCAGGGGAGTAAAAAGCAGCATCGGCAAAAGAACAGAAGCTGGACATCAAGAGAGATACCTAGAGATCAGTTGACATCAATTGCCTTCAATATTGTGTTGTAAAAGGCCACATTACAGCTTTTAACACTAGCTCTGCCTTCAAAGCTGTTTGTGGCTCAGTGAGCTATGATACAACTGTTGTCACTGTTCTTGCAAATTGGATGAAGTACCAGCTGCATTAAAATCAGCCAGGCCATCTAAGAAATAAATTTCAACACCTGTCTTGACTGGGACTTGGAGACGTGCACTAACAGTACAGCAGAGACTTAAACTGTTTTTACACAGCCATGAGACCGTCATCTTTCTTTGTAAGTACCATTCAGTATGGGCTGCTCTCACAATAATTAACACCACATTAAAGCAAGGTTTGTAGGGAGAGTTTAATAAGTTTTATCGGATGTGCTTACCTAGTCAGAAAGATGATAAGATTTTTACATACAGGCATTTTTTCAGGCTTTCTCTTTAAAAAATTTAGCCTCTCTTAGACCCTCTTTCTATCATTATTTTGACAATACAAGTATTTCTAGAACAGGTAAAAACCTGTATACAAATATAGCCTGCTTCTGCAGGCTTCTGGCGTACTTTAAATAGAGTCTTGTCACTTGGCTAATGACAAACACACTACTTAGGAAAGCTAACGTGGCTCTAGCCTGGAACCTGTGCCTTATTTTGCTTCATTTGCATAGATTAGGAAGTAATTAAAACTACCTACAATCACCAATGGGTGATTCCTTCTCATGTAGCAAAGATCTTATGACTCTTTACAAGCTAGGGAAGGCTGTTCCAGGAGCAGAAGTGAACTTGTGAAATTGCATTGAGATTAAGGGAGGGTGAAAGGTGGATAGAGGTGAATACACTTAAATACCTTGATGAAAAGCTATTGTTGTTAATCTCTAAATTAATCTGCTTTTCCTTCCATCTCCCTTGCAAGAAGCATGTTCATTAAAATTGTCCTAGTAGGAGTGGTGACTATGCAAAAGAAGAAAAAAATGTGTATGTGCTTACCGAAATACTCCTTTCTTTTTGCAGAGTTCCTCTGAATGACACACCTTGGACTAACTGCTTTCACACTGACTAGCTGCAGATTATTACACCCTCTGAAGCAAACAACTTCAAATGAGGGGCACAATACATCACAAATTCTTTTAATCTGACTCTTGCACATGAAAATATATGAAATTCTGACCTCCTTTACCACCTCCCCTCCTTTACCACCTCCCTCCCACTTTCTTTTTCCTGTCAGACACTGTTCCATTTTTTAGGTCCTAATAGCACAAATACAATGTAAAAGAGAACAGCAGTTTGATCATACTTCAGACAGGAGTTAATGTCACCTTGTCAGATAACTATAGTGTTTTATTTTGACAGAAGATTGAAGTTAAGCCTTTTTACTCCTACCCTTCAAAGTATATCTGTTTTTCAATCCAAATTATTTTGTGGAAGGATGAAATTAAAATTAAGTATGTTGAAATAAGGGGCTCTCCTAAGCACTTTTTTAAATTTAGGGGTTTTTTAAGGTCTTAGGCTACAGCACAGTGCAAAACTGGATTTATAAATTATGAACCCTACAGCAGTTTGAAGAAAGCTCACATAAGACATTGTCCTTCTCCCACGTATCCATACCTGAAAATTAGGGTTAGGATTGGGATATGGAAGCCAAGCAGAGCGAGAGTTCTCCTGGTATTTGAAGGGTCCATTAAAGGCCTGAGTTATGGCACTCAGATTGAAAACACAAACTGCTGAGGCTGCTATGCTGTTCCTGCAAAAGAAATAAATACATTAACCTATGTAAAAACATTAAGAAGTCAACTTGCTGAAAAACAAATAAAAAAGGCAATAACTCCTCAATACTTCAAGTCATTAATGAAGCAGATATGATCAGCTAGGAGATGATATCTCAAGATAATGATACATGATGAGCTGATTAAGCATAGCCATAGCATTTAAAATATTTGTTGGCCTTACCAAGAAGCTGGTGTGGGGAAAAACTCACAACTTCCTGCTTTCTGCTGATGCTCTAATACCACAAGGCTATACCTCCACACATAATCACATGCACTAGGGACACCTCTTTTCTAGTTACAAATTCAGGAAGATATTATTCTCAGGGTTCAGTGAAGTGTCTTCCGTACAACAAATGACTGCATGACATAAGTAAGGATTTCCAAGGAATTTTTATGTCTCTAGACTCTACGGAATCCCTGGACAATACACGTCCACAAAAATCCTGTCTTCCAAGAGATGTTGGACAGCAATAAAAAAGAAAGCAAGTCCCAGAAAACCATCAAGAAAAAATAACTTGGATTGCATACAAGATATCAGGTTAAAAAAATAAACATCAATAAATGTCAGCTGGACAAAACATACAATTTCCTGGGTTTGCCTTGAAAATGTGATATACACGGCAACAAAGTAATTCTGCATAGTGTAAAGAATATAATATAGTAACTATGAAAGCTCAAAATATGGAAAGCTGCATTGTTCTTTTCCTCATTTTGAGATAATGGAATAGATAATGAAGGTGTTGATTGCACAGATTTCCTGTTGCAGCTAAAACTGCTGGCAATTGATCCACACAGCATTCTTCTCTCTTTTTTTTTTCTTTTCTTCCTATTTTTATTTTAAGCTTAGCCTGTAATTTACACAAGTCTTAAGAAAACATACTATAGAAACTCCATAATTATGGGAAAAAACCCCCAACAACTGAAAAAGAGTAAGGATACATGGACTAAACAGCAGGACAAAAGAGCAATTTGCTTTCTTATGCTTGTCACTCTTATTTCAAAAGAAGCCCAAAACTTCAAGTTCCATGCTTTCAACTTCTACAGAATCAATCATCATTGGAGCTGACAAATCCTTGCTTCTATCACTAAATGCATCTCACTAATATTATTAACTGTACCAATGCTTTCTTGAATTTCATGAAGTCCTAAGTGGACATAAGACTCGTGTTTATAGATTTTTTGGATAGTCTGAAAGAAACAAAATCAGCTTTATCATGAAGCAGTGGCTATAGTGGACTTAATAGACAGCGACCTACAAAAGGTGCAGGTTTGGCTGTTAGAGAAATGTTTCCTTTTTTTTTCCTCCACAAGTATACCAAATGGTACCAAAAAAGCATTAAGGTATGATAAAGTCATTGCAATTCTGAAGATATTGCGATTGAAGAACTATGAATGCCATTAAATTATATCTGATGCTGTTATGTGAACAGAAAGGAATATGCTGTTCCCTGTCATAGGAAACCCTTGTGTTTCTCCACAGGGCAGAAGGGTGGATCATATGAGTTCCACAAACTATCTGTGAACAGGTAGTCAACACTGGGAAGTAATCCTAACTCTAAAACATTTAAAAAATGTCCAAACAATTTAGTTACAATATTTGATGGCAGGATTTTAAATAGAGGAAGCAGAAAATCCTACCCTCAAATAGTTATAATTAACTCCTCTTAGAACAGTCCGTCTCTGTTGGACAATCAGAATGTTGGGCCACGGGGGAAGAGGAAAGTAGCAGCAAGGTTTAAAATACTGTCTACTTTCATGTGGCAAAGGTAGTCTTAACAATAGTAAGTCCATTTTCAGAAGAGCTAGGAAGCATCAGGAACATCATTCCCATTCCATGGCCAAAGCCCCGTGGATTTTCTAGAGCAGAATTCCTCTGCTCAGGCTTTTTATGCAGGAACATGTCTAGGCTATTTTGACTTCTCATGGAAGATCTTGTTGAACACGATGTGTATGTGGATGCCACCTGACAAATACCTGTCTTTTAGTATATAAACTAGCTAGGAAAACAGAACAACAAAATTAAACTTACTGATTGAAACAACAGCAAATTTTCCTATCCCCAGTAATCTCAAGGTGTCTACCATTCTCTTTATATAAACAGTGTTTAGATTCACTGCATTACTCCATTGCAGAAACAGGCTGAGCCCATCATCCAATGTCACGAGTTAGGAACCGCCACAGCCTGGTGTAAGCATCCCATCACTGGTCTTGTTCACAGCCCAAGCTGCCAACCCAGGGGTGAGCCTGAGCCTGAAGATGCCTGAATGAGCTTGAATTCTTGGTCACTGTCTAGAATGCGTAGGGATTATAATTTGTTGGCATTAACTTGCGAACATTTCCAGCTGGTTAATGGATATTTATAAAAGGTAGGTATCCCGGTGTTCAGGGTTCCCTTACCTATGCTTTAGGTGCCCAAGGACATTTTAAAATTCTAGACAAAACTGATTTACACAGCAAGACACTACAAGAAGGTAAGAGAATCAGAACTCAAAATCTGAAATTGTTCCAGTGGTCTGAACATTGGGCTGCACAGCCACAATGCAGAGGCTGCTCTCGCTGAGCAGCATTTGAACACCAGCCATCATGTTTAAATCAACAAAGGAAATTTCTGAGATAAATGCCTCTTTTTTTCTACGTCCATCCAATTTTTTAATATTTAACAGATTTTAATTTTTAAGACCAAATTGTACTTTTTTTTTTTAATTTTACCTTATTGATGTAACAGGTTCACTTAAAATTAGGTTAAATTCTTGGTTTGACCCTCAAACTCACATAAGGATATGTTAGGACTAATTTAAAATACATAAGAACACCTCTTGTGCTCTTTTGGGTGAGATGAGTTATTTATGACATGGTCAAATTCCATCACGTCAATTTCATGATCATGTCACGTTACAGTTATAAAACATTTATTTCATAAATACATAATGTATTTATGTATTACAATAGTAAAAATAAAAATTAATTACTTTCTAAGAATAAATGAAGAATATGACAGAATAATCTTAAACACAACTGGCTCCCTACCATAAAGAAGTATTAAGAATTAGTCCTTCTCTTGTGTTTTCAACAATTCATGTGGGAAACATTTGGAACTGATACTTGTTCACAGAAAACTGTGGATTGGGCAAAACAGTAGTTTGAATTTATGATGTTTACTTGGCATACGCAGCAGAGAGTAGATCAGAAGTTCTAGGTTTTGCTGTCATGAACAGCAAGAAAATAAAATATATCATTCAGTTTACTTACACATTAGTGGTAAAAATCCCATAGATCAAGTCCAGTTCTGGCAGGAAAAAAGTACTCTGAAGTTCATTATAGTAAAACGGAATTTCTCCAGGGCGAGAGCAGTTCAGACGAGCTTTCATGAAGGTAGTCCAGGTATCCTCCAGCACAAACTTGCCACCAATATCATTTTTGCACACCCGAGCAGCACGAGAGAAAACTGTTTTCCCACAGTCATGTTCCACGGCGTTTTCCCGGAAGAAGAAGTAGGTAAAGTTCCCAATGTCATAAGATGACACAAAATTTGGTTCTGAAAATAACAGAAGGAAAGTTCATTTATTGCCATCTTGTGATATATGCATTCATACTAACGTGGAAGTTGGATTTACCTTCAAGCATTATATTTAGATAAACACACTTTGTATTATCCTTTAGGGATATGGCACCATAACATCTGAAGAGGCCAGCTCACATCCAGCTGGGATTGTGGGATACATGATCATGGTGTACTGGGTTTGGCTGGGTAGAGTTAATTTTTTTTTCGTAGTAGCTAGCATGGCACTGTTTTTTGGGTTTGAGCTGGAAACAGTGCTGGTAATTCAGGGATGTTTTTGTTATTGTTGAGCAGCACTTGCACAGAGCCAAGGCCGTTTCTTTCTCACACCACCCCACCAGCACAGAAGGACAGCTGAGCTGCCATCTGGGGTCAAACCACGACACATGGCCTGACAGGTTCTGCTCTAGGTGTTTATAGAACATGACTGCACTGGGAAACCTTGGCCCAGCTCACTGTATTCCACCATCAAAAGTGTCTCTGAGTTTTCATTCTTCACATAAGGGCACAGGGAATTCTTACAATGTAATTGCTTTATCTTTTAACTCTGTTTCTGCTTTGCCACCATGCCATTACTCCAGATTAGCAGGACAACAGGTGGTAGTTGATGGTGAGCAAAAACGGGCTCAGAGGCTGTAATTAAAAGAAAAGAGAACTACACAAGAATATTTGATGGTAAGATAACTGTATTTCAACTCTATCTCACTTAATGCTTTCGAGAGCATTACAGACTTTTTCTTCCTTCTTTAAAAAAAATATTGAAAACTGATCAAAAAACCTGATGGTGATGAAGGACAAATTAGAGAACATGTAAAAAAATAATCTGGAAAGCAACAGATAGCAATATTTCTTGAAAGAAAAAAAAAAAGGAACAGTGGATACCAAAGACAATAAACATGTGGTCCATTTCCTGTAAGGATTACTAGAACCGAGGAAAGTCCATGACCTTAAAAGAGGCTGACAACCTGAGGAGTTCTTAAAAGGAAGACAAATTTGATACACAGATTCGTGAAGAAGAGCCTCACTTGTGCAAGAAAACATTTTAGAAAACTGATACCTCTGAGAAACAAGAAAACATTTGTTTCTCATTCCCAAATTTTATTCTGAAGTGGGAAGACAAATAAACAAAACTGTTTTAAAAACATCTATTGTGAGGAAACACTTGAAATAAAATTAATAGGTGAACATTTTTTGACAGCACTATCGTATAGAAAAAAGGCTGCTGTAATTCGATGTAAGTATTCTACAGGATAGAATACTTACAGGATAGAATACTCCTAGATAGAATGCTCCTAGAACTTCTGAGGAGCACTAGAAAGGCAAGCAAGCTGGCATGGCCTCACAGCAGTCCAAACTGTCAGGAAACTCTTTTTCAAAGACAGACCAGACCCCAGCTAATGTGGCTGCTTCCATCTCTATCTGCTGTGCTGAGAGTTCCCAGGGCAGGTTTTTGGCAGCAATGATTATGAGCTGCCTCAGATGTATGAAGCTGAGCAGATCCAATGGAGCTCTCACTCCTCCCTGCAACTTTCGCTCTCTATTTTATGGAGTGCTTCCTTGAGAGCAGTCTGGAACACACCACATTTTCTCCACATTCAGAGCTGCACAGGTATTTTGCTGGCAGATCAAAACCCAACAATTTTAAGAACTTGTTGGTGCCCTGAACCTTCACAAGTTACATAGTATCAGTGCATTTGTGTCTTTAAAAAAAAAGAAAAAAAAAGGCAAAACAGTTTGACAGGACTTATGATATCATTAGGAATAAAATTGCACTGACAATATACAAAGAACTAAACCATTAGTAATGTTAACCCTAGTAGAACCTCAAATCTTCATTCCTCATCTGTGTAAAACTTTCATTATAATAGGGATTTTGAGTCAAAGGCTTCAAAAACCTACTGTGCAAATATTCAAAATCAATTTGATCCACCCACAAAAAACATTCTGTACAAACTTTAAACAAGGAGGCCCTGCCTTGCCATCAGGCCTGGAAGATACTTCTCACTGGAGGCCCACTGATATTAAAAGATCCCTACATTGGCACCGTAGGATTTCACTGCAGAGTTAAAACTATTGGAAGCACTCAGCATAAAGAATGAAGGACAAAAATAAAACAAACTTCACAAACTATAGGAGTAAAAATAATATGAAATGCATTCAGAATTTATTCAGGGTTCTTGAAAATCCATGTCAACCTTTCAAAAGACAGTATTTTAAAGTTGCACTGATAATAATAATAATACATGTAAAAAAATACCTAGTACTCATATTTCATGAATTGAAAACTGAGAAACAATATATACACCTCCAAACACCTATATTTATACCTTATTGATTATGAACTGATGAAAATGTGACCTGAGGTCGAAACTTGAGAAAACTGCTTTCATTTGCATTAAATGTAATAATCTCAGATTATTACATTTATAATACCTTGGGGAATTCAGGGGATATGGAAGGATTATCAAGTCAGACTTTATTTATTTCATTCTCTCTTTGGGAAAAATGAACAGGGTCACTTCAAAACTTCAAAGGAAAATGTAGCTTCTCAGCTAAGAAAAATCAATTCTCATGTGTCCAAATATTGTGCTGTGAACTGCTATTTGTTGACAAGGAGGCCTTCCCATATAAGTTTTTAATGCAACAAATGAAGTTAATCTCTTGTTTCATGCTGACTTTGCAAATAGTTCTGGAAGGGCAAACACATCTCATTTCTGATTTATCAGATCACCACAACAAGTGCAAGGAGTCTGGTATGTGACAGGATACAGTTAATATGAGAATGTCAACTTGTAATAATGTCACGAGTATTGTATACGACCTTTATAGGGTTTTTTACATACTCAATTTATGGATGTGTCAGGCTGACTAGACTTTCCCAAATTAAATGGAACCAGTGGAATCAGGAAAGCAAGAAAATGACTTTGTCGATGTGACCCAACACACATCTCCAGCGTACGGCACGGAGCAGCGCTACACAGAGGCACAGGCCCATGCACTGAAAGCACTGGGTGGCTCATTGAGCACTGCCCCTGGGCAAACACATTCCTCTGCTATTTCTGAAGTTTTCTTACTCAGCACCAGTCCTGGGAATCTCTACCATTTCCTTCATAAGGCAGCATGACTGCCCAACAAGGCTGCTTCCCCACAGACTCTTCTAAGTTCTTGCAAAAAAGGACGACTCAACCATATGAAGCCAAGATAGTGCTTCAGCTGGAAACAATATGTTTTTCTGAAGATTAGAGACAAACCTACATTTTCTGGGGAGCAAAGTCTCTGTTCTTAATGTGAAAGCACTTATGATTATGTGTGAAGACACTGATTCCTTTTAGATTATGCTCCTTTTCCACCTGCCAAAGGTGTCATCCATAAGCTTATTTCCTGAGCCTTTTTTGTTTAGCAGTGTAGATGCAGTCTGAGTGGGTAGAAGGATGAGAGGAACTGTACAGGAATTTTTTTTATGTATAGGAATGGGAAACAGGGGCCTCAAAGAGCTCTGTGAGAGCATCTGAGGTAGTCCTGGCCTCTTCTCGCTGTCTGAGCTTAGGAGGAAGAAAGTTCTCTTATGTTCTTTATCCATACAACTTCACATCTTCTGAAGCAATCTAACATGGCTTAATTTACATAGTTAGTGGATGCTACTGTTTCCAGGGTGAACCAAATGACAGGAAATGATCTAACTTTCTTTAAGGAGGTAACAGCAATTAACATTAAGGATTTAAAGGTCCAAAGCCTACTCTAAGCAAGTAAAAGCTATGATTTCCACTGACTGCCCCTGTGAGATGTGACCACTCACATCTGAAGTGCAAGGCATTCAAAGACCCAATCAAAAGTGAAATTAACTGCAGAATTGTTAAAAGAAAGATAAAATATTAAGTTTTTCTGGTCTAGACATAGATCAGATTTTATATGTATATATGAACACAAAATGACACACACACGCAAAGATATATGAATCCATTATATATTCAAAATCTTAGTTTAGATACTGCTCTAATGTTGAATGACATCTATCTGGAACTTGTTCACTGACCTCACTAGACCAATGAATCACACCATACTGTTGACCTCTAAAGACCCATTTCTTCCAAATATTTGTATTCAGCCAAATGCTTAATACCATTAAATTCTAGAAAGATGGATTTGAGTTTTTTTGAATAAACTTCACATTTCAGCTAGAAATGCTCTCCAAAATGGACACTTAAATTAATGGAAAGACTTTAAGCTTCAGATGTGCCAGTCTATATTATTTTCTTTCATCTTATTAATCAACAAAGTCCAGTTGCAATTGCATTTTGCCATCTCTGTATATTCATTAAGTATATTCATTTAGTTATAGCCCTTTAGCTGTTAGAAAAAAAGTATAGACTTTGCATTAGGCTGATCAAGGCATCACTCCTCATGAAAGTTTAAGCACAAATTTTAATCACAGAGTAAAATTTTCTACAGCATTATATATCTCAAAAGCAATACATAACTTGTGGTCATCACAGCTATATCCGTCCTCAGGAACTGAACTGTAAAATGTTAAGTCCTATATGAAACTGGCAGAAATGGATTATTAACAGCTATTTTTCCTCTGTGTTTCACAATTACCTAGGATAAGTGCTAAAGATGCTAACCTGTCATAGAGTAGCTGGCGACCAATCCATTTTGACTATTTCCTTTGAAATGCCTTAGCTCTCCATGTTTTCTTTTACATTCTTTTCCTTTTGCTAAATTGGAAATTTTATAGGTACGGAAGAGCAAGGACAGCAAAATACACTAAAACTCTATATTCCAGACATTTTTTTTCCAATCTTCTCTTATATTGCTGATAGATTTTATAATACAATTCAGAATAATCATAAAAGTGGATGCACTCATTACTTTTTTACTGATGTACTCTAATAAATTCTGAAATGCAATTATTTCTTTTCTGAAAAATTGTTTTCAAATGTGGTATTGCAAAATTCCTTGGTTTATTTCCTGTTGTTTATTTCAAATAAATCTTCTTCATTTTCAAGTTGAAAATTTTCTTACATGGCATAATACTTTGCAATTTATTATATCATTTTGCTGACGCAAATTTGCCAGTGACAAACTTAGTCACAGAAGCTATTCTCTACTCTGACCTAGTACTTATTGAAGCCCTTGAAAGTTTCACCTGGAGTTCAGTGGATTTTGTGTCACTTATATTGACCAAATAGACACCTTGCCAAGCTGTATATGCAGGGGCAGTGGGGCAAGGGTGAAAAATACATAGGGATTACATTAATTCACTCAAAATCTCTAGAAACTTGGACTAATGGGATCTATCAAAAGATCCAGAAGTTTGGATAGTTACTTAAAACTGAATCCAGAATTCCACATACACAGGAATCTAGTGCTCTTTAAGGAGATTTTGCCAACCAGCAATTATGGTATGGAAAGAAAACCCAGTCATGATGGTTTACCAATTTCTCTCCAAATGTTTGCACTGACATTTTATCTTTTTTTCTCTGTTCTAGTTTTGCAGGGAGGGAGACAATAAAAGGACTTTCTCTGCAGACCTGTGCATTTGGTTTGCATGGCCAAGCTTTGGTAGCAGGAGGCTACAGGGGTGGCTTCTGTGAGAAGCTGCTGGAAGCTTTCCCCATGTCCAGCTGAGCCAATCCCTGTCAGCTCCAACAGACAGACATGCCACTGGCCAAGGCTGAGCCAATTAGAAATGGTGGTAATCCTCTCTGGTAACAGATTTAAGACGGAAGAAAAGTTATTGCACAGATGTAATTGTGACCACAGAAGAGAGGAGTGAAAGAACATGAGAGAAGAAGCCCTGCAGACACCAAGGACAGTGGAGAAGGAGGGGGAGGAGGTGCTCCAGGTGCTGGACCTGAGATTTCCCCGCAGACGGTGGTGCAGACCATGGTGAAGCAGCTGTGCCCCTGCAGCCCATGGAGATCTGGGGGGATGCAGAGATCCACCTGCAGCCCGTGGGGGAGGTGCCCACACTGGAGCAGATGGATGCCTGAGAGGAGTCTGTGACCCCATGGAAGGGGTGGAAAGAGGAGCCCATGCTGGAGCAGCCTGTCCTTGAAGGGCTGAATCCTGTGAAAGAGTGACCCATGCTACAGCAGTTTGGGGAGAACTGTTGCCTGTGGGGTGGACTCGTGCTATAGAAGTTCATGGAGAACTGTCTCCCATGGGAGGGACCCCACGATGCTGCAGGGGAACAACTCCTCTCCCTGAATAGCAGGAGAAGCCATGGGTAACAAACTGACCATAATCCCCATTCCCTGTCTCCCTGCACCACCAGGGGAGGAGATAGAGCTGGGAACAAGGGAGGCGTGGGCGGAAGGTGGAGGGTTTTAAGGTTTTATTTTACTTCTCATCATCCTGCTCTGATTTTGTTAGCAATAAATTCAATTCATATCTCTAATTTGAGCCTGTTTAGCCCATGATAATATTTGGTGAGTGATCTCTCCCAGTCCTTATCTTATGAACCCTTTGTTATATTTTCTCTCCCACATCCAGCTGTGGAGGGGAGTGAGAGAGAGGCTTTGTTGGTGAGTGCCTGGAATACAGCCAGCATCAACCCACTACAACCTGCTCCTCTTTTCTTTTTTCTTTTTTTCCTTTTTTATTTCATATCAAAAAGCAAACCAATTTCACAATCATCCTCTTCCCCCTCCACCTTAAGGCTTGGTCTGCTGTTGAAATTCCATCTCTGCCTCCAATATTTCTGTTACAGGAACACACAGAATCACAGAATGAGTCAGGTTAGAACGGGTCACCTGATCCAACCTCCCTGCTCAAGTGGGGTCATCCTAAAGCATATTGGACAGGACTGTGCCCAGACTGTTCTTGAATATCTCCAGTGAATGAAACTCCATAACCTCTCTGGGTAGTCTGTTACAGTGCACAGTTTCTTGCACAGCAAAGACTTTATTCCTTATATTCAGGTGACCTTTCATTCTCCTCCTGTCTTTGATAAATGCTGGTTTTCATGTGTTCATGCTCTCTGAAATCTGAAGTTTTCCACCTTCCCCTGGTTGAGATGCATTTCAGTCCTAAACTCTTTCATTCTCTCTGGGTCACTGTGTATCATAGTTTTGTGCATTAATGATGCTCATGCTCCTGTTGTGCTTCTCCACAGCTGGGAACAGATGATCTGCTTGCAGAAGTGTCCTCCTTCCTCATTCAGCCTCTCTGATTGGCACCTGACATAAGCAGGCAAGATGACATATAAAAGAACAGACTCCATCCTCAATAGCCTCCCGGTGTTTGTAATAAATGGAAGGTGGACCTTGCTGTTTTACCTAGGGTAGATAAGAAGTAAGACTATCCCAACTACATGGGTAGTGCTTCTTGCCTCTACCATTTCAAACAGGTAAGGGAATGTTATGAAGGTATTTTGTAATAAATTAGTCTGGCACTGGAAAAAAGGAAGTCAGGGGAGGCACCTCCATCTCACACCAACTTACTGCTCTCCTACTCTGTCATTGCCATCAGGGAGAAGATGCACAAACTGGAAAGGAAAAACACAGCTTAACTGCTCAAATTTTTTCTCTGGTAGCTTCTCCAGTGAAGAAGCCTAAGGACAGGTTTCAAAACCAGCAGGTATTTTCTCTCCTACTTTAGGATACTGGCAAAAATTATGATACACACAAAAGAAAAGAACAAACTTCATGGGAGGCACAACCAAAGAAAAGTAATTATTTATCTTCTAACAAAATAAGCAGCAACTGGTAGAATACACTTTGTATATTTTCAGTCAGGTGTCTTACTGAAAGAGTACATTTCACATTCAAGCACATGCTGGTTTTGAGTTACATGAAATATTACATAATAAAGAAAAGCTTGCACTAGGTAATTACAAGGCTTTTCATTAAAACCCAGAAAAACGAAAGCATAACGCTGAATTATTATAGCCACTTCCATTAATCCTTAAAAACAAAATTGAAAGAATTAATTTTCATTCTTAGATCATAAATTCTCTCTACACACCCTACTAGCAGAAAAAGTTATAATAAAAGTCTGCTAACAAACAATAATAGGAATTGATTCAGAGCTGTATTAAACCCCACTAACCAAACCACCTTTATAAGAATTTTACTCTACTATTACTTGTGAAGACTAAAAGTATCTGCTCTTGATTAGTAAGTTTTTTATTAATGTTTTTAGGAAAGTTATGTCAGAAGAAACACTTTAGTAAGAGTATCTAATAACCAAATGCTTCGGACAGCAAGAGGAAAAATGGTAGTACTATGTCTACCAGTAAAGCAGAACAATCCAAACACTCCTCTCCTCAGATGGAAAGGCTTCTAATTTTATTTATTTTATTTTATTTTATTTTATTTTATTTTATTTTATTTTATTTTATTTTATTTTATTTTATTTTATTTTATTTTATTTTATTTTATTTATTTTATTCTGGTTTGGGGCTACATCTGATATAGGATTACATTTTAATCATCTATGGTCTGCCCACTGATGAAATGTCATGACATTTAGAACACTGTTTTTATTTATTAAATATGTTCCAATAGCATCTATCATTGCATGTCTAGGGTAAAGAAAACAGCTGAAATAATTTCAAGATAGTTGGAGACCCATGCAATTGTAAGCAAAGGCATTGGACAAATTATGAAGCTGAATGCTGTAGTGTTTCTCCATGTGATGAAACAGTAGGGGATTTCCTTTTCTTTTTTTTTTAATTTTTTGCCCTTTATTGGCTGAGGAAATCTAACAGACATTATAGACTAAGGCAAACTTACACACTGAGGCATCAGATCAAACATTTAGTGGTTTAAAGAGGTGTATTGAAAGGAGTAATACCTTTACTAACTGTAAATGTTGGACTGCAGAAGAGGTTTCTAAGTCTAAACAGTGAAGGCTTTTCCTTGCCAATCTGGACACACTGAAACTGTGGACTGCAAATATAACTATTACATTTTCTTCTGCTCTCTAGAGCAAACTATGATGAATTCTGCCCCTGATGCACTTTGCAGATCAACTCTGCAGCAAAGTCTAATTAGAAGCATACTATATCAACTCCAGATATGATTTAAACATTGTTACACTGAGAGCTTAAAGACACTGAAACAGACAGCATGCCAGCTTAATGAAAGAATAATTTATTTTTTATCACTTAATAATGTCCAAAGCAGACTGCTAAGGCAGACTACTCTTTCTATGAAACACTGCATGGGAAATTTTAAAATGTTCCAGCAACATGCTGCCCTTTACTGACCTGAGCAGCTGGCTGAAACTCAAGGTCTTGGTGACTGCTTTAGTCAGGAGAAGAAATCAGTGGAAGAGATGTCTGCTTTAGACATAATCCTCAGAGTGTGCTCTATCACCTCAAATTGTTTCTCTTAAGCATAGAAGCACTTGAACATGGATTCAGAGAGAAAATGTAGCAGAACAGGACTCTTTACAGAGTAAATTACTGGTAAGCCGTCTTTCCACCTTCTTCGTTAACTTGTGCATATGTATATATTCATGTGAGTAACTTCAGGCATTGCGTTCTCCTCTGCATGGGAAAAGAGAAGGCCAAAATATGACATAATGGGAGGGAGAGTTGGGTTCCCTACTTCACATTTGCAGGCTTCCTATCCTGCAGCCAGCTGGGCTGTTGGACAGGGAGAGAGCTGGTCTGCAGTCCTTGTTAGCTCCTCTGGGTGATCATGTTCCCTTTGAGTACAAAGTACTGACAGGGTTGGCAAGAGGACAACGCAGGGTCTGTCTCCCTCTTCACTGTCAGTTGATAAATTCTTTGTGAGCAACCCAACCCCTGTTGAGTGGGCTAAAGTGAGTGCTCAGGTCCTACCACTACAGTAGCCTGGTGCTTCAATGGCATCTCTTCATTGAGACAAGCAGAATTACTGCATGGTTACAACCACGGTCAAAAACCTGCTCATTGCCTTTGGGCCAGCTGCCTTTGGTGTTGTCTATAGGAGCACCAGGAAGACAGAAATATCATTGATAAACAGAACATTAATTTCTTTTTCTAGAAGCAGAGGGAAGTTCTGAAGTAAAACAAAAAGTAACTGTCGATCATATTTGGAGATATTCAAGAGCTGAATAGATTACTATGGTAAATGTTAAGAGAGACTAAGTTCAATAACTACCATCAGATGCTTCTTTTTTCTATCAGGGAAGAAGACGTGACTGTGTACATTTTAAAATTTTCCAAAATATGAAAAACTCTAAGTAAGTGTGCAGATATCTGTAACTCTTGGTAAACTTTCTGCCAGTAAAAATTTTTAAACCAGACAAAATTCAGGGGAATCAAAACCTGAAGCATGTTTTCTAGTAGGTAAACAAATAGTATATTCAGAGAGCCTCAAGGATGACTCCACAATAACTAGCTTCAGTCAAAAATAAGATTTCTGTGTTGGTGGTGTTGCTGTGCTGTCCATCTACCTTTTTGGATCTGTGCTTGTTCAAAATCTTTGTGCTTCCCATTAGTTTTCCTTTTCCCCTTCAGTTATACTTTCTCAGCATATTTCTGTAGCTTACTTTTACACATACATGTAATAATTAATACTTTTAACTGAACTATCCAACTCTTTGTCCCCCCAGATAACTGAGTGTTGAGTGCATCAAGAAAACGATAATTCAGAAATGAAAGTTCACTGATTTCTCTATAATCTGCTCATGTTAAGCAACTGATCAGAATGATGCCCAGTAAACAGCTGCTAACTTACGTACTCAGCTGATGTGGACTGCTTTCAAGCCTATCAAGCCTCCAGTAGAAGGCAGGACCCAATAATAAATACATGACTCTGGCTGAACCAGAACAAATGGGGAACTCAGGTCAATAACATAAATGTTATTTTATTTGTGAAATCTGTGATGCCAGAAGATGAAACCACATCATGGTAATATGGGATCTCATCCCGGCTACCTGACACATCAGCTCCATTTTCCCCTCCCACACTGTATATTGTTGTTCCTGTGATTACAGATCTTCTGACAAGTAAGATTAGGAAAAAGTTTTCTTCTGTGATGAAGATTCAGAGCTTTTCAAGTCAAGATCCTGCACCAAAAGGTACAGTGAACACCAAGAGCAGACTGTCTAAGCGTATAGGCATGTCCTTCTTGCCGGACTGATGGGATTGAAGATCTCTCAATTTGCTGTGCTAGCCATTAAAATCAACATTCTCTTTATTGCATAGCAATAAAGCACAGAGCAAGATAATCAACTGTGTTTCTGAGTGCTGCCATCAACCCCAGAGATGATTTGATTTGGTCCAACATGATTCGCAGAGCAGAAAATCTACGTGAGAAAAAACAGGATGCTTCTGAGGAAAACTTTGAATTGGAAACACTGACAGATACATGTGCATGCACATGAACACCTCAAATGAGGCTGAATTACAGTAACTGTGAGCTACTGCTGCTCAACAGATATTGACTAGGGAGCTTCCATTCCAGCTGATGCCTTACTTTTCTTGCAGGATTATCGATCTGTGTTACTTTCCCAGTGAAAGCAGCAAAATCTTTCCTTCAATCCAAGCACTGAAAAACTGATGTAGTTTCTTGGCACTGAAGCATGCAAATTGACATAAAAGCAGATGAATCCCCAACTCAAGCAGATGAATTCCCCACTCCTAGCTACCCCAGAAAACATTCCCCCTTTCTTTAATATAGTTAACTGGGCTGCTTTCAATCTTTTATTGGGCTTACTTTAACTGGCTCCAATTACAAAGCTCATCTTGTTCTTCCTCCCCAAAGATAAAAGCTACAGTTTCCTGGTAACTTAATTATAAACAGCTTTGAGGGAGAAGAATGAACTGTAACGGAGAATGTATAAGTACATCTGAAGCTTTTAATAGACAAAATGTGAACACAGTGAATATGATTAATTAGAGAAGTCTAGAGGGAATTTTAGTGTGCTTTTGGCATAAAAATATCCAGTTAAGCTGAAAATTCTGTGTGAAGACTTCTTCCCCTTTGACAAAAGCACACAGGTATGGCACAGCAATTAGTTCCAATATCAAGCTGAGTGGACAAAGGGTACCTTAACAGAAAAATATAGATAATGAATTCATTTTTCCCCTCACTTCTTTTGCACTGCTAAAATTCTGTTATGTTCCACACAATTTAGGATTTTTTTGTTGTTGTTGTTAATTAACATTCTAAAATCATCTGACCTTCAGAGAAGGTCACAAATTTCTGCAAGCTACCTGTCATGGGTTCATTATTCAAGTAAAATATACCAATCGTATAAGCACAGTTCTGCATTCACATTATATGAGAACTGAAATATTCAAAATAAAGTCTGTTACTTGCAGCTGACCAAATGTTCTGAAGCTAGATGGATTTATATTTGTATTTAATTTCAAACATGACAACAATCCCATCATAACATGAAGTGTGCTGTAGGAATAGTGACTGCTGTGTCACATAGCAGGCATTATGAAAATTTGGTTTCTTCTTCTGGAACAGGCATGGGCAAACTATAATATACATCATTTCACACTTTGTTTTTAATAATAATTTTCATTTTACAAGAATCTGCTTCCTTTTTTTGTCTATAATATCTCAGGAATACCTATCTGTTTACAGCTTCTCCCAGCTGGAAATCCTCATCAGGTGACTAACATCCATGACACAAAATTGACTGCTAAACACAATTTTATGATATTTTTTGTAAACTATTCCCTACCCTTTGGCTATAATAAGGGTCAAAAATGTCAGTCTGCCACGTAAGCAGCTGGAAAGCTGAACTTTTTCCACTTGTGAAGGCTGGGACCTGCAGGGAAAGCCTGGAGAATTCAGTCCATTCTAAACTGTTTATTTTCTGCCTTAAGTTTTTGAGGTACTCAGAAGAGAATCCTCAATGCAACCTGCTGCTCAAAGCTGACTCAGCTTTGCCATATAAGAGCACCATAAAGTGCCGCTCATCCCTGTGTCTCCAAACACGACATATATTTAAGGGCACATCTACAGACTTCAGTTCTATTAACTAAATTCTGTAATACTTATACTAGTAAAAAAATATATAGGAAAAGCAAAAAATAATTTAACATTTAAAGAAACAATACTCCAAAACATTCAGATTCTCAGAATGGAATTTCAATACCATGAATATGATGAACATGAGTTAAAAGAAGATGAGTCTCACAGTCCATCAGCACTCACCATTCAGCCACTTGGAGTTGTACTGGGCAGTTCGGAGAGGAGGAAGGGCCCCCAGACTTCGATAAATAGCAGGATCCCTTCCTGGAAAATCCATGGCCGTAGCAGCATATAGCTCTCCACTGGAAGTGAGAAGAGCAGTGGAGTTGTGCTGGGGACTGTAGGGACAACGAGCCATGCCACTGATTTGATCATGTATCTCTGTCAAGTTGCTTAACTGTAAAAGAATTAGAAAAAGGCATTAAAATTACCTGAATATTATCATTTCAGCCAAGCTGCATCAGTCTGAGCAAAATCCTACGACAAACACCTGTTATCTGCTTTAGTGTTGTACAACAGAGATAAGCCGACCTCTACATCAATATGAAATTGTCTCATACAGAAAGTCTTATCGTAATGTTGTCAGATCTCACTTTTGCCACTCTGACATGTAAAGCATGCATGTCAGCCATTATCCACCATGTCTAAATGTTTTCTATTAGAAGGGGCTCAGATATTAGTTATCTCTGCAAAGATTGTTATTAGGAAAAATAAAACCAAACCTGATTGCCAGAATCAATAAGGCATTCACCGTAGCAGACAACAACAACAAAAAAATCTATTATTTGTTTTGCTGGTGTGTTTTAGGAAAAAGTCTCACATGAAAAATGAGAGTAACAAAAGGAGCTTTCCAACTCAGCAGAACCATCTCTGATTTAGTAGCTCAAAGACTTTCAGCCAAAAACCACAGCATGATGTAAATATGCTGTTTTAAAATAAAGGCACAATGGGTTTAAGTATAATAAATCTGCCAAGGAGTTTTTTAGTAATACAGCTATTCTTTGTATTTAAGTGTTTCTCCCCTCCTGAAACAAAAAGGCAGCCTAGTCCAAACAGTGACATTTTGATACTCATTATGAGTACTAGCGATGCTACAATTAGGTTTTTTTTTGAAAACAGAATGACAGATCTTCTCAGTCAAGATTTCTCATTCTCACCAGTCAGAAATCACTAATACAGGTACTCTCATTTCTCCAGAACTACACATACACAGTATGTAGCTACACAACTACATTTTATAGCTAAACCAATTGATGCCAATCAGACCTGACAGTGGCAGAAGTCTTATAAACACCCAAGGTTCATAAAAATTGGCATGTAGGAGGAACTGAGCTGCTCATAGTTGTGCATCTCCCACAGCTGAGGAAAAGACTGCAGAAAGAAATCAGTTACCTCTCCTATTTGCCCTGCCACCAGCTAAATCAGCCTTTTTCACATGAGGTCACCCATCAATACAACAGCCAGTAGTCAGCCACAGCATGCTCTGCCTTTTTATCTGCTGGCTCAGAACAGGGACTTCAGCTCGCGGGGCAAAACATTTAACTCGTACCGTGCGATTGGTGCAGATCGGAGTGAACGCGTTGGTTCCGCAGGTGAAGAGATGGTTGCCTCCAACAAGAAGCACTCGAATATAGTTCTGGCATTCCTCCTGCCACACAGAAAAGAAAGAATATATTCAGTGATACTGCAGCATACAGAGGAGACTAGTAACACTTTGCTGTCGCGGGTTATTTATCCACACTGAAAAATTTTAGGTAAACAAGGCTTGAGCATACTTGAGTTAGCAGCCACAATATGCACAGAGTTCTTATTCACACACATATATCCATCAACCTTTCTGAAGAGTTCTTAACAGGATAAAATAAACCTCTGTAGTACTCGATTTCCTGTCAGGATATATTTCAAAGGCTTAGCTAAATTTTGAACTGATAGTTCAGATAAGATGATCTCATAGATGCTGACTTAAATAATACACTACTGTCTCAAGAGATCAGACGTTGACTTCAAAGATAGATTAGGCCAAGGAAGGAAGTTGTGAGGAAAACAGGGGAAACAACAGGTTGTCACTAACAAAAATATACTGAAACTAGTAAAAATAAAATTCTTAAGATGTTCAGATGTGGATTTGTTACCACTAATTAAAGAATTTACCCTACCCTACTTTTATTAGAAGCATCTACTCTCCTGTTAATTCAAAGTTTCTCAAAACATTCCATTACCACAATACGAAGATGCTCACCCTGAAGAATAATTTAACATATTTTTTACCCCATTAGTATAGGTGAAAGCTTTATGATGTTCATATCTCTCACTTCAGGAGCTAGGAATCAACAGTAATTTCTACTGCTTATTCAGACAGAAAGCTTTGTCCTGCAATACTAAAAATCTCCCAGAAGTGTATGAGGAAAAATTCAAACACTTCTCTTGAAAAAATCAATGTCCATGACCTATAAAATGACCAACAATATGTATGGAGAGAATAAAGTTTCCTGGAAACGCACATTTGAATGCATTCACCACAAGATAGTCTCAGAAAAAGCCTGAAAAAAACCTTGTGAAAATACAGCTATGCAATTCTAGCAGATATTAAGTGAAATCATGTAAGTAAATCCATACAATAGTAATAGCGCAGAAGTCCCATTATCTGGCCTACAGTTATATTAAATGGATTGCTTGTTTATCTTGAAAATAGACTCTCATCCTGGTAGACAACAAATATAATCCTGAATAAATTGAACAGGCACAAAATAGACTGCAAAAGAAGATGAGGAAAATACTTTAAAGGTCTCTGAGAAAACTCTCAGAATTTATCTTCTATACGTTTCCTCATAAAAGTAAAGTTAAAAATAAACTCAAGAAAATCCTGTAAAATCTCAGGAAGAAAACTACCTCTTGGAAAAAATACCTCTCAAACTAACATTTGCATAAGTTTCTCATGAAAATGGAGCTTTTAAATGCTTCTCTTTGAGCCTTTAAAGATAACGGACAAACATCTTAGAAGTAAGATTTGATTCCGATTGGGTAAAAAATACGAAGTTTTTATATTGAACTTCATAAAACTATCATCTTGATATTCTTTAAACCACAAAGAAGCTAAAACGTAACCATATAACCGAGTTGGGCAGTGCAACAAGCCATTTAAAAAGTAATTATTTCACTTCTTGACAGTGTTGATAGTTTTGGCAGTTTCCTTGTATCAGACTCCTTTAACTCCATCACCAAAAAAACCCCAAAAACTAGAAGGCAACTCTTTGGTTTTTTGTTTTTTTTTTTATGGGAAGGGTGCTTAAGGAGGTTCACAGAGTGTAAGACAGTAATTTATTCTTTGGTCTGTTTCCATTCTGCCCTTTGCAGCAAGGCATGGAATGTAAGTGTAGGAAAAATAAGTGGGTTCTGACATTACAACCAATCCAACCTCTCCTCTTCATATTCCCCAGCTCCCTGAAATAGTGTCATTTCCAAATTACTTGCACGCTGATCACCCACTCATTTTGTTCAAAAATAATGCTAATTTCTTAAACTCTGACATTCTTGGGAATCGCAAGATTCTTTTTTTAATGTTCCCAAGTCCTGCGCCAACAATCCATAGTGCAACAGGGCAAACAAGACATCTCATATGAAATTTTTGTTGGGCATACAGTGCAAAAAAATGGAAGCTGAAAGAATACCTTTTTTTTAATTGGCTGTTTTCTTAATTTGAAAAAATATCCACACGAATGCAAAATAAAGTTTTTAAAAATTAGTCATGAATAAAATTAACACCACCCAAAAACATACTGAAAAAGGACTTTGCTATTTAGTCACTTGAGTTGTTCAGAGACACTTTTCTAGCTCTGAAGTCAAGCTTGGCTGTATTGGGTCACTTCTGACACATGCAAAAATGAGATGTGTGTTGCAAAAGTGGCAAAGGACTTCAAAACCAAAGGATTTTTAGGTAGGGGGCAGTGTTAGGTTTGGTAGCCATCTTTTATGTAGTCTTATTCTCCAGTTCACCTTGACCTCTATGTCATATACTTTCCTATTTGCCTATAAAAATACATCTGAAATAAAGAATACATTTAGGAAGTACTTTCTACTTTTGTATCAGCATATCAGAAACAAAATACGACTATTAGAAAAAATTCAGCAGCCAAGCAGGCTAGGTTGTTACTTAATCTTAAAACCACCTCGACAGTCCAAGGTCAATCTGGCCGCAGTAGAGTTATCCTCTTGCAGCAATATTTCTTGTATAGGTTAACATTTTAAACAAACCTGAGTTTAATTTTTAAATACGTTTATTGAAGGTTCAGATACTAACACACCCAGCTATTAGAATCTTAAATAAGCAAGAGATGCGACTTAATGTCAATTAGCATTATTATTTTTAACCTCTCTTTGGTTTATTGCATTCTCAACAAGTGCATTTATGCTTTTTCTTTCTAACATTCCCTACCGCAAGTGTCAGTATGAATAGGCAAATTTATTCTCCTAATCATGCCTGGTGTTTTAGACTTCTACATGCTAATGCATGCTGGCCACAAGGACATAATTTTGTGTGGCTCACTCCTGGAGCCACTAGCTATTTTAGGCAACAGCTTAAATTGGTGGATAAATGTCTGAAGTCTGAGTAACAAACATCGGCCTTCAAAAGTCAAGTGTGCATTACACTGTCAAATGTGACAGATGTCCCTATATATTTTCCCCCTCAGCTCTTTTCCCTCGTTGGCTTCTAAAGCATAAACCTCAGAACAACTGATAACAGCTACAGGCAAAAATTCCATGCAGTTTCTTTCTCAAGAACAAAAAAAGAGCTGTGTTTCACTGACCATTATCTCAAAACTACTTGAGTTGCTTCAGGGTTCAAAGTCACCTTCTGGTTTCAGGGCATTCACTCCATCAGTTAAGTGACTTTCAGGCAATGAATTCAGGTTTTGCCACCTGAACTCATTGCCTTCATGCTTCTCTGTGGCCAGCAGAGCTTCAAGAGAAACCAGAATCTGAGTGAATAACCTCCCCACAGCCGTCCCCCAAATCCTCATCTCTCTTTTGCCACAGTCTGGGCTGGCCTTAACATAATCTGACTCCAGTCTTTCCTGTCTCTTCCTACAGTTGCATGAGCCTGCCCCGAAATCTGAATTCACCTGAGAAATATCACAGAAATGCAACCTCCACTAACTCTGCAATTTGGGCTGGATCTATTTATACAACAGGCAAGCAAGCAAATTTTTCTGATAATAGTAACTGGAATTGTGTTTGCCAAGAGATTTCCTCTGAAGAGAGACAATTCACTGTAGCACTGGAGTGAATTCCTCCTAATCTGATGATTCCCTGTTTTTCCAAGGGAAGGCTCTGCATACATCTCCTTCTACAGAAAGTATAGTGACCTTGCTTTAGTCTTGGAAATAAGGCAATAAAAGACAAACATCCTTTGGCTATCCTTTCTCTGGTCATAAATTTATCCTTTGATTTTAACCTTGACCACATCAGTGAAAACAAAAGAGGCATGAAAAGTTCAAAAAGATAGTTGTCATTCCAGCTGGGTAGGTTTCCTCAGACAATATCTCTGCATTCTCCAGGAACTCCCACATGAAGCTTTCAGGCCACAAAGTTTGCACACCAAAAAGAACCCTGAATGGTAACAATAAGAAGAGAAGTATTTACACCCAGGATTACTCTTGAGTACAATGAAGCATAAGGACTATACTCCTAGATTGTGAATGAGGAACGTGGCTATGGGTACAAATGAAATCTTTCGCCAAATAATAACTAAACTAAGAAACAATCCCAGAGGTAATTATTTGAATAGCATATATACTATTTTACAGTGACAGCTTAACTTCCAATCACCGTCTTCTTGAAAGGGGTGTGACGAGCATAAATGAAACCCTGCATGAATAAAAAACTACACTAAGGTCCACTCTTAAATGTGCATCACCAGTGTTGTGAATTTCTCCTAACAAAATTATTTAATAGCAGCAGATGCTTTACGCTGTTGAATCAAATGTGTGGTAACAGTAATGTCAACATATTATTCAAAAGTACACTACTATAGCCTCGAATTTACAGTTACTCCCATCCATCATGTTAGATCACAGTCACCGCACTATGACTTTCAGACAAGTTGAATGTTATTCTCACAGCTTTAAACTTGGAAAATCACTTTAAAACAAAGCCATACATGTTTAGTTACATATAGAATTCCTACCAGGATAGTTTCTACTGTACATGCCCCTTGATCAATGCATTGTGACATACACTATTAACCCCGAGCATATTCCCTTACTTCCAAGTACTGTCATCTGAGAGCTTAGGATAAAGGCATGAGGGATATATTACATATTGAAGCACAAATTTTCTAGGAAGAGATAACGACTTAGAAAATGAAACGTTTGCTTAAAATATGAGGTTCCAAAATTTCTTTATTTTCTATACCTCACAGTATAACACGGCCCTGCATCTGAAGTGAGGCCATTCTTCCTCTTTAATCTAGAATGTACAATCGTACACTGCAATTTTATTTTCCAGCACTTAGTAAAAAAGGAGCTGGAAATTAACTGTTTGATGGGAGAAGTTAAAAAGTCAGTGATTAGATAACTACGCAGAAGAGATTCCTCCTCTACTAGATGACAAAGCTTTCGGAACGTGTTTTTGAAGCTTGGAGTTTTTTGAGTTTTGCACAACAATAATGTATGCAACACATTCTACTGAATAAAAGCAAGTGTGCTCTTTTGCACTTATCACTCTTGGCATGTTCTCCCGTTATGTTTTAACTGAATTAACTTTAACCATTAAACAGTATAATAATTAAAAACATAGACTGCATGCAATTCTAATTGCTTTTATAATTAATTTGATAACTAGCTTCACGATGGGACAGCCGCAGGTTCCATCTTAGCATTACATTTACCTGTACTGAATAATAGAAATTGCAGTTGGCCAGATAAAGAATTGGTTTTAAATACAAAAAATAAACCAAGTTCAATTTCTAAGAAGTTAGTGAATTTAATATTATTTTCTTCATAGCACCAGTAGATAGGAAATAAAAAAGTTAATAAAATTGCGTCTTAAACACAGGGATATAAATTGAGAATTTTACAAAGTAATTACACAGTTACAGCACAGAAAATAAAGTGAGAATACAGTTCACTACATATAACATGCCACGTTTAACCTTGGTGTCAAAACAGTATATTGATAGAAGCTAAAGTTCATGGTCATTTCGGAAAAGAATCATGTGACTGTATCTCTCGCCCCGTGCTCCCTATGTTCTTCTTTATTTCTTTGCTTACACATCAGTGTCAGACTCCCTTCCTACATTTCCCTTCAGAAAGGCAGACAGTAAAAATGCATAAGGTAGAGATTTATACACTGAATTACATCTGCTATTAACATAAAATTTTTATTAAAGCAGAACATCTGTCTCATGCTTACCTTTGATTTGCCTTTACTGTAACAGGCTCTTTTAGTAGCTTCATCACATTGCCACTCCACTGCCTGCAACCAAAGGGAATTTGTTAGAAATGCAGGGAACACAGAAATATAAGCCTCAGAGCTATCTAGGAGCTATCTAGGTTTGTGTTATGTGTTTCAGAGATACTGATGATTAGCTGTGGATGATCCTATCCATAAATGCCTTTTAAGAGTTTTCTCTTTAGAAATGTAGTTTTGCTGTTGAAGGTTTTTCATTATTTTAACCCAAAAGGAAGCCGGCCAACATCCTGATTCACTGTACCAATCACTACAGCAGAAATAACCTCAGTTACATTTGATACTATTTAGCCATTTTTTTGGTGAGCTTTATTACAATAAGCAGAGAGAGGAACACACAGAAAGCTGAACCTCTTTCTCCAGCAGAGTGGGGCTGCATCATCACATCATCTGAGGTCAGCTCTGCTGAGAAACCTTGCACCATGGGATAGTGTGCCCTACTGCACTTTTGAAGTATTTATCTCAAGCATCAAATGGAGATTTTGGTCTCTAAAGGTATGACTGCAGCACTAATCGGAAGCACTAAAACATCCATTCAGAGAAAGAAGCAATGGGCAGAGACATACAAGACAACAGTGAAACAGTGCACTGCAAAGCAGAAGCAATTTATCCTTATTTTTTGAGCTGTCTCACTGCTTCAACAGATTTATGCCAGGACTGTAATGCTTAGTCTGCATTACTACAGTTTCGCCGCATGAGTTAATTCCAGTTATTTCCATATTTAACATTCAGCAGCTATGACTTACAAACTTTACTGCTCAGTGGAGCAGGCTGCATGCTTGGTGTTAATGTGCCAATACATGTACATATTTGAATGCCTATATATGCTGTGTAGTCAAAGTGCATTTTAAATCAGCCTGCATTCTTTCACCTCAACAGTGCACATCCATATGTTCTTTAGATAAAAATGCCACAAAGCACTTCACATTTCATCAAGAAGAATTGAGATTTCTGAAGTAACCACTGCTGCCTAATTATTGAAACCACAGCCTTTTCATTTTTATTTACAAGGAAATAATGAAAGACCACTTATCCAGATTTAATACAGGAAATGTTTTGTACCTGTCTTTTAATGGAGACTATATTAATAACAAGCAGATTCTCCAATTAATAATAGGGTGAAAGCCTATTTAAATTAAGGGGGAAAATGCCTTCAGAGTATTTGTGTTTCAACAAGCCCAAGAATGAGCATTTTTCACTTCAATCAAAATTTCTTATGAAAACTAATGTAATTACTTCTCTTCCTCCATCCTAAACCTGCCTATTTACAGCATTTGCTTTTGCAATGCTAAATGACTATGGTATATTGGGGAATATATTGAAAACTTCTGGAAGAGTCTGCTTGTGAATGACCCTAGAATTTATAACAAACTGTATCTAGCAGCATGAAAGAAACCTCATACTGAGTGAGATACAAAAGCAATGACCTAACTCTTCCGACTCAGTAATGCAAAAAACAATTCACATCCGTAACGGAGATCATGGGACGATCAGCTAAATTCCTAATCAATCCATTAAGACACACTGAATCTCCATGCTGTGTGGCACTAGATACAAGTGCTGAATATGCTACCTCTGAACAACACAAAAAATTTCAAATGCCTGGAGAAACTCAAGAATTAGTCACCAGGAGAAGGTCAGAGTGGAGAGAGAGTGAAATATGGGTGCTTAAAAGGAAGGTTTGAAGGAAAGTTCTTGCCAAAACTGAACTGAGAAAAATAGGCCAAACATGACCAGCAGGAAAAAGATTGCATTAAATACAAAATGTTTATCAATTAATCTATTTTCAGTGACAAAATACCCAGCTTTCAATTGGCTTTAAGCCCACAGTAAAAGTAATTTGAAGGAGAAGGATGTGAAATATTAAAACATTATGTAATATTTCTGGACATCATAGTTAACAGAACATACAGGAACCCAAATAGAAGAAACTGCTACAACTAGATATAAATACATTTGCTTGCAAGTTAACCAAATGGGTTAACTCTCTGGGAAAACCCTATTCAAGACAACATCTGCTAATAAGGAGTAATACTGTGTGGACAAGAAATAAATGCAGACACACTGGTGACAAAGTCCCATCTTTGAAATCAAGTGTACTTGTAGTCCTATAGCCCTTGGTTCCACTGCTAGAGGAGATAATAATAGAGGACACTGCAAATGAAATATAGTACAAAGGCATCTGAAGAGAGCTGAGTAGTTCAATCTGTTGTACTTTGGTCCCTAAGGCTCCCACACAGTTCAGTAATGCAGGCAAGCAGAGCTTGCTGCTTTCTTTTTGCCGTCTAATCTTCAGGAAATGTAGGGGAGTTTCCCACAAAATGGAAATTTAGATATTCAACACAGTCTACTGCTTATATACAGGAGGAAGACAGGTAGAAAAGTCATCAAGCTAGACATCATTTCAATGTGGGGAAAAAGTGAGAAAAATGTGTCCTGACTCTTCAGCACACAAAGACAAAACAAAATATCCCAACAGCATAACAACAATGTGGGTTTTCCCAGTAGGAGATTACTACTTGAAAATTTTCATTCAGAAAGACCAGATGGACACATATGGATTGCATTATTCTAGAAAGCAAGTGCAAAAGCATGCTTAAAGATGCCACTGTTATCCACTGCTTCGCTTAAATTGACATATTCTCCTGCTTAATACTGATTGATGACATTTACATGAAGTTCAGAGGAGGAGTGCAGATATGACATGTAAACCACGTGGGATATTTGATTCGCCATGAAGGTCTATACAGCTAAGGTTTATCCTGTTAGGATATTTTCTTTCCTACTTTTTTTAACAAGAACCTTCATTTTTCACATGTAAAATACAACCTGCAGAATTCAGTGTACTGGTTTTAATTAATATTATAATTCTACTTAAGCTGGCAACAAAGTTCATTGAACCAAATTATAGATACTCAAGTTTGTTCGCTCTGGGGAAGGAGTAAACATGGATTTGGAAGTCAGTGTCAGAGAAAATAAGGACAGGTCATGCACAGCTACTGCTACACGTCTCTACAAAGAACACAGCTGCAGAGGTTAAGAAGCAGGGTTTAAGGTGACACATCAATCTGCTTCTGATAGCAAGCTGACAATATTTACAATGACATGGCTTTTATAAATCCTGTGATCGATATGGTCTTTCAAGTACCTCTATAAATTTAATGCCTTGACTTAGTGAGCTCCTAATTTCCCAATCTTCTTCATAAATACACTCTCTTATATGTAAATAAATGTTAATTATGTAATGTAGTGTGATTTTTAACACTGTGAAAGTCAATGTGAGCAACTCTAAAGACTGCAGTTGAAAAATACAGCTTGAACTTAACCCAGTGTACTCTGATGAGGACGTCACAGATCACTTTTGAACAGATATTGTTTCTTTGGTTAAAAAAATGCATGAATCACAAAGCTCCATACAGATTTGACATAAAATCAGACTGAACAAAACCAAGGCTTTGGTACATGCTTAACTCAAAGCTTGAACTCAAGTTTCAAACTGATGGCAGGCAGCTTTTTGTAAAATCTCAATTGTAAAAAACAGTATCAGTGTTTTAACCAGTGATGTTCGTAAAGAACTTCAAAACTTCAGATGAAATCTCTCCCGGCATTTTCAAGGGGTAGTAGGAGGAGAGAAATTCCAGCCAGCCAAGAAGAAAAATTCCAACTCGAGAATATATAATGAAACTATTATCTTCAAAATGAAGAAAAATGTACATCCAACACCCATATTTGTTAAGATAAAATTACATTATTGAAATTAATAATATTTTTTAGAACAATGAGTATATTTTAGTAACTTCTCTGGATGAACAATAAGAGTCTTGCTTAGAAGTTAAACTATTCTATCTTTAGAAAGTTAAACCAAATAACTGCCAAGAAATTAACTCCAACAAAAAATGAAAGAAGACAATCTCTAATTTAAACTGATTTATCCAAATAGCTTTGAAGGACACTAAAAGAGAACCATGGAAAGTGTAGAAACAGTAAATAATGTTCACAGAAGTAACTGTCAAGGGATTCTCTTATATGCCTAACATGCAGCAACAAAGGAAGTCCCCAGGCAAGACATCTGGAGGTCCCTTCAGACCTAAATTATTATATAATTTTCCAGAAAATTACAAAATACAACAGAAAAAAAATTAGAGCCCTAAGTACTTAACTTTAATACGGACCCTTTCTATGATTCTAACTTTAATTAGTACATGTAGACAGGAAATTTGCATTTTGAACACAGTCAAGAAAGGACTGGCCAATTACAATGATTTAAGTGAGAGATGTATTAGTTTTACTGACAGGGCACCAAAAAAAAGTGCGTCTCTAACCTACAGTGAAAGCTGCACACATAACTGAGTACAATCAGACCTCCCGGGAGTACTGTGCTCCCATAGCTACACGGATACTCAAAACATATACAGGTAGACATGCATTCATATATATATATTTATATATGAACTTCGAAATGTAGAAACAGAATGTACTATTACATTTCATAGAGAAACAAGTTAATTAGTCAAGAACCAAGGAATGAACAGAACAGTATTCCAGACAGATGGTCCAGCACTTCTTAGGCAGATGGCTCTGCTAATTGGATACTGGCAAAAATAACATTAAAGAAGATGGTTTAATTACACAATGCCAAAAACTAACAACTACACGATATTTCCTTTTTTTTTTTTTTCTTTTTTCACTATCTGCTTGCTTTCATCTCTTGTATCATGTATTTAAACAATACTCTGGGGAGCTGGGGTATAACGGCAATAACCATAATAATATATGTCAACAAACGTGAGTAATATTGCCTTACTGTTCACATCAAGTCCAGCAATGGAATGGCTTCAAAATGTTTTGACTTGTTTGGCGAGGGTGTCTTACAGCCTGCCTAATTAGCTCTGCATGTTGGATTCCAAAAGCTGAATGTAAAGAGGCCATAGAGAAAGTGTCAGGATCGTAAACCCAAAGGAAGAATGTAGCCACGGAGCAGCACACCAGCAAGACATTAGCAGCAAATTAGCAGCCACAGAGTTAGTGGTGGTTTTGATGGTTACCAGAAATTTTGAGGCATGCTTTGGTATAATGACATCCTTGCTTCCAGCAAATATGTAAAGCCACTTAAGGAAGATTTATACCTCTCTCTACTTCACAGGAACCATTTTCCTTGTTTTCCACAGAGTCATGACCTCTCATCCTTGCAGCCAACTGCTGGAGCTCCCAATCTTGCCAACAGGCTCCTGACAAATACCTTTGGAGACTACCATTCTCTGAGCGAAAAACTAAAGTAAAATATTAAAAAAGGGGCTTCCTTTTAATATAGCTTTCCCTTTTGGCTCACAAGAAAAAAAAAAAAAGGAAAAGCTGGTTTCTGAGGATTTAAGGCATCCTGGTTAGGCTTTTACATGAAGTGATAGGCCAGCAGCTCATACAAGAAGTCCAGCACCATATGGACAACTTTACTAATTGGCTACAGTCACTGCATTATTTTGCCTCCAAGTTTTTTTGCCACATGTAACAGCCAATTTTCCTGGGAATAACATCATGTGTGTTTTCATTTGTTCAGAATCAGCTTTTACTGTTCATCCACAGTTAAAAAATTACAGTTTCTTATAAAGTAAGCACTATGAAATGTATGGAAATAAACATAAAACCATGCTTGAATTTTCCAGGCTTTGGAATTCAGTTAGAACTGAGATCCCCTGATAGATATATAATTCTGTACCTAAACCAAGTAATATCTGAAGCTTTATATGGCTTCAAGGAGCTGATGTCAACTTATTTTTATTCCAAATATACTAGCCTGAAGTATATAAAAAAGTGAGAAGTACATACCCTGCCAAGTCATGAAGCAGCCAAAGTTTTAACCATCTGATTTTACTGACTATGCAAATAAACTGTTGTTGAAAACTGTCAGAGCTAATCTGATAAAAGAAAAAATTAACCATATTAGAGAAGAATCCAGAGTTACTAAGACTTTCACAAACCCTCAGTGCTGGGCCACTCCACTGACTTGGAATGACACAGGACTCTGCCCAAGACTGAACTTTCACTAATGCCAGCTACCCATCCACCTGTGCATTCCCCTCTTTGTCTTCTGCAAGGATTTCTAAATGTCACAAAATATCTACTTGCTTTACACTTAACAGACATGGTTTTATAGAGGAAAATTAAGTTCCAAACCTAGAAGCTAGCAACTCAAAACCTGAGTATGTTTGGAACTAGGATTTTCAGTCCTGCTCCCAGAGAGTTATTAAAAAACCCAAAACTGTTGCACTGTGACTTTCAAAGTTTTTATTGCTCCAATCTGGCATTTTGAGGCTTTTACAGTTTTTATGGACATTTAAAAATTGAATGCAGGATTGTGCTGAAGGGGTAAAACAACAAAATGTTCTTGCACTACCAAACTTGGCAGCCATTCAGCAGGTAGGAACGAGATTTCACAACACATCTTTAATGCACATTCTGAAATTATACTACATATAGTAAATTTGATGTTTTGAATAAATTACATATGAATCCTTCAAGATTTAACATCTGTGTTACCACATTGAGTTTTGAAGTGTTTCTTGGTTTTTTTGCAAATAAGATTGATTTTAGTAGGCTCCAGGACCTTTTGAGAGCAACATTTCTCTTTATGCAATTTTTTTTTTTAATAGTGTTTTAAACTTCTACGTGCTGATATGTCAGGATTCACTTTATTCCAATGAAGTGAAAGGAATTTCAATATAATTTCATACTTCTCAAGCTGCTAGGGTTAACAACAAAGTAAGTTCGTTGAGTCCTCTGGTACTGGAATGCCGCAAAATATTGGTTTGGACCTTGAGCGCAGGCAAGCAGAAGTTATTTTTTTCCCTGGACACCTGCTCATTGCTAGTAAGTTGCATGGAAATTGAAAAGAAGAGACAGCATTGGAATGTGGGTGATCCTGGCCAATGCTAACCTGCTGGTCAAAACAGCCATGCAGATTTGGGGTGACCAGCAATCATCCCCCCTCAACTTCGAGCCACAGGCAGCCAAGAAAGCCACGGCACTTCAGAATACTTTGTGCAAATCAAAAATCTTCCTGAAATAATTGCTGAGAGACACAGCCAACATACTATATCTTTCCCCCGGGATGTCAAAGATAGCTGTATTACAGCTTCCAGGTATGAGCTAAAAAAACCTCAGATGAACCTGAAAGATACACTGGAGGATGAAATTTGTAACACCTTCTAAGTCATATGGAATAACTGAGACTACAGAAAAAACGTATTTCTGTATGTTTGCATATAATTTTGCATATAACATCACATTAGGAAGAGAAGACCAACTTCATCACAATTTCCATTTGTCTTTTTTACTTGTTTATTTAAATAGTTTTGTCATTAGGCTTCAGGGATGGCAGGCTTGATTCTGTTAACAGTAATAACCATCTACAGTTCTAGAGAAAACACTGCGCTTTACAATAACTGTTATTTGCAATAACAATAATATTGTTAAAAGTTAACCTAAAAATAGTATCTCAGAAGATAGTAAAGGGACAAAAATTGTTGAAGGAACTTTAAAATACGTATTTTTTTCCATTAAATATGCAAAAAAATCAAGATAGGAAGATTTTAGATAGATGAAAGCACAGAGGAAGTAGAATGTTAATGACAGAAGAAATGTAAGAACCATCAATTCATGCAGCTTGTCCAGTGAAAAACTAGTGAAAAAATACATGTTTCAACAGCAAGGAGACACATATTCTACATCCTTCTGGTTAAATTAATTGCCCAGAAAGGTGATTGTGAAAATCAAGATTGAGTTTTCTTCTTTCCATTCAAAGATAACACATTAATATCAAGACATCTAGAAAATGGACTGGGCAAAACTGAACAAAGTAGGAAAAAAACCAACAAAAATTTCCAAAGAGTTGGCAACACAGTTGACGACAGCACAATTGACAGTTCACAAAGGGAAAGATGGAATAAGGAAATTTCAATTTTTGTTATGTTTACTTTCAAACAATTGGCTTTAATTTCACAAATGCTAAAATAACATGAGAAACAAAATATCAAGAGTATGGAGAAGAATAAAAAGTAGAGAGACACGTGAGTGTCATCAACATATAGATAACATCATGAGCTGTGGAGTTGGACCAAAAAAACCCAGCAGGCTGAGAAAAATTCTCATTAGACACAAAATGCAAAAGATGCTTATTAAAATCAGAGATCTTGAACATATAGCTAATAGGAAAATCACTGGAGTGTAGCTGCACTGCTAAATTATACAGAAATCAAGGGTGAGAAAGACAAACAGAAGCCTCAGGACTAAGGAGGGTATCTGCTCAGAATATGAAAATGTCTTCAAGGGAACATCACGTACTCCAAACACAATGGAAGGAGCAGTGGGAACCAGGGGGCCTGTAACCCAACTCTAAATCACAACTTCATCGTGAAGATTTGAGATAAGAGTGAGGCTATGAAAAAGCCTGAATATAAGCTCCTTTCTCTCTTGTTTTGACACGAGTGAATGGTCTGGAGCAATGTCAATGCCACATGGGACTTTGCACCTCTAGGTTATATGTTGACCATCATTCAAGTTATTAATTAGTGGAGGTCAGTGACATCTAGCAACCTCATAGTAGCAACATTAAATGAGTGGGTGATTTCTATCCAATTTCTAAAAGACAAACATTCAGATCCAAATTGGCCGCTTTTGCAGAGACAATGGAACAGCTGCTTAAAGGGAAAACATACCCCTGTTACATATAAAGGTGTTCACCTCACTCTACAGTGACAAGGAATCTTAGGAAAGCAGTCACTGAAACAATCATCATCTCTTAAGAATTCATCTGCAAATTTTCCCCTCCTATTTCCCTCCCTGCTTGTAGACTTGCAGAAAACTCTACTCAGCCTTTAGATTCAGAGACCTTCAAGTGTTGAGAAAAGTATCTCCTAAATATCAGTGACACACACAAAATTTAGTAAATATCTCACACACGGAGGCCAACCGAAAAATTTATTTCTGAAACAGCTGTGTAATGTTCTTCTACTCCTGTAGCCTCTTTTCCATATTTCTTGATTTAGAAACTCTTTGCTACATTGGAAGAACAATATTGTACATTGGTATTTTTCTTCCAATGTCACTGAAAGCTCAGTGGAAGTAACTATAAAAAGATGATAAATAAAACTCATTCAACAGAATGCCCAGTGCAACTGGTAATAAGGCACTTCTATGCAGCATTGGGGATCTTATTTCCTTTTGCAGATATCATCAGCCTTCCCCTTTCAAATTACACCTTATTAACAATTTGTCCCCTGATGGGTATGTTATAGCTCTTAGCCCTTTAACAGCGGTTTACATTGGAAGATAGTTTATAAGTATAAACAGAAAGTTACAAAACCTATTACTAGGAATTATTTCTTAAAAATTCTCCTGTGCTTTTTCTGCTGAAAATCTTTTGAAGTCAGTGCTCCAAATCCCAGAGCTTTTACTAGAGCAAAGCACTCCAAAATCAAAGCGAGTTTTGTCTAAGAACAGAAGAAAGGCGAGAAATTGTAAACATTCTCAATATCCACTACAGAAAAGAAGCAGCTTCTCAACAGTAGTTTAGAATAGGAAACCCCCTTAGAATACGTCTGAAACACTGAAGAACTTGAGAATTAGACCAAAGTCCACTCATTTTAGCTTTCACTGTGAATTGTGAAATGGGTTTGAAACTCAGATCAGGCTGTTCTGAGAGCACCTCTACAAAACTTCAAAGTCAAAAAAATCCAAATAATCAAAATTAGTTTTATATTTTAAGTGCAAGGTATATAAAAATGAAGATATCTCAGTATTCTTTAGGGGGAAAAAATAAAGGACAATCTTTATTTCTGCTAAAAAAACCCCAAGCAAAACCAATCCGCCAACCAAAACACAACAACCAAAATAAAAATAAAAATAAAAATAAAAATAATTAAACTAATTTTAGAAACCAAATTACCCCTTCCCAAAAAATAACCAAAACAAAACATACCAGCCCAAACAAAAAAAAAAGCAGCCCCAAAACAAAACAACTAAAACCTTGGTTGTTCTGTATGGCAAAGGAAAGCGGGAGTAGAGAGATCCTTTTGGCCTGGACGTTAACGGTGAATGAGAACCCACATAACCCTTTCCTCAAGTGCAACAGAAATTTCACATCAGCAATATAAGACTAAGACTGGATAAAAACAATGCATTCTTTCCTACCCATGTTCCTAGAAATAGCACAATTTTTGGCTACATTCATCCAGACTATCAGTACTCTGTGTTAAATGTGGTGCTTCAAATCTGGATATTTTCAGTATTAATCTTAATCTGTCAGTTTCTGGAAAAAGCAGAGGGAAGGCAGGACAGAAATTGGAATGTGTGTACATTTAGAAAGCATGCTAGAATGTAGGCAGCTTGGCCGGCTGTCAGATGCCCACCCAGCTTCTTTTGCATTAATTCAGTTTACTGACAATTAAGAATAGAGTCTGACGGTCAGAAACAGACATCTCTAAAACACTTTCCCACCACAACCATGACCAGCTTTTCACAGGAACAAATTCATCCCTTCACTCTGGACCCTACCTCCTCCTCACCAGAAGCACAGGGCTACAGGGAACTGGGACCCACACTGTCACTGTCCTCCCCACATTTTTCCCTACTCCATACAATCTTCATAGCTAAAGACTCTTTTTCTTTTAAGCCAAAATGATTTCAAAAGTTGCAGTTCTGTTAGAAAACCATTCCCATTAATCCCAGAAAATCTATACTACAGTGAGATGTAGAAAATAAATTTCAATGTAGGTTGCATGCAAGGACCAGCCACTCCACTGAGAAACAGAAGAAACAAAACACCTTAAAAATCTGAATGTCTTATCATTCCATATTGAAATTATTACATGGCTGTGTATATGACAGAAATACATTACATACATGTATATATAAAAATTATCTAATTTTTAAATGAAATTATTATATATATGTTTGCCCATTTTTGCTTCCATTCTGCACTTTTTTTGGCAATAGTTTGCATGCTGCTGTCTTCAAATCACCTAAAATCCAATGTGAATATCTTCATTAACAATGCTCTCCATTTGTCAGAAATCAGTTTGAGGGGAAAAAAAATGTTCTCACAGACACTTTAGCTCTTAAATGTATTAATTATGATGCATATCTTGTACCTCCTTTTGGTTTTAATCACTCTTCCAAAATATATGCCTGTTCCTATTCTCACACAACAGATTGGATCAGAGTGAAAATGAAGACTATCCATTAACACACATCGTATTTTTATGACTAATCAATACACCTTTAGTAAAATAATCTGCTTCTTACTCATCTTGGTATTTCACAACTTTCTGAAACCTCCACCATTTAGATTGAAATCTTCCTCTGCTAGAGAGGGAAATACGATCAAAGTAAGTTTTTTTGCAAAAATGAGAGTACTGAAAAATAAATTTTTTCAATTGTTTTATTTGCAAAAAATTTTCTGTCCATTTATTTCACGCACACAATCACAGATTGATTGGGGTGAAAATGAGATACCATAGTAGGCAGCTTTTTGAGAAGTTGTATTCTGTGCACAACTGGAAAAAACTTCTGATTTTACAAAGTTATTAGGGTAGCACAATAGAATTAAAACTTTGAACGTATGTGAGCTGGATCTTGTATTTTTTTGCTTATTTTTCTGGGACAATTAAATGACATCTCAATAACTTTGTAGGGATGGCTGATGTCCTCAGGCAAGAAAACTCAATTGTTGAAAAGAAATTCTTCTGCACATTAAAAAAAAATGCCTTTGGCAAGAATATTATGCATTCCCTAAAAGATAAACTTCTAGAACTAGTAACAACAGTAACAGTAAAACCAGTAATAGCAATACTGAAGCACATGAGTAAATGATACAAGAAAAAAGGTGTACCACAAAATAAGATGGCTGTATGCCTCATTTCAGAGCACCAACTGCCCCCCTTGCAGTTGGAACTAAGCAGAGCTCCATTAGTGGAATATGAAAACACCTAAACTAAAAGTACTGCAAAATAAAAGCTATCACACCAGTAATGAAAAATAGGAAGAGCGAGAGGAAGACATAAGGCTTTCTTTGCTAGTTTTCACCTTCTCTTACTCCACTGCCCCAAATCCACTGACAACAAAGTGCTGCATTGGATTAATGGAAGTTAGAAATTAATTTTTTACTCATACATTAAATTCCTTCCTTCTACACATACCCATGAACTCCTCTATAGTGGAACTAACTCACCAAATTTGCTAACTAAATTAGCACATTTTAACTAGCCAGTCTATAACCCCCCCAAGGCCTCCTAATGTTCACAGGAGCAGCTTCTAGTATACAGTAATCATAGCATCAAAAAACACAAACTTGTCTCAATAAATAAAGTAATACATTTGCAATAAATGTTTTTAAGCTCAATCTAAATTAAATACAAACTCATGTTTGATGTTGTCCTAGCTCAAAGTTGTTTTCCTACATACATTATTTTTCTAGTATAGATGTAGCTTGTCATGTCTTACTGTGAAAAGAATGCTAATTTTCCAAATGTGAGAAGGCAAGCAGGAATCTCAGTCATTTGGTTCTTGTTCTTGGTTTAAGAGAGATTGGTATCTTAAGAATCCTGGGGGGTTAATGCAGATGTTATGCAAGGCAGAGAACAGATAACAATTCTGATTTGGTAACAGCCTGAACATACTTAAAATGCATACTTGCAAACCCCTCCCACTGTTGCCACCACAATAACATCTTTTATCAAAGTTTTGCCTATTTTAGGATGTCAGTTCTCCACAAATGCTAATCTGTTCTGATTCAATTCCAAACTGCAATGTGCACTTGTACAAATCAAAACAACACAGAACAAACCAAAGATGTCAACAGGTTGGCTGCTTTCTGCACACAGGAGGCAAATATCTTTTGCTGCACAGGGAGTACAGAGGGAATTTCTTTCGTATCTTAGCAAAAGTCAAAACAATTTTTAAAATTTCTTTTCTTACATTGCAGGTTTCATGCATGGTCCTCAACCTAAATACCACGAGTGGACGAAGACTGGATGAAGAGAGGGTGCTAGCTAATATTAGAGGCAGTGACACAGTAAATATGCTATATTTGGGCAGAGTATCTCAGTTCCACACATGAGCATGCCCTAGTGAGCAGACAGAACAAGCATCCTTTGGTTTTTTCTGAGAAAATTACATGCTGCAGTGGGGTTCACTCTAACACCTACAGAAGGACAGGGAGAGCACTGAACTGTTGAAGAAGTAGATAAAGATATATAGGAATCTGTTGAGATGACCTCCAGGAACATTCCAGAACAGTACCATGCCCAAGAAAGATCATCCAGTGATATCATAGCAGGTGAGTGAGCAGAAGGAGAGGAAAATGATCCCATATTGGGTTCCCTCCACCTACACTAATTTATGGGAGCAAAGACACCAACAAAATGAAGTTAGGTACAGAAGAGATTTGATCATCATTTGTTTCACAACAGAAGCTGAGACACATTTAGAGGGATCCATAGCCCATGCTATATATAATCTTCAAAGTTAATTATGGAAAGAGAGTGAGGGTAGAAGCAGAAAGATAAAATGGAAAACCTGTCTCCAGTGGCCTGCTAGGAAGAGACTTGGGTACATAGATGGGCATCCTCTCCAGAGCAAAATACAGTTTCCCCAAACAGATATTCTAAGGAGTGCTATGAGGCCACAGGGTACAGTAGGAATGGCAGACTTCAGCTACCCTCATAAAGTCTGGATAGGCATTATGCTATATCCTGGCAGTGAGAGCAAACTTTTAGACACAAATCAAGGTTTTTATGAAGCAACTCAGCATAAGGCTGAAGAGTGAAAAAGCAGCTCTTAGCTTTGTTCTGAGTAGGATGCAGGAATAGCACTGTAACAGCAAACAATAAGTACTTGGATACTTATTGTTTTCTTCATGAAAGGGAACTTCAGGATGAAGCAGTTTGATAAGAAGGAGCTAGGTCAGGCAGCTGAGAGTTAAAGTTTTGCAGGCAGCGTTTAAGGATACCTAGCTGGAGACATGGGACGAGTAAACACTACCTTGAAAAATAAAAAAGAAAACCTGAGGCAAAGGGCCTCTTGGAACAGATTAACAACAGGGCAGAAGCAGTTAACAAAAGGAAGTAAGCGTCTTTCAAAAAACTAAAGCAGTGTCAAAATGAAGAAAACAAAGCACTTGAAGCATAATTTACAAAAGTCATAATTATTACAAATAAGTCCTTCAAACACATTAAAAGCAGGAATCTTGACAGTTCAAAGAAGCAATAAAAGATCAAAGAAGTGATTAAGATAAAGCCACAACAAAAACCCCCCATATTCCTCCCCATGCCCAAGTTCATCATCGCAGAGCTCAAGGAAGTTCTCATTCCAGAATGGGCAGGGCTGCTCACGAAAAACTGTCATCTCAAATCATAGTGTTGTTACAAGAGGTTCTAGAATGTAGATAAAATGAAAAGCAACGAATTTTCAGCATGGTTAGTTATTCAAGAATATTAAAAGTAATTCAGAGATGAACTATTAAACAGTGTATGACTTTCAGCTTACAACTGCTTTGATACCTGAGGTCTAGAAAATAGCGAATTTGTTATATATTTCTAAAATGGGCTCCAGGAAGATCCAAGAAACCATTAGTGCTGATGTCTGTATCAAGGAAATTATAAAAAATTGTATAATAAGTAATAAAGGGAGTGAACAAATATGCAAGGCGACCCTGAAATTCAAACTGCCCTGACTGCTGGGTGTAAACTGTCCAGCGCAACATCTCTAAGCCTACTGGCAAAGCCTGTGGAAGCAAAGCACTACTAGATGCCGAGGAAGATCAGAGTTAGGAGACATCTAAACTGAATATAACTAAACTAACTATACAAGTCCATGGGACCAGATTAGCATCTAAGTGTACTGAAGGAGTGGGCTGAAGACACTGCAAAATCATTATCAAATTTGCAAGGAAACAACCAGCATGAATCTGACAAGGAAAGATAACCCCTTATCAACAAGATTGCCTTCTTTGATAAGAACAGTGCCCACTGTTTCACCTTACCTTTTGCAGTATCTTTGTCACTGTTTCCTGTAGTATCCTTAGAGCCCAGCTACTGAGATACTGACTGAGTTAACAGACGACAACAGAAGTGAAAAACTGTCTGAGTCACGAGGCTTGAGGGGTTGCATTCAGTAGCACAGAATCCAACTGGCCACTAGTTTTCAGTCAGTTGAAGACTGATATTTGGGGCAATACCATTTCATGTCTTTATTAATAACCCAGACAATGGGACACAGTAAACTCTCAGCAGCTTTGTAAATTACAGATTAGTCAGAGAATATGGGAGATCAAAATGCTGGAGAGCTCAAAACGTTCTGTTTTTTCAGAGGCACCCCAACAGACTGGGGAAATATGCTGAAAAGAGACACATAAAGCACAATAAAGGCCAAGTCCTGCACCTGGAATAGAATAAAATCCTAAAAAATCACTGTCTAGAAAAATAGATACAGATATAAACAAAGTATGATTAAAGGATATCCAGAAAATATATCCTGTTTGGATTTGCAATATGAATTGGACAAGTTCTCTTATCAAAGGACCTTTAAGAACCTCTTCAAGAAAACCAGGCCATGAGGGAAGGTTCTTCAATGGACAAAGAGATTAAAAAATAGGTGGGTAGGTATATGGTCAATTTTCAGAGGGGAGGAGGTGAGTAGTTGAGATCCACAGTAATCTAGGGCAGAACTCATAAATGGTGAACATAGGTGATACAGAAAAGGGAATGAACAGTGATGTAACAATACCTGCTAAAGACACCAAGTTATGGAGATTAGCAAAGAACCGACTGCATAGAGTTCTAGCAAGCCCTTAAAAATCTGAATGGCTAGTTATCTATATTGAATTTAATTTGCTGTTTTAATAAACGAAGTGTTGCACACCAGGAAAAAATACCTTAAATAGAGAAATAATTTATTTTCATGTATTTATTGATGAGCTCTGAACTGAACATTACTATTCAAAAATAAGACCTTGAGTTACAATAATAATAATTAAAAAAAAAGAACAAATGATAAGAGTACAAAACACTAGAGATCATCCTTGTACCATGGAAAAAATCCATTTACCCCCTTGTTTTGAACACTTTGTGTATTTCGGTCTCAACCCACAATTTCAAATTTGAAAGTAAAACTAGGAAAGATGCATAGAAAGGCGAAAAAAGACCTCCAGCTTTTTGTGTTTTCTTTACAGAGCAAGATTAAATAGACTGATTCCTTAGGATAGGAAAAAAGGCATCGGAGGAGAGAGATAATAGATAGTTATACAATCATGAGAAAGGTGCACAGAGAATATTGTTCACTGATTTTAAACAGTGAATTAAAAGTGTGTTCACTGTTCTTTGAATTGTAAAGAGTATTTAAGGATATAAACCCCAGAAGTTCTTCATTCCCATGATGAGCTGCAGAACTCTCTTCCATAGGACAACAAAGATACAAAAAATTAGTTAAATGTCACAGGGTGAAATTGATACGAAAATATCCCTCAGGGAAGCAAGGTCTTGATTAAATCTGCCCTGCTGGCAGTACATTATTCTATTTTGTGCTACAAAACCTAATCAAACAGAGAAAATTGCTTAATTATTATTAAAATTTGTGCCACTGAGTGGTGTGATTTTCTTCCTGTGGTTACCCCACTTTGCAAGTCCCCTGTCACAGCTTAAGAGCCGACTGGATAAAAACCCATCTGGGACCCTACTGTCACCTCAGGCAGCTCCTGGGTTCCAACAGCTGAGAAAATTTTTGAAGGAACTATCATTACAAGTTTAGGCTTTTCACAGGCACCTGCTGCAGGCTGGAGACAAGACAGTACAGCAGGTATGGTCTGACCCAGTATAGGAATTGATAGAACCTTCTAATTATAACTCCAAATAGAGAGACATCATCTACTATTTATCATAATTTACTTCAAATTAGCAATAAACTTTCATCAAAATTATATATTTTGATGCTCTTTAAAAAGAAATTCACCAAAAATTAAGGAAAATCAAGCATAATTTATAATTAATATCACTAAAGTTATTCTTCATAGCAAGGGAAATTATATGAAACGCTTATCAAATATGGACCAAGTCTGGAGTTTCTCCAAATTAAAATAATAAAATCAAGAATCAAAATCCTACCTTAAGCCTAGACTACACCCAAAATGCATTCTGTTTTTATTATAACATCCAGGTTCAAGCAGTGCACGCTGCCTTTTCTTCGCTCGTATGTTATTTATTTTACATTGAAAGCACTTTTCCAGTGACTTACAATCTGTTCTGTTCTAGGCAGGTTGCAAGTCAGCACTCATAATCTTGTTACCTGAATCTGAGTATGTGTTTCTACCTATGTTACCCCCATTTCTGAATATTTCTTGCTACAGAAATTTCCCTTGTGCAAAATTTTACATGTTCTGCACATATCCTTTTGCAAATTACTTCCCCTGATTCAAAGCAGAGGGAAGAACATCTAGAGGTTGTTCTGTGTCCTGTCTGATAAATGAAAGCCCTGTTTTCCTGTTGCCTGGCTACGCTCTGTGTCCATGATGGTTCCAGTGCAACAAACACATTCTTGCTATCAACACTGGCCTTTTTTAGTTTGCCACTTCTGCCTGGAGAAGTCAGGGAAATGTAATACATACCCACTGCTGACATTTAGATCTGTTTGGAACAGACTGTTGTTTGCAACCCAGGGGGGAAGAAAGGCTGAGGGTGAGATATGCTGGATGCTGTCCCATAAGGACAATAAGAAAAGATAGGAGTGAAAGAAGAGATTAGACTTTCTCATGGGTCTCGGGGGCCAGAGATTCCCAAAGTCTGGTCTTACTAGCAAAACCTGAGGTAAAGACAGCACTCAGTGTCTTGGCCTTTTCCATGTCATTTTTCACCAGTTCCCTGTGCCCATTCAGCAGTGGGACCACATTTGCCCCAGTCTCCATTTGGCTGCTAAGGTGCTTGTAGAATACTTTGTTGCTCTTAACATCTCTTCCTAGATTTAACTCAAAGTCAACCTTGGCTGTCCTAAGCCTATCCCCACAAGATCAGACAACTACTCTACACTTCTTCCGGGTCACCAGCCCCATCTTTCATCTTTTGTAGAATTCCTTTTTATGTCTTTTGACTTCAGTTAGGAGCAGCTTGCTCCTTTCATGCTCTTCCACGTACATCCATTTCTACTTGCCATTTTCAGTTGATTCGTAGTAAAAATCCAGGTACACTACTTTCAGGGATTAATCCAGGACAGGGTTAAGTTTTTGCAGTAGCTGGGAAGGGGAATGACTAGGACATGGAGGTTATTTTACACCACATCAGTCGTAATCAGGGACAGGGGCTCTCTTCCATGGAGAAGGGAATCCTCATGGTCAAGAAACCGTAGTGGAGGGAGCCATCTGGTATTGTCTGTTTTTTGGGGGGGTTTATTTCTGTGAATCGTTTCTTTTCTTATACCCTCTGTCATTACTACTGTTGCTGTTACTGTTTGGTTTCTTATCTCATTGCTATTTCCAGTAAAATGTTATTCCAACCCGTGATCTTTGCCTTTTGTAGCTTCAATTCTCAACTTCATCCTGCCACAGTGGGAAGTGGGAGGAGAAAACCGGGAAGCAAGACTGACACATGGTCTGGGGAGTCTCGGTGGGGGCAGTGAATCGGGAATTATCATTCCTAAACCGTGACATCAGCAGGGAAGGAAAAAAAAAACCCGCTATTTCAAATTAAGAACGAAGGCTTTGGGTTTCAGTATTCATTTTCTATTCGTTACTGCAATGACTGCATTGAAGTGCCAGCCACTGGCCTCTACTTCCACAGCCCAGTGCAGGAATCACAATGCTCTGTTGTTTCTATTTAAGCTTTCGCTGTGCCTTGTCCTCATCCCAGGTAATAAACAGGTTCACTGCCTCTAGGAACCAGCTATGGACCTGCCAAGAAGAAGCATCATTCTGCCTGTAGCAGGGACTTGATTTGTGTGAAATTGATGCCAAAGTCAGAGCTTTTAATTTCTCACAAGGAATAATGAAAGTAACATCCTATACTTCAAAGCACCTCCAAATAAAAAATGAAAGGATTTGTTTTGAGGTACTTTTTGAAGATCAAAATTTAATTTATTCTAGAAGGAAATATCAAAATGCTTCATTAAAGAAACTTTAAAATATGCTGAGAATTTATGACATAATCCCAGATTCCCTTACCTTGATTACTACCGCTCACTTAGATACAGAATTCACCTTTTTTTCATCATCATAATTATCATCTAGACTGAAAAATTATCAGGCTATAGTCTCCAGTTAGTTCTGAACCTTCCAATAATTGTCTTTTAACAATTTCTCATAGGTTTCTAATAGTCTCCTCCTTACCCTGAAGGTCCTGTGACCATTTTAAGATGAACTCCACAATTATCAGAAAGCTTCTTTTTATCAATACAAAATGTATGCCCAAGTGTTTGTCCATGAAAAAAGAAGTAAAAAACCAGAGAATGAGCAAGTAACAAAAGCCACAGACTGATTCCAGATAAAGGGGATGATTACTGGAAAACATCCCTTATCAATCTCCAGTAAAGCAGAGAATGATTTACCCTTTTCATGGCTAAGCCCCAGATCGGAAACCCTTCTGAAAATATTGAATATCTGCTAGTCTAAAACCAGACAGACAATTGGGAAACTGCAGACGGCTCAGAGTCAGCAGGTACTATCAGGCAAGAAAGGAGACATATAGATTAAGAGATCCCACAGGAATCCAGATAATCCACAACTGGAAACTAGATGGAGAAAAAGAAACAAACAAATAATTACAGAGAAAACAAAATTACTGAGGTTACAGTTAGAATTGACTAATGATTAAATTCCTTTTTACTGTTTTAAGCCTTTACTCTACCTTGTACTTTTAGAATAGAGTTAAACAAGTACTTGACTTTGGAGATGCTGTTTCTTAATAGATTTGGCCATCTTGTTAGGCTTTCATTCACAATAAAGATTACATAATACCAAACAAAGGTATGATTTCTCATTGGTCCAAAGAACAAACACCAGTGGTTGGTCACTGGGACTACAGGAAGAAATGCTGTAACTGTCACCAAGGAAAAGCCAAGGGAGAGAGACTCTGAGGGAGACTGAAAGAGATATAAATCACGATTTTGTCCTGTGGTTATTAGACTGGTTGGAACAAACTTACTGGTTTTGTAACATAGGTAGGTCTTTCCCATTTTGTTCCTTTAACAACATTACCCCAAATAACATTGTGTGGCATTGTTAATAATGTTAGAGTAAAACAGGACAACAAAAATTACTTAAAATTGGACAAATGACTACTTGCTGAAATAAGTATCAAAAACCCCCACTGCATGGCTAAGTATCTCAGCTGGAAAAACTACACTTGATGAGTTTTTCCCATATGAATAAGCATATTTGTAAACAAAAAATCCTATCATTCTTATTCTGCTCATCAGTAGCTCTGCACATCTGATACAGTGATGCATTATTGAAATGCTCTGAGTCTCACATGAGTAGTGTTTTATACTGCAATAGCTTCAGGCTTCCAGCTAAGACGCTCAAGAAGCAGTGGCAATTCTGAAATATAGCCAAGTTATTAAAATTTACTCACAAACTATGCAATGTGGCATTTCAGTTTTGAATTTTTTATTTATTTCTTTAATTTTTTTTTCTATGCTGGCTTTTGGCATCAGCCAAGTTACTATTTGCTTTCCCTTTGAGATCTTGTAACACTGAAAGCCAGGATGCAGATTTAAAGAGAGAAACGTGCTGCTATGATTAAGCCAGTGTTTCTCACACTGGACTGAGTTTATTACCAGACAGAAGGCTGCCCAGTAGATCTTTGAAATAAAGGTAGTAGGGCTTAAATGAGGTTAGTGGCAGTCAGAGCTCCACTCAAACTTCTAGGCACAGGACAAAGACACACATAGCTTCAAGTTCTGCCAATAAAAATGACAGAGGAGCTTTCCAAGAACCAGCTGCAACTGGGTTTTTTTTAAGTATAAAACTCTTTTCCTAGGTGTCTATCCAGCCTCTGTGCTAGGTGTTCAACATAAAATATTGAGGCATGGTGTAACTTCAGACATAAAACAGCACCTTATCTGAAGGCTAATGTATGAAAATACAATTTCAACAGCCTGAAAGACTGCTTAAACATTGCAGCATAGGCAGCAGATGGGAATTAATCCAAAAAATGCAGGAGACTGGGTGGAAATTACAGGCCTATTTTGAAAAGAAGTGCGATACAGTGTAAAATTAATGTAAATAAGTGCAAATGAAGTGACTTTTCTCATTTATTTTTCTTTAGCACATTCAAAATTTGCTAAGCACATGCTTTGATCTTTCCACAGTTGTATATATATAAAACCCCTCACTATCAATAGCATAATAGTTCATTAGTATAATAGGTGCATGGTATTTGAGAATCTCCAAGTTCATGCAACTCTACGGAATACAACTCACATGATGAAAAGTGTCATCCATAGAACATTTCTTAATTTAACAGCGAGATTTGGGAAAGTTGAATAACAGCCCTGTGTCAACATCAGCACTTCACTGCAATACTACCCAGCATCGTCATTCTCTTTATTAAGAGAATCTTTTCCTCTATTGTGCCCATAAGCTTTATTTGGAGTTGGGTTTACCTTCTGATTTTTTTATTTTTAATTTCCTTATCCTTCTTCTACATTCTTGAGAATGTAAACCACCAAGTTTAAATGTTGAAACTTCCAAGAGTAGTTTACCAACTTCATTTTGAACAAAGACATGGACAGAACAGATTTATAAACTGGGAGAAGGGATTTTCAATTGAAGTAACTGTTTGAAAAGAAACTAGCTATTTTAATACAATTTTTCACTCCATCTACACTCAGTGACAAGGATTAGACAAAATGGCAGAGGCAAAAATGCCTTCAAGGAGATAAGATTTAAGAGGAAAAGTGATAGTATGGGTTTGGAATCTTTTAAGTGAAGAATAAAACAATGGCATTTATTGTCCTTCAAGCTCTAAACTGTCACAGCCTTTGGCCTTTCAAGCTGTGCTGTGATCTCTGGCAACAGCAGTGGAAAAGAGCAGCTGAAAGGCAGGGAAGTTCTGCCATACTACTACTTTCCAAGAAGATATCCCCCATCCCCACTAGTTGCAGCTCAGAAATTCAGATTATCTTCTTAAATTTATTTTTAAAAGAGTAAGTGTTCTTAAGAGGTTTTAGATTCTTCTGGAGTTTTTGTTTGGTTTTCTTTACCAGCATGTGCATTTTACCTACTACTCATAAATAAATCACAGCTCTTTCCCCTTTCTCTTTTCAATAAATAGAAACAAACAGACTTTTTAAACCTCTTTTACCTTTCCTTCCTTTACCTTTTTTACCTTTACTTTTCTTACCTTTTAGGAAGGTTGGTCAAAACAGGTGGTTTTATTTGTTCTGGCTTAAGAGACTGAGTTCATGTCTAGTAATAAGGGGTAAGTTGAAAGGTGGGTTCCCCTCTCCATTCCCAGTTCTGCCCTTCAGTGCTCTCCTTAAGCCCAAAATGTTCACACTTTAACCACAAATTCCTGGTTCCTCCTCTGTGTCATCAGATTTGCATGGTACTACAGTAAATTGGTTACATCACCTAAAATGGCCTAAAACCATTTGCTTTTTCTTTAGAGACCAGGAAGGTAAGAGTAATGAGTGGGAGAGGAAGGCAATGTTCAGCCACAAATGGAGCATGAGTATATGTAGGAACGATGACATGCCAAATTAAACCAGATCACGTTGCCAATTTGAGCAGCTTGGCCCCTCAAGGATCTGTCAGAGTAACACTACCATCACTCTCATCCCCATGAGAAATTTTATTTCCTAATTCTTTTGAAAACATTTGGTGATCTTTAAAGAAAGTTCCTAGACCCGAGGAAAATACGAGGCTCAGGCACTCAGAATTAGGAAAATAATGTTTGGATGGATGCAGCCTCAAAGAAACAGAAAAGAACTAAGAACCCAGCATTTGGAGCACTACTTGTTCACTATCTAACAACGGATTTAGGACTCTGTCTATGAATCTGAAAACGCCAAATGATAAGTCAAAGTTATCCAACATAAGGCTGTTCTTTATATGCCCCTCTGGCAGCAGAATATCCAGACTTCTTGATCCTGTAGCTATAAAGCCTCTTTTGACACAAATGTGAATTTTGCCCAAGTCAGGATTACAGGTTCAAACCTTCAGTATATCATGAAAGACTGAAGTTTGTGAAAAAGATCAGTACACTTTTTTATCCTCAAGTTAACCTTTCATATGTTGCAAGTTATTTTAGTGAACAGTGGAAAGGAGAGAAGGCAGTGGCATGTGGCAGCTCCTGAAAGGCTATCCAGCTGTTGAATAAAAAGTTTAACATTTGAGCACTATCATCAGCATTCGTCTAATCTGTACCATCCACACTGTCAGGGTATTATAGTCTTCAAATGGGAGAACAGAGAAATTGTCCCTGGACTATAATATCTAGGGAGCCATAAATTCCCCATTTATTGAAGTCAAAAAGGTATATGGGACATCACATTTTTTGATTCAAACCTTCAGACTTTAAACTTGAAACCAAGCTGTCTGAACACTGTATCACAGAGACCTCGCAATAAGAGGTGCAGCTGATAATTCAGCTTGATGTACCTGCATGCCATCATTCCATTAAATAAATGGTCTAGAACCTGAGCAGAAAGATTTCATAAGCAACCTTGAAACAGTAATGGGTGCCCCTCTACAGCCTTCTTGTACACAAGGGAAGTTGAGCAAGTGAGAAGGACAGACCTATGGCAAACACAGTAACAAATAAATCTACAGATTTCTATGGAAAGTTTGCTCCTATTAGTATACACTGCAGGACACTCATACTAATTGCACAATTCCTGTTAAGGTTTGGACCTAGTGCTCTGTGAAATCTCCTTCTTACTAACGGTGTCAAATTCTCCACACTTTAAAACACTGGAAAGATCTTAATGCAATGTAAGAAGAGAAACATTCAGTCCGGGTATAGGTAGACACTGGATATCATTAAATCAGTGAAAGATGGCTTCTCTAATGAAGTTTTCTTTTCTAATTTTAAACATTAGAAATGTTTACTATTTGAACAGAAATAATAAGCCTTGAACCATACAAAGAATGTTAGAAATAGATAAATATTGCCTGTGTTGCTTTGTTATTAAGTTTACATGTGAATCTGTGTTGAGAAACCCTGCAGGATTATTTTTATCATCTGATGTTGCTTTAAAAAAAAAAAAACAAACCAAGTTTTAAATGTCAAGTTTGTGTTCTGAAATTATAAATTTGAATCTAAATCAAGGTGCAGGTATTGCACACAAGTTTAATATTTTTCCCGCTCTAATTCTCTGTTTCCCCTACAAGCAAAAAGTAGGCAAAGGGTCACAGATTTAATGCAGTTTCTGGTACGTGCTGTATGGACTTCTGACATCATCACCTCGTCGGTACAATCATTACTCTAATTGACTCTCTTCTCCATACTCATCGTGCTTGCACTTCCTTCCATGCAAATACAAATACTAAGGACACTACACTGCTTCTCATTAAATAATGCCAATAAGGCTTTTTCAGTGTTGGAAAGCTCTGTACAAAAAGCAACATTTTATTTTCACAACTTGTTTTTAACATAACTAATTTGGTAAAAAGCTACAGTCCAGCTCACATATGACACAGTACTTTCATAGTAGTTTCTCTCACCTACATTTAATGCAAACTGTCTGCTCTCCTCTTCCTTAATGCTTTTTAAAGCTTGTCTCTTTTATGTTTAAAATACACTTGCTGCTCTGCTGCATACTATGACATCTGTTCACAACAACATGGCTCTCAGTTTGTCAAAAAATAAATTATATGACAGAGCCTCATCTAGATCCAGTGCAGCAAGTAAGATCATCTTCTCAGTATTACATTTTCCTTCGTCTATTTAAGAGTTAAGTTTCTGAGATCTCTGTTTGTTTCCGAAGCCCAGAAAAAAGGTCCTCTATGCCTGATCAAAGCCCTGAGTATGGTCTCAGAATTTAAAATGGCAAAACTAGACCTAGATGAATAGTTCAGTCTTATAACACAAGAACACATGGAAGCCAAGAATCATTCTGCAGAGAAATTCAAGAAAAGAGATTGTTGCATATTTTAATTTTTTTTGAGTAATAGTAATTATTATTATCATCATCGCTATCATCTTTATCATTATTGAGTCTGTGAAGTTGAGAAAGCAATATTGTTAAAATTCCTTGTATAAGACTACACTAAAATTGACCATATCAAAAAAGGCCTGTACTAGCAAGAGTGATAAGCATTCCAGAAACGGCATTAGAGGACTCATACTTCGCACCTGGCAAAAGTAAGAACTTACAATAGAAAAAATTTGTACAGAGAGTAAACATTTAGGCTTGCCACTGACTTAGGTGAGGAGGATGCACCCATATGAACATGCCTTTTTTTTCTAAAAGGTAATCACTATCCATGGGGACAGCTGAAAAGCTTCTGTTCATAGAAGTATTGATCCTCAAGGTCCTGCAAAATAATGCTAAGAGCCTCTTGAAAGAAGAAAAAGTGCTGAAAATTTGCTTGTCATTATGTAGACACTAAAGCATATCAAGACATTGCTAGCTATGCCTATTAAAAGCAGCAACCTACTCCCAGCATTAATCAGTTTATAAATTAATTACTCCTGTGTAATCAGATCCCCATCTGTTCTTCAATGAAAGAGCAACCTCAGATCTGCTTTCTCTTTGTCTACCAACAGGATAATTCATCAGATTTCCAATCAGTCAGCTCATTTTTATAAGCTATTTTCAGGATTCTCTGAGTATTACCAAGCATGTAATTCAGTCCGACAGACTGTTGGTGTGACAATAAGGAACGAGAAGGGAAGAATATATCCGAGATTGAGTCTATAAGGGTGGCATTTTTGTTTGCTTTTCTTTACAAGAGTTTTGAAGAAAGGTTGCACTGCTTAATCCATACACGGGTGACGAAAGACACATGGCCACTCTCTGAGTCATTTCTTCAAGAAGAAGCTTACTTCTGCCATCCAACTGTGCTAGCGTTCATGACAGCAATAGCAGCAGAATTTATACAAGAAACCAAACATTCTCCCTGTGAGGACCTTGCTTTCCAGTGTCCAAAAGAATTAAACACTCTTCACGGTCTCAAGCACGTTACAGATGTCTTGACTAATCAAGTAGGTGACGAATACAAAAGAAGTCATTCCGCTTCTCTAAAACTTGTTGTAGGTACTTGTTACAGTATATTTACTTTCAAGACATGAAAAGGCAGATTTAGATAACCATTTTTTGATGCAACTTATACCGAATACAGTCTGACTGCTCTGAAGACTGTTGTAGAATGTGCTTTTGTGCTCCTCCTCTGAAACAGGAGGGAAAAAATTCCAGTAGGAAAAGGAGCTCAACCAACATTCCCATGGCTATTATAACAGTGCATTAACATTAGAATCAGTAGCATCAGTATTTATAAACTTCCGCAGAGCAATTCCACTCTCTGTCCAACAGGCATTTTAAAGCAGTATCTATACCACAGAAAAGTAAAGGATATCTCAACATGCTTTAATTAACACAAACATCTGCTACTCCAGTCCCATGATAACAGGAAGTCTGGTACACAGTCTGCGTAGAAGTCCATGCTCCCACAGCTAATGCTGCCGTCAACCCACGTGCTAGCCAGATTAACGCACCTCCAGTACGCCGCACATATGCACAGCCACTACAGCACTTCCAGCAAAGGCTGTAAGGGCAGCAGAGCAGCGCTATCCAAATCCACCCACTCATTCATCTATCAGTGTTGCAAAAGGAGAGACCTGAAGAGTTTCAAAAATGCAGCTACACCACGTGAATGTCAGCAAAACCTACACTAGCCAGCTCTAACAGTGCATCGCCCTGTGGCCCCAGAAGCGTGCCACTGACACATTTGAGCAGTACTGTGGGCTCCCCCTCTCTCAAAACCATAAGCCTGTATTACACAAATGTATTAAATCTGGCCAGAACTTTTCCAACAATAGTAACAATGATGCCTATGGAAAGTGTTGAACCATTCCCTAAACTTTTCCAAGTTTCTTTACAAATTTACTAAAAAAGCTTCTCAGAGCTTGAATTAAATATCCGCAAAATGAGAAAAACCAAACCGTCTTCTGAGTCCTACTGTTTAGGAAACTCAAGCTGCAGAAGAGAGAGATCCAAATCCATGCTGTGAATCAGGTGACAAACAAATACAGGAGTCACTCTCTAACACTCAAAAGCAGTATGCTAGCTGTTGGACTATTCATTCTATTTCACATTCCAGCTCTCACTTGCCTCTTTGAGATTTTCTACTTCACCCAGAAAATCCAAAATGTTTATTAGGAATATGAAAAACTTCTCTCTGAATGAGACAGAAAAGTAGTCAGTCTCTTCTATTATTTCAATCCATTACATGTTTTCAGTGGCCATCTCTTAAGAATGGGTGATTGGAAGGGTTGGAAGCGACTCTGGAAATCATCTACTCCACCTCCCCTGCTAAAGCAGGTTCACCTAAAGCAGGGTGTGCAGGTTCACTTCCAAGCCAGTTTTTATTACCTCCCTAGAAGGTCTCCATCCTGTTTTATTTCAGAATCAAGGGAATTTTTGGGAATGAGACTGACTGATAAGCGCAGTCTTCCAATTAAATTATCTTAATTTTATTCTAGTTACATTTTGGTTTGGGGCTGCGGTGGCCAAAAAAATAGGTTTCAATTCAGATAGATTTAACACTTCTAAAAATGGAGTTTGGTATTTGTGTGCTACACCCTGCCCTGCATAAGGAGAGCACATCACTTATCAGCTGTACTAAGTCCATGATACATAAGAAAATTAAGGCTTTCCTACAGGAGGACCAATTTGAGAACCACTTGATTTCGATGCTCTGTATTTCGTTTTTCCCTTTCCTACTTTTGGCGCTGAAGTTATTTTTATTTAGCCACCCCATTTCACTGTCTGCATCAGTCTTGTATCATTTAAGAGGCCAGATACAGGCATCAGAGTGGCTGTGTTGGGCTATGTGATCCCAGATGCACAGTACCAACATGCTGCCCTGACTGAAGATTTAGGAGTTCAAATTCCTTCAGACAGTCCCTGGGCCTTGTTCAAGTCTTAGCAGACTTGTTTCAGCCAAGAAACTTGAATGAGTGCACCCAGGATCCACAAAGCCATTTGCAGATCTTCACAGAGATGTGCATCTGGAGAGTCTCAATCACCTGGTCTGTAAATATGTTGGCTGAAAAGCCCGCATATCAGCCTGGTAAACAGCACTGGCCTTCCTCCTTCAATCTGCTCATCATACATTTGCACTGCCTCCAACCTGCTCCAGAACCCTGTGAGTCTTCTCCACCATGGTGATCAGGTGGGTTTTTTCACTGAAGTTTTTTCTCGTTGGCTGGCTTCCGGAGATACTCTAGATTTGTGGCCATTTTGTGGTCATTTTAAAAGGGCTGCTTTTTGTGCAGTGTATTCAGCCAGACCAGATGTTCTTGAAGAAATTACTTGTTTTAATCCTCTTTTCTCCTCAGATTTTATCTTTCAGGACTCCATTTTCTCGGCTCCACTGTCTAAAGCTCTTTCATCTGTTTGGCTCTGATTTGCTACACAAACCAGATTCAATCTGTGTTGGCTTTTTTTTGAAGAGGTAACCTCCAGTTTCCTGGCACTTTTTCTTCAACTGGATGTTTAGAATCAGCAGGGAGTTTATGCATGGCTGGTTCTCCCAGCAAGGACTTCACGATCTTTTCTGTTATGTTCTGCATTGCCCATATACCTGCTGTTCTGAAAAAGTCTGGCAAATATAACTTATTCTTCACAGATAAAAACAAGTAACACATTTTTACTGACTTCTTGCAGTAAACATTGAACTTCCCCTTTTGGAAACTCCCTGACTCCCTCTGCAAGATGCATGTGTCCTAGCACAACCGGTTTCTCAGGCTACAAGATGTATTTTCTTTCCCAATGCACAAGGATGATTAGCAGAGACAGGCCTTCCATAGCACTGCGTTATCCGTGAGCTTTGTACATCGCACCAACTCATTTATAGTGCCTCAGTCTGATTGGATTCATTCACAGGAATATATTCTTTACCTGTGTTCCATCCTGTCCAGCTATTCTTCTCTGCAACTTGCAAGTCCCAGTGAGAACGTGACTACTAGAAACCAGCGTTTCATCATGCTACCTGTTATTTCATCGCAGAAGTTTCGGCAAGTTTGGTGAGGGAAAAACAAATATTTCTTCAATATTTGCCTGGGTAGATTTATCATTCATTATTCCCTTATTTTAAGGTCAACTAATTAAAGTGCAATTGTACAATGAATAATAACTTCTTACATAATTTTATAGGAATAGGAATGACTGGACTTTTTTCTTCCTCTACTTCTTCTGAAAATGCAAACAATTCTTCCTTTTGAGTGTCATAGCTGGCCATGTAGCAGAAAACTCAATGAAACTACAAATTTTAGTAGAATAATATACTGGTTTATGCAGCAAGCCTGCATTTGTAGGTTATTTGCAAATGACTTTCAATGCACCAGTTCCCAAGTTTCAAATTTATTTCTCAGCCTCCTTTATGGGATAACTAGAGTATAATAATCTCAATACAACTTCAAGAGGAAACACAAAAGCAGCTAATTCTTATCTGCTTTGTTTCTTTTAAAATAAATGTCTTTTTGCTCTTCCCATCCCTCATGGGATCCAACTGCATGTGTGCTTTGGATTTCCTCATCCCACCCGAGGCTGCTTGGACAGAGATTTCTCTATTGCCCCCGGTCACCTGTCCCTGCTTCTACCACTAGAATACTTGCTTTTTTTGCTTGAGCTTAAGTTGGAAACTCATTGTGTATCCATGTAGGTCTCCTGACACCCTTGCTGTTTTCAGTACGGATGATTTTATGTCAAAAAAAAAAAAAAATTCAGTTTAAAAAGGATTTTGTCTACATATACATTAGCATGTGAAATTCTCCACTCAGCTTTAATTTGTCAATCCATATGCGGAGTTTTGTCGAGTACAACTCATTCAGCTTTATTTTCTCATGCTGAATAGCACAATATTCTATAAGTAACACCACTGACAGATGTGTGAGAAAAGACTGTGGAATGATGCCTAGAGCAGTCTTCATAAATATATACGATGGCATTTTTGATCTTCTGTGAACATGCAGAGTTATTGTTTCTTCAGACCTGTCCTGACATATTATAAAAGCTTCATTAATAAATCCTAGCCTAATTAAAGTAGGAAAAAACGCCACTGCAAAAGGTTTTGTGTGTATTTGACAGTATAAAACTTAATTCAGATATTTTTATTGCCCAGGTATTCCGAAAAAGCGTATGCATAATTCTCCTGAGTAAAAAAAAAAAACATGCTCCTAGGAGTCAGAAAGTGTTTCACTGAGAAAGGTTTCATCTCATCAGTGGAAAGTAAAACGCGTGCAAAAGTCTGAACATTCATGCAGATGAGCTCCCACAGTTCCACTTCCCACAAAGTCTCTCCTCTTGCTAGGATCTCATACTCATCTTGCAGTAATAAAGTGGGGGCAAAAGTAAGGGACAGTTTCACCTTTCATCATTTCAGGTCCCTGAGATGAGTGGCACAGAATCACTCCCAGAATTGCCAGAATATCTAGGCAAAGACTTGGATCTTATGAGCTATTATCTTACAAGCAGGATTCCCACAGACAGACACCCTAAAAGCAATGTTATGTACAATTACTGGGCAGCTATTGCATTTTCCACTCAGTGTGGCTTCAGAATGAATTCACTCTGTCATTCATATTTCAATGCAATTAACAGAGACCAATGTCACGTACACATACCAGACACTGTATTTAATTTAAAATGCTCAATTTAAAGGCTCTGAAAGTCATAAAAATATAACAGCATAAATCTGTATTACTTTTTTCCAAAACAGTAGAAAAGATTCAACTTAACATCTATCCCGCCTCCAGAAATATTTACTAATTAATCAAATTATCTCCAAGGTGATTTCAAAATTCTGAAAACTCAGGTTCACCTGAGTTTTCATTTAGAAACTAAAGTATTAAGAAACTGAATCACGTAGCACATAAAAAGGGTCAATGCCACAATGAAGTTGTTATTTAACTAATAATTAACAGAAAATTGATTTGCTTCTTACGCAGTTACTGGTTTCTCCTAGAACTGATTTCCATAAGGTTGCTTTATCCTGGGTACCCACATAAATATGAAATTCTGAGATTTTCTCAGGTCTTTCATTTGATTTTTAATAAACCTAACCAAATCAGACAGTTTAAAACCTAAACCAAAACACAAACATTTTTGTGGCTGACTATTTCTGATTACTATAATGGTAGCTATACCCTGGGAAAAAGACCTGTAGGTTTTCATCAAGGAGGTAATTTTCAAAATTGAATATAGCCATAACTGTAGGTATAAATATTAATCTCTAGTAAAACTCCTTTTTTATTAATTTTTTTTCTTTAAACTATATAGTTTTCCTTATTTATATCAATCTAAATTACTACAAATATCTCAATATATATGAACAGGGCCAAGTACAGACCCTGTAATTTCTTATTTCCCGTAACTTTGTAATGATCTGTTCTTTTCTTTTGGTATTTTGATCATTTGTTTGGAAAATCAGTATACCGACCACCATCACATCCCTGATTTGGAGAAGCAAATAAAATTTTCCTAGGCAATAGAGCAAACATGTAAAATTCAGAAGTACTGACTGAAGAAGATAGTAATAAAATCAGGGAAAAAAATTAAAAAGGGAAAAAAACCCATATAGCAAATAAACCTGTAACTAGTTTAACTCTGTAATAGATCAGCCCATATTCATTCAGCCTTGCTGAAGAATGCACAATAGTGGTCACACAGTCTTCAAGTTCATACTGCTTGATGAGTTTGGAAACCATGACAGAAAAAGCTCAACACACATTTTACATACAATTTTCTCAGAATGGAAGCCTGCTGCATATGGGTGATGTAGAAAAAAAAAATCTCATTGTCAAATTCAATAGAGATGCTTAATTAAAACAAAAAAAAAATGGTGGCATTGATTCATTTATTCTTCCCTGTGCACTCAACATTTTTCCTCAGGGGGATTAGAAAGTTCAGAACTCAGATGTCCACGGATCCTGTGCTTGGGTGTAGAGCTATCCCCATCCACCAGACAGAGAGCCTAAATACCTAAGCTCAGACTCCAAGTTCCATTTTGAGGACAAACACCTAAAAATACTGTGATTTGAAGGCAGGCAAACTAAAACATTTATTTAAGTAAAATACTGATGACATAAACAGTGACATTATTTCTCTTAATTGCTTTATGGGTAAGATTATGTCCTTTAGAGGGCAATTTGTTCTTCTGAGCATTTGGAAATTACCAGTAGTCTGTGGGGGGTCTAGATTTGCCTGCCTTCAAATAAATCCAAAATAAGAGCTAAACAAAAAATTTAATACAAAAATTTCATATATGTGTCTAAAACCAGATACTTCAAAGGACATTTAGCTTTCAATTTTAATAAACTGATTGATTTCCATAGTTTGACATGATTTATCACTCCCAGATTTGACAGCAGAAGCATCATATTGAGGTACCATCTGGAATGGGTAAAACAATACATGCCAAAACAGAAGAGAACTAAAAACAGGGTTAGGGAAAGGCAGCAGAAAAATAAGGATAAGGCAAAATGAAGGAAAAAGGTATCCCAAAATACTGGATAAACCTATAGGAGTAAAACAACTCTATTCTCAGTTCAGAACAGGACTAGCTTCCTGTACTATGACTAAGCAGCGTCCCTCTCAAACATTTAGGAGCAACAATCCACTTCATAAATTGGGCTGAGTAGTGTTGACCAGGCAGGTAACATACTGAAAGCAGCCCTCTCTTTGTGCCCTGAACCACTTAGGAGAGTAGGACCCTCCCTCCCACACATTCCTGCATGGGATCCTCACCAACTAACGTTCTTGTTGCAAGTTCCTCAAATCCTTGCTTCTACTAAGGTTATAGCAATAAGAGTCCATGTCTCAGCCTCAGTATGGCTGCTTTGTTTCCCTAAAAGTTTAAAAATCCTGAGCTTTCCATAACCGTAGTAGCAAAAAACTAGTCTCCTAACCCCGAATATTTTTACACCTCTTCCCTAGCAAAGAAAGGAACGGAACTTTTTGCCTTATGGAAACAGCCAGTTTTTCCTACAGCTCAGCAGTTGGGTGCATCCTTTAAAGTCACTGCGTCAAAGGCTCCTTAGAACTGAGGGTCAAGATGTTTATCTTAATTTTTTCTGCCCTGCGGCAAGGGAACACGAGGCTGCTCCACCATTTTTCTAATACGCTAGGTTTAAATGTTGGTCTTTTTAATTTCATGGGGTTTTTATCATTTCAACAACCAATTGCAGGAGACGTTACAGACCAAACAATGCCTTTATGCCAGGTACTGATGTCCACTAACACACAGGGGTAAGCTGAACTCATCTCCTCTCTGTAGCATTACCCAAAATCACCTATGCCTTATCCCACGTAACCTTGCAGAACTATTGAACAGATCTCTGCAGTACTGGAAAAGACAACTCCCCCTGTGGCTGAGAAAATGTGTCTTTAAGCCTGCTCTTTGAATATGCATGGCATAAAAACTGCGGTTGAAACTCTAATTAGTTGTTACAGGCCAGAACACACAATGAGGTTCTATATCAGGGTCTGTAAGCAAAAATTGATAAAATATGTTTGCAGACACTGTATTACAGATATAATGTCATCCAGGGCATACTGCATATTCCATTTCTTTTCTAAATTGCTCAGCACCGCAGCATCCAGCTGCCAAAGAGCTGGAACTCTCCATCAGCAACTGCCTGTGGCAAATTCTCCACCTGGGCAAGACAGTATAAGAATTAAGACAATCTGCTTTCAGTCTCTGTATCAGTTTTTCTGCTCTCATTTTCTACAGTTTCCTAACATTTCTGAACTTTCTCAGTATAAAGGCTACACTGAAAGAGGCTGATTGTCAAAGAGAGCTTGTGTCCCTCCATAAATATCACCCTGTTGTCACAGGATGCTGCTTGAGTCCAGAATTAGCTGAAGTACACCAGGGTTCTAAACAGTCCAGAGATTTGGCAAGCAGCAGCCTGATTAATTTTCAAAGAGATTCTACTTGGTGATTACTCCGTGTAAGTCTAATGATTTATCATTTTAGTGAAAACCTGAACAAGCATCACCTTCTTAGGAAAAGACATTTCAACAATTACCTTTTGTGCATGTAATGCAGTGTGGGTGACCACCATACATAATACCTGGGAAAATTATTTGAAAGGGTGAAATTATACCACTATAAAATCCAAATCAGCTGTTTCAGGAGTATCAGCTGAAAAATGTACACACATACTTTTTGATATCACCTCTATTGCCGTGAGAAAAAATGCTCATATCATACATTCAGGTGATCCAGGCTTCCCCTTTATCTTAAACCAAAAAAACAACCCAAAACCCACAATTTTCTAATATTTAAAGAAAACAGGAGCTTTACTCCAGTACAAGGGAAAAATTTTAGCACCTATTTTGCTTCTTTACTGCAAAACCAGAGCAAAAGATCACTGTAAACATACAAGAAATGCAGCCTAACAAGCAGAGGTAAGGAAAAAGGAAAAAAAAAAAATAAAAAAAGCTAAGCTTCTTGATTAAATGGGCTCATTTGTCTAGAAATACACTTGCACACGTATTTTAGTACTGCCACAAAACAATGACAGATACAGCAAATAAATGAGAAATTACACCTCTGCCTTTCTTTTTCTACTCTTTTCCTCCATCTCTGAAAATACTAACACATACAGATAAGCCAAAGCAGCAGCAAAGCCCTGCCAATTTGCCAGCATTCTTTTTCTTCAGTTAGACTCTTTTTAAATTTACATGACGAATTTCAACTGTAGTGAAGGGAAAGAAATTACAAATTCTGGTGACTAAAACCTTCCAATTTTATAGAAGCAAAGTGTAAATGAATAACAAGCAGAAATGACCAGAAGAGTAACACATCCAGTCGGGCTGCCTTGCATGCCCTCTAAATAGCTTTTTAGGGAGGGTCTGCACGTGACCTAAAACATCACACACAGGAAAAAACCCTCAAACAATTAGCTGATATATTTAACCACACCTCTGTAGATGAAAAATCCCACACAAGGAAAGAAAATTCAGAATGCAGAATGAATCAGTACTCGGCCAAATATGACCTAAATGGTTTTAGAATGGTAGCCATCCTCTGATTAATATATAGGTGAATCTAAGAGCACCAGCTGTTTCAATAAGGAAATTTTTTCAGCTGAAATTAAGCACTGCCTGCTGGCAATTGATTTCTGCACAAATATGTTATAAAGGGAATGTCAGGATTTGTGTGATCTAACACGTTTTATCTAGCTTTAGGATCTAACATGCTTTATCTAGCTTTCAGCTGCATGTAATAGAGGTCATTTGGGTAAAGATTAGATAAGTGAAATTACGCACTGCTAGCTGAATTCATCCTTTTCTGGCTTTGATAAAATTGTACGTTTGGCCAGAAACTATTCTGATGCAAGCAAAAAACAAGATAATGGAAATACTAATGGAATCACAGAAAAAGAACTGGAATACACTAGTCACCAAGTCCATCTATACCTGCTATAAAGGACCAGCTCTGGCTTCACAAATACTTTTAACTGTTTTTTAAATTTTCAATACTCTAATTTAATTATTTATGCACTTACTGAATAATCAAATCCAACCATCTGCCACCAGCAAGGTATCAACAAGAGGAAGAGGTACTTGATAGTGGTGGAATTGTGACATGCAGATGCACTGCCCTTTGCCTTTTCTTAATTTTTTTCTTTTTTAAACTCTGCTCTCAGCACCAATTTAGACAAAAGTTAACAGTCCAAACACCTCTGCACATTTGGCTCATCCCCAGCACCAAAACAGAAGTTTTGCACCAGCTCTACTATTTTTTGGTCACTCTGCGATTTGGTCACCTCAGTCTTCTTTGGAAAAGTTTTATAAACACAAGCTGCTCCCTTTGCTTCCAACCTTTGGAAAACTTGGAACAGCATCAAAAGTGACACTAACTTATGCACTCTGCTTGTCCATTTTGTGTCCTAGACACAAACGTGAAGGGCCTAAGCAGAAACAATATTTTGGTGGGTGATGCTACCTTCACATAAAGAAGGGAGAAAAGTACCTGCAAAAGGGAGGAATACTCTCTATTCCCTCACCCTTAAATAGATACCAGGCACAGGAGAACCCAAAAGAGTTTTTGTCATTTGCTTAGTTGGTTTTCCTCCTGCTTAGACACTCAAATAGAATGTTAAATCTGCCTGGCATTTCGATATTGCCAACCTGTGACTGTCACCAGTTAAGGACAGAGGACATCCGTAGCTGAGGTTCCCTTATGCCTTCTAGTGTGATGTCAGAGAAAGTATTTCTTTTATTTCCTTTTCAGTACAGTTGCTTCAGCCCAAAATGAAATAATGATTCATCAGGTTTCCTTCATGTATTTCACAAACCAGACATCTGTTACACAAATAGTGACTGTAAGTAACACACAACACAGAAAATAAATGGATTGAAATATACTGAATGAAAGTTTTAGAAAAATAATTAAACAGCTTTTAAGGATTCTATTTATTCAGTGACTCAAAAAACTTGAGATTAAAAGATTAAAGCTTTATTACCTTTATCTCTGAATTTGTTGATTATAACTACAAATATTTAATATCAGCATAATTTAAAGATTTGATCCTACATGGTAACTCCTTACAAGTTTTCATTTTGTTCATAGTAAAGGGAACTTGAGAGCACTGACCCAAAAATTAACTGTAAGGACAGTCTGAGTGATTTGCTTCTCCATTTTTTATAGACTTGGCCAAGTACCACCATAATCGAAAGACAAACTAAGGTTATGAAGGCTTCTCACAAAAGATATAGTAAGATCTGTTTATAAGAATACCAAGCAATTGCTATTTTCAAAAGGGAATTACAACCCTTGTAAGGATTTGATTTATTAAAAAAAAATAAAGTGTCGTTAATAATTATATTCTGTATTAAAATTCAGGTAAAAATTTTAAAAAGCATTTCAGGATATACATATGAATTTTTAAAAAACTTCAATCACGGAATCAAATTCCCTCTTTGTTTCATATAGTTAAACACAAAATATATGCGCAAAGAATAGTACAATTTACTTAACTCATTATTTAGCCTATCATCTAGCCATTAATGACTCATATCAAGGTGAACTATCATATGTAACAGGTATTTCAGACACTCTTGACAGACGCAAACAATAGCAAGAATTCTCTTAGGCAATATTTTTTTTACAAAGTAGCTCCTTTTCCACAAAATTCATAGTTCCAATCTTGCCTTTAATTCCTTGAATGCCTTATTAACAGGTGTGCATTTATAAATATATATAAACACAAGTATATCTATAAACCAAAAGCATCAAGACTCCAGAATTTAAAGTTGAATAACACACATAAAAATGAAACCATGATCTTCTTAGCCTGCATAAAGAATTTAATTTGAATCTTGCAGTAAAAATGGGCTAAAATTGCCTTTAAAAATGGACTTTGAGGTATATGTCGCTCTAACTGAAAGATGTGTAGGTTCTGGATGAGAATAAAATCTGTGGAAAACCATATAAATACAGAAACAGGTGGAATAGGCTCATATTCAACCTTCTGGGCATCTCAAATTGCAAATAGACTTCATAGATGGAACATCTACATGAGAAAGGCAAACTCAAGCATGTGCCCTGTAAATGCCTTAACAACCTGAATTTATAAAGAAGTTTACCTTATGGAAGAAGAAAACATGCACACTTTCTACGAGGTTTGTGAAAAGATTATGCAGGCTGTCATACTGTTTATTTCACCCGTGGCATAAAGACTTTTATAAGCCAGCATGTATTAGCTTTTCACTCTTCACAGACACATCAGCAAACTTGTCATGTAGGTAGACACAAATAAATGTTTGAATTTAGAAGGTCTCTTTCCAAAAAATTTGGAAGAAAGAAAAGGTGAGAAGAGACACTTGTGACAGCCATCCACCACTTAATGTCAAAGCCCCACTATTAATGTTGACATTTGCTAGATGTCCTGGTTTTTAAAGTATATTTTTGAAAATAAATGCATTCATTTAAAAACTACCATTTCGATTTTTGCTTTTATATTTTACAAAATACAACAGAGTCTTCAGGAAATCTAGCTTTCATCTTGGCCAACGCTTTTATGGATCATTCTGTTACTGTTACTTGAGGTGAGCAACAACAAAGCAAAGCTCACAAAACAAATCCATGCAGAGTCAGGCTTTCTCCGTCTGTGAGCCTACTATTGCTGCAGAGAGAGTGATAAAATATTTGCCCTTCTACAACCACAGCCCAATGAGTGCTTCTTCCCTAATCCATAATCATTGTGCATGCATTGTTCCAACAGCCAGCTTTGAACAATTTGACTCTTAGGCTTCTCCGTCAAGAGCTTAAAAGGCTTTCACTTGCTGTATTCTTCTTTATTCTGCTACACAAAGAAAATTGCTGAGACACATCAAATACTGGTTTGTTAAAGATATTATCATATGAAACTCGCTTATTCAAACAACATGCTGTTCCTATAAAGTACAGAGCACAGAACCATGACATGTGGGATGACAACTTTGATGTACCCACAATGGGCGATGATGTCTCAGTGCACAGCCCCAGCTCATGTTTAAATGCACATCCTGTCTGATGCACTCCGGAAGCACTCTAACCCCACTTTAACAAGGGATTAACTTCCACTAAACCGGTGGAAACAGTACCCTTTCAATACACGTTCTGCTTTTCTTTTGTGATAACTTCCATTTCAAATGGATGTCTGGTTTTGGTTTGGGTTGCCTTTTTTTTTTTCCAAGGAAGATTATCTTGTGTTTCCAAACTATTTTCCAGGCATACACTTGTAAAAGACAAAAAGGACATACACATACTTCAGCCCAAAGAAACTTCTGGAAAAGTTTGCAAAGAAGGAGTCATTATTTTAATTTATTCCTTTTTAGAAAGCTTTCCTATTACAAAACAGTATCTGGTAATCTTGCAATGTCTGATAATACTCCAAAAGAACACTTTATTTATAAAATGCCTATATTTCCAAAAACACACGGAAATTTGTAAACAAACAATTTTCAAATATGCTTTTGCTATAAATATGAGATTATTACTGTTGCGGTTTATTACATGCAACATGAAGCCTATTGTCTTCCCAGTGGCAGTGTGTGCACAAACTAACATATTCCAACAGACCCTTAAGCATGACAGATGAGGAAACGAGCTTAGATGAAAATAACGGAAGTGCGTCAATGGTCAAAAATTAGTTTGAGGCATTCCCTTTATTTTCCAGAAAGAAAAGTACAATAAGAAAGAATCAACTGATGAATCAGTTACCAAAAAAAAAAAAAAAATCAGAGTGCCAATGCTAAGAAAATAAACAGTTATAAAAGTCTAATTGAAAACTGTAGAAAAGGAGGATGAAAATTGTTCCAATTTGCTTCCATGCTGGAAGTATTTGCTGTGAAAAAGTCAGTAATTTTTCTCCTGCTTCCCACACACAATAGCAAAACTAGAGCATGAGCAATTTTCTAAGACAATTAAACAACAGGTATATAGATTGTCGTTTCTAGCCTTTTTTGTCTTGTTATTGAGTCATGCTGAAAGCTTCTCACAGCTAGCACTTCACCGTGTGCCTTTTCTCCCAGATGTGAAAACATGGTTTATTAGCTTGTGAAACAACTACATGTTTTTTCTAAAGCTGGCTCATGAAAAAAAAAAAAATCTAAGCAAGCAACATAAGTAGAAGAATTACATGAGATTTTTTTACATTATTACTATGACAAAAACTGTATGAAGAAAAAGAAATGCTAAAAAAAATTTCTTCTGTCAGTACATGAAATGTTAAAGTGCTCAGTCCCCTGGCAAATAAATGCTAACTAGCACATACAGTATCAACGAGTTAAACCACAGCAAGCTTTATTTCTCCCCTGAAATTCCATCATTCTCTTTTGCAAGGATTTCATATAGCGTCTGCTTTGCTTCCTACTTTTGTTCCTGTCTCTTTGACCCATAATACCAGATTACAAGACAAGACCCGAATGTATTGTTTAGTTAGTTTAGGAATCCTAAATAATTCACCCTACAAATTAAAACAAAGGCTTCAGTCGCCTCACAGCTGATTTGGAGCTGCCAAAACTGGCAAATGCAAGGAAACACATCTTTTGGATAATGGCTGTCCTGGGCCTCTCTAACAGAACTATAAAGGAAGTAGAGACAAAGAAGAGAAGGTCTGTGAAGGACAAATATGAAAGAGTCATAATGGTAGGCTTGAAAATGAGGGGAAAAAAATTGAATACTAGGTGTAGGGTATTAAAGATACGCTGGTGAAAGAAAAATAAAAACAACACTTTTGATTTAGAAACACAAATTCTCTAAAGATTTGTTAAAGATTGTTAGAAGATCTAGAGACAAACCAGCGGTGCTACAACACTGAAGATGGAATAAGAAACTTTACCAAAAGTCAACTACTCTAACATCAGCAGTATGATTTCTGTGCTCAGTTTGTATTTTTTTGCTGATTAGGGTGAGAAGGGATCTGGTTGAATCAATCAGCACAATTACAAACTTCTGTAATATACAGATTTTTTCCATCATTAATGAATTCAGCCTACTAATATAGGTCCTAACAGAGGAAAGTCATGAACTTCTATCTATGAATCAGCAGGTTAAACTACAATGGCACCATCTGACTGCGGCCTCTCAACAAGAACCTTTAGGACTTAAATTATTTGCCAGGATATTGAATACAGCACAGAAGATGAAAGTAGACAGCCCAAATTCTGTATATTAAAAGTGCTTGGTGTGTCACAGCCTTAATATTGCAATTTTGATTAAACATCAGCTAACATCAGATCTTGTTTCTAGTAGTCTAGGAAGACAAAGTCGACAAGCCTAATTAAAGCATACACAAGTTGTTTTACAAATCACAAGTGCAGCCTTACCTGGATGCATTTTACTTTTCTGTATTCAGCTGTATAGTATTACTTCGTGAATCAATAGGGACAGTACTGAATCTAAAGGTAGTTAATTTTAAATTGTATTAAGGAAGACTATGAAAATCCACTCTAACAAAATCACAGCAGACTAAGGCAACATCAGATCTGTATGGCCTGGGACAAAGGCTAATCTGGAATTAAAAGGGATATTATGACTTATGTAATAAGGGGCCAGAAAAAGAACAAAAACAGATGCATATTTATGTGTAGCTATGAAGCTTATGAATATCTTTATTATCTGCTTTAAAACATCTGGTTACCTACATCTTGCAGAGGAACTAAGGAAACAGAAATAAAACATACCTGTATTAAAGAGAGATCCTCAAGCTTCAATCTGAAGAGGTAGTTTCTGGAGTTAAAAAAATAGCAGATAAAAATGAATTGTTAGTAATATGTCAGTAAAAAACCCAAATGTTACCACTGTTTAAATAAAAACATAATTAATGATGATAAAGGCAGAAAAAAAAATTAAAGTGACAGGTATTCAGGACTTCAAATTCTTTCAGAGGCTGTCTCAAACCACAGTCCTTTGGGCTAAGGACTAAGCCAACTTCTAAAACAGATTTTCAGTCTGAAGGACTGGCTGAGCATGAGCAAAGTAGATATTTATACTACATGCATGTACATGTACATCTGATTCATTAGAATCAACGGGAAGAAATGCTCAGTGCTTTGGTAGATCCATGTCACCAGTGTTCGATGTCTCTATGAGAACATGGGGACAGGCAGATTAAAGCTCTCCATTTCTCCCCACAAGGATGGGAACCTCATGCAATTAGCACAGCCACATATATGTAAAGTTGGAAGCAAAGGATCCCAGAACGATGGCAGATCTGTACAAGCCATGGAGTTTTCACCATTTTGAGCAAAGTCCTACCATACGTGGTCAAATTTCTTCGAAGCCTGAGATACCCACAGAGAGCAGGAGCTACACACAAAGCAACCTAAACACAAGGTTTTCAAATGCCTGTGCATTTATTGCAAAAATTTTTCTCACTCTGCTTTTTCTCTGCAGCAGCATCACCGCACCTACAGAACTTGGGAGGAGTCTGGGCAAACCACAAGCAAGGCATACTCCTCCTGCACCACTGCTTTCTTTCTTTCTTGGTTCTTATCACACCTCTTTTTCTTCTTTTCCTTATTTGTTTTTTTTACTGCATCTTCACAGAAATAATAGTCTTCAGTCCTCTTCTGCCTAATGTTTACCTTATTTAAAACAATTCTGATTTTCCAATGTTGCTACAGAGTGATTATGTTTTAGATACTAAAATAAAAAGGATTTTTAAAATAATAATATAAATTACTTCAATCTCATTTATTCATAACAAATCTGTAATATCAATTTATAAGATTTTTAAAAATTCACTTAAAGCAACAAAAAAGCCCCAGATGATAAAGAGATAAGTAAAGTTAAACTTTGACTTTAACTATTTGCAATTTTCAAAAATTATCTGCAATATTATATCCGTGCAACTGATAGACGTGTAATCAAAACTAAAATTAGGCCACATTTTTTGACATAATAATTCTAATTCTTTCCAAAGAGGTATGAGGTATTGTTAATGGGCACAGATGATCAGGACCTATAGTTTACATCCCTATTAATTTTTTTAAATGAGACAGCAGGGAAGGGGAGAAGAACAAAACCAAATTGTGTCTAACTCAAAAACACAACCACTATCATGTGTATTTCTATTTATGGACTCTGGGAAACAGCTACATGTATTTATTTATTGACTCTGGTACATATATGGTCTACTTAAACTGTGGATGTATAGGAACCATGTCACTAGTCTTTCCTAGGAGTATCGGTAAAGAGAATTACTCAAAATGCAGGAGGCGGGTTATTAATGGCAGGAATTCATGTGAAAGTAAAATAAAGACAGAATGTTTATTATTAGACAGATAAATCACCACAAAGACATAACTAAAATACTTGTGTTTGAGTCATGAAGAGACCTGAAGTGGATAAACAAAGGAAACAATACATTGCACAACAATGTGTACAAAAAGCTTCACCAAGTTACACGCAAGTGGACTTGAAAGACTTTCAGCAAACACCAGGAAGCAACACATTATAGTCTTTCTAACATTTCTACACCCTCACTGTAAAGACAAAAAACACTTTCACTTCTGCAGAATGTCTTGCCCAGAAGTATTCAGCAGGGAGCATAAACCCTTGGTCTGCTCCCCATCTCGGTGCATTTGAACTTCCATCACCCATCACCGTATTTCTTTCATTCTGATATCAAAGAAACCGACTTCACTGCTATTGAGAAACAACTTTTTTTCTTCCAGAGAAACTGAACTGCATCCTCAGCAGGTATAAACTGCTTTCTTAACTCAGTGCTATGAGACTCACAGGAATGGCACATAAATGCCCCATCTCACTCTACAAATAAATCCAGTCACTGTTGCAGAATATGTGAGCAGACAGTCTGGTCTCACGCATTTAGTTTTCGGGTCAGTACTCATCATAGTATAATTTCAATTGCTATGTGTACTTCATCTTCAAATATCTGCTGAAAATTTATGCCTGATGAGGCCTTTTTAGGACAGATTATCAAATTATTAATGTCTTTTTACCGTCTTCCATTCAGACATCATTTCAGCCTATTAAAACGTAAGCTGTTGTCCCAAATTGTAAAGATTCTAAACTAATAAGTACGCAAACACAGCGCCAGCCTGAAGAAAAACAGACGTTCAACATTTTTCTTCTTTTTTTTCCTAGAAAATGATATTTTTATCCTATTCAGTAGAGCAAAACACTTCTACACACTAATATGTTCAGTGCGAAATTAGAAAAATTGACCCTATAAGTGTTAGGGAAACTAAAATGTCTATATTCATGTGAATGATCAAGAGGCAGAGCTTATTAGTGTACATTTTTCAATTTCGTGTGGCTGCCAATAACCAATTAAAATATTTCTAGCTTTATAAAGCCAGGAGAAAGAAAATTGAATAAGAAAAGCAATATGCAAGAGACAGTAAAAACACCTTAGCAACATAAACTGGGCAAATGGACAGCACAGATTGACTGTGAATACACAAATAATGCTGGGCTAAGTGGCAAACTAGCACTCAGAGAGCAATCAGAGCTATTCCTACCTAGTGCCCACTTCAGTAAAACTTGCAGGACTACATTTAGCTTTAAAAATTCAACAGTTTAACATTCTAGGGCATGCATCATCAGCACGTGAGAACTCGTTCAGAAAGCATATATATGAGAAAAAAACCCAAAAGAAAAAGAAAAAAGCATGACAGTAAAAAAACCACACAGGAAAGGTAGTATTAATAAATCTGGCAGTCCAAAGAAAAAGTCAATGACAATTTTCATGACATGTGCAGAGCCATTATGCTCCTCACGAGACAGGTGACAACATTTTTTCAACATGTTATGGAGATCATGCCCTGGAGTGCATTTTTCAACCTCTGTTCAGCTTTATTCCCGTGCATTTATGCTTGAAAGCAACAAAGGATGAGAAATAAAAATGAAATTACATTTCTGAAGCACAGATACGACCTCTTAGCACACAGCCCTGCCTCTTTTCCAAATATGGTGGCAATAAGCAAGACAAATGCAACTTTGCACGCTGGAACTAAACTGATTTGACACTGGCGGTAATTGGCAAATTTGTTTCCATTTGGTGCTTAATGAATGAGGAAAGCAAATATGTTGCATAAATATGCAAACAGAAGGACACTTAATGAGAAGAAAACACAACTAACACTGAGATAAAGCAGCATCCTTTACTCCTTCCGAGATCCAGCAGGCAGTAAGCATTTGCTTTACATTCACAGCACTGAACAACTTTTCTAGCTCAGCTGTTATAATTAAAACCTGTTAGTCAAGAGCCTGCTCAAACCCAAGGGCAAAGAATTCCACTGGTATCAGTGGGAACTGAATGAAAGCACACACAAAAAGCATGCTCCAGTCACCTGCTTCACAATAATATATTTAAATATATTGCAGTGAATAAATTCAGTATGGCTACAGCTAAAATTATAAAACTAATCTTCTCTATATCCCTCAACAAGTCCAAGTCAAAAAACAACTGAAAAAGCATAAAGATTCAAAAGTATATCCTGTTAGTTATGGTTGTTAAATCCAATATTTTACCCTCTTCTTTGTGAAATTGAAAGCTATAAAAGTTGAATGGAACAACAATAAACACTCTTGCATTAGACATAGACATTAATTAGAAGAACATGAAGATGGCACACACAGTTCAGGAAAACATGGATTCAGGATTAAGCCTTTTTAAAAAAGATGGCAAAATATAAATCATAAATAGCAAAAAATCTCCACAACCCATCCTAAGTCCCCACATGCATCTGCAATTGAAAGCCTAAATCATTAAATAGGGGTTGCAGCAAACTCAGACACTCAGGGTATGACCAGAAACACTGCCAAATCTCCTGGAAATAAACTAGCAAAAGATTACTTCCTATTCACTTCTTTCAAACAACTAATTCACATGAAAGAAGAGAATTTTATTCACTTCACTGAGAGAAAAAAATAGTAAGACTGAAAATGTAAAGTATAAACTCTGCAAGAGTCAACTATTAAACAAAATTTCACAATTCCACAATTGAGATGGTAAAATTCTGAGTGAAAGCCAATTCTAGTTTTGCAATATAGTAAAGTCAGCAAATGAAAAGAAAATTTTTTTAAAAAGGTAGAATAGGACAAAAGGAGATGATCAATATAAATAAAACTATTATGTAGAAAATTTATTTGGTTAAGTCATGAATCTATAAGAAAAAAAAAAACCTCAAAAAGCCAAGGATGATACACTGGAAATAAAAGAAACCTAATCCAAGTGTTCTAGTTGAACTATTCCTGAAAATGGTCAAATTACAATAACAAAAAAGCAGAATGTCCAAAAGTAATAAGTTGTCTTCATTTTGTGTGAAATGGAAGCCTCAGCAAATGAGAGTAATGAAATGAGAAGCTTACTGATAAATGCTAAAGATGTGAAAACAGCATATGCACAGAGAGAAATATTTTCAGACTAGTAGGTCATGTTGATCCATCTTAAAAATTATGGAGAAGTGATTTTTGTTGTTCTTATTGCTCTTTTTTAATAATTTCAAAAATGAAAGGTTTTCTTGAGGAATGAAGACTAATCATGTTTTATTAACATTCAAAACGGCAAAGGGAAGACTCACATAAGCTGTCCAGTAAGACAGTGAGCTTGTCAAACAGAATAAGAAAAACACTATGGGAGTCAATTGGGAAAGAATCCCATTAAAAATTAAATTAATCCACTCAAGGGTCCTGTAAAATCTGATTTCCCCCTCTGATGCTTTCTCCTCTGGATTAGTAAATCTTACTTCACTTCCCTGTGGCTCCTCATACAGCCTCAAGCAATGCTGGAGATCACAGAACACAGCACTCCTGCACAGATGTTCAACAACAGCCAGGCATCACTTCTATATCTTCTACACTACTTCTGTTTCTTGCCATGGGCTTCTCCAGAAAAATCAGAAACCAGGGGCCCCTGCAGTTCTGGAGGTTGCCCTGCTCCTGAAGTCATGCAATGTCATCTCAAACTTCCATTAAATCTTCCCCTGTTGGCCTTGGCTTCTCACACACAGCACTCGAGTTCCCCAGCTGCCAATGGCCTCGCAATATTTGACACCTGTCTGCCTCTCATGCATGCAGGTCAAGGATGTTTCTGAATATTAGGCTTTAGTCCAGATGAGTTTGTGAGGTTATTGAGCTATTTATTTAGTAAGCTGTTGTTGGATACGATTTTATCCTTAAATATCAGCTCAACCAAAATGTTAATCTTGTATTTCATAATTGTGGCTAACCAAATCTTTAATACTTTTTTTATTGCTGCAACACATTTGGCAAAGTACATGCCCCCCGTTTTTCTATTTTGGCAGGTATTACATATACTGTACAATACTCACTCAAATTAAGAGGCATTCAAAATCTATGTGCTCATTACCATTTCATTGTTCAATATATTAATCTTCTGTTTCTTTTCAAGATTAATTTGAAATTAAATTTAAATGTAGCTGTTACAGCTCCTTCAAAAAACCCCCAATAATGGAAATGGGCTTAAAACCAGAAATCTTAGACAGTTCAAACCTTTTGTGGTCTCTTACTACAGTAACTAACTCTGGCACATAAAGTTTGCTTGAGTTGTTGCGGGGAGGGGCAGGGGGGAGAAAGGTCAGGGGGAGAAGGTAAATTCTCTAAAGTATCCAAAGTTTGGATATTTTCTTTTTTTTTTTTTTTCTTTTTTTAATCAAGAAGAGAAACTGTAATGACAAAAGGATCAAAAATTATGTAAGTGATCACATTAATGCTAAAGGTACTAAAAGGAAGGAGAATAGAAGCTCAGTGGCCCAGATTATCAAGGCTAGCCTTGAATTTCCCTCCTGTGATCATGCTCTGGATAGCCCTCCAGTAGAGCAGGTTGTTTCCGAGAGAGTCCTTTCCCTCAATGAAAGCTCGCTGTACATAGAAAATTCAGAGGCAGGATTCACACCAGTGTAACATGAAGTCAACAATTCTCCACATAAAACACCAACTTGCTCCCATCAAAGAGGTGAGAGGTGGACAAGTCAGAGTATGCATCCCTGCACTGTGAAATTTTCTGGTTGTACACTCAGAATGACTGAGACCCACACACGTACTTGGCATCCAAGCAGCCCTCCCACAAAGGCAGTGCAGACTCTCCAGTTAATCCACAAGGGTGCTGTAAGTAACTCATCCAAGGCATCGAAGCTTCAGAGGCAGTGTGAATATATTAAGTCATGACTTCCTTAAATATAGATACCTTTAGAACACCACTCCTCTGATATAGTTTCTAAAGATGAAGTTTAGTTTCTTACACTGAAACAGCAGAGTTCTCTGCCAAAGAAGTTCCATTTATCCCTATAGCTTCTCTTTTGTTCTTAGCCTGAGTCAACTCCAGGGCTCCTGTGATGATGTACCATGTCAGCTACTCTAATTAAAATGCCAAGACATTAAATTAGCACAAGAAAAGGAGTGACATTTGTGGAGTTAGTGAACTGACTTGTGTCACTCTGCAACCAGACTATTACCAGCACTGGTACAAAGAAGGAGAAAACTGCAGAGTGGAACCAGGCATGAGCAAGGGAGGTATGAAGCTTTTAAAAATATTCAGGAACCTGTTAGCAAGGTAGGAAAGAGAAGTAGTGGGGGGAAAAAAGATCTACCTCTTTCTGCAGTAGTGAGATGACAATTTCTCATAGATTTAGCATTAAACCATACATTAGATTAAATTAGCCCAGTTCAATCAGTGGAAGGACAGACATTGATTACCCTGAACTGAATGTTAAATGAGCAGTGAAACCCAGATGGACGTTCAAAGAATACAGCACCAATTCCCTGTGCCTATATATTCTCCCTGTGTTTGTAGACCTCAGAGCATCTCATTAACGAGAAGCTCTCAGATTCTCCTGCTGGGAGCAGGCAACAGCAGAAGCAAACCTGTATAGTTATTTATTCCTTTATTAGAGATCCTTAAGCCACTGTTAATGAATCCTTTAATTTGCCTTTCTGTTTTTATGGCAAGTAGTGGTAATGGTTCAAATTAACGTTCCCAAACACACATCTAATTAAGTGAGAAGGCATACTGTTACAGTCCTTCATCAGTGAGATAAGGAGTGATTGAGGCAATAAACCACCTCAAAGCAACTTATAATCCTAAAAAGCAGGTTTAATTAACTTGCAGGAGAACATATAGGAGAAAGCCACCACTATTAGGATACTTGATGTAAAAAAAAAAAAAAATTCTAAATATATATTAGCCAATTAAAAAGAAAGTTGAATAGCTTTGAGACCTCTTTCTGATAGAAACTATATAATTTAAAAGTATAGCTGAGCTAGTCCAACTTGAATTTAAAAAAAAATAAAACAACATTTTCCACATCTTAGAAATGAACTCAATCCAGGCTGCTACCAGTTCAAAATTTCAAGTACAGGAGGCTTAGGAAAAGAAGATAACTTCATTTTCCCTTTAAAAATAGACATAGTTCTTCTTGCATGGTTTGAAAAAAAACACTAAGAAAAAAATAAAATTAAAAGTCACAAAAAAAAGAAAAAAAAATTTTGGCCTAAGGTAGTGGGTTTGAGACATGCTTCTAGTCAACTCGTTTTACTAAAATGGCTGAAACAGTTTCAGCAATTTTTGATTTATAAAAACTAGAGCTGCTACGTGTTAAGTACATTGTCAGGAAATAAGGAGGAAAAAAGGCAATGCACAATTTGCCTGGGCAATTCACAGACTACTGTATCCTTCCCCTAATCTGGTCTTCTCCCCCGTCAAATGACCTTTCCAAAGAAACATATGGCAAAGCACTTTCACGAAGCAAAGAAGGCAAGGTTGAAGAAATGCATGAATCTCTCCGCTTACTGGTATTTCAAAATACAAAAATCACTATAATATTTTATTACATGCTAAATCAGTCCACCAAGTAGCACACAGAGAAAAAAAAATATTCAAATATTTTATTAGAATTTATCAGAATAAGATAAACAAGCAGTCTCTCATTTCCTTGAGCTTACTGAGGAGCTAATGCCCTGAGAGTAATCCTTCGCTGATGCCACTTAATTATAAAAGTAAATTCTGCCCTGCCATATGGGTTGGCTTTTTTTGTAAGAAAACAAATGAATTCCCAAGAAGGTTTCAGATTGCAATAGAACTCATTTATTTTTATCTGCCAGGTCACATACAATATTAAGAACAATGCCTGGGGCAAATTTTAAAGATACAGTTTCATAGGAGCATGGATTGCATGATTAATGTGAAGGTACGTACTAGTGTTGGAGTGGCACCATCCACAGATTGAGGCTGATGGTGTAAGGAAACTGAAACAAGGCTACAAGACTTCAGCTTAATCAACTCAATACCTTTAGGAGAACTGGATGTTTTGCAGAACAAAAAAAAATTATCAGCCAGTGATAACCTTCTCACAAGGAGTGGAAGACAACCTGCAGAAGCTGGGAGGGGGGATAGGGGGGACAGATACAATTGTAAACAATCTATTTCTGCAGAGCAACAGAATGCCCACAGACATTAGAAGACCACCATTTTTTCCAAAACTGGACAAGCAAGATTAATTTTAGCAATGTAGGACAAGAAATTACCTTCGCAGTTATTGCCTGCTATGGCAAATACTATGGAATAAAGTCCCTTGCACATTTTTAGAGATCTCTGTATCAAAATTATTTCTGTTATTTTGTTTGCCTCAGCAAAATGTGACAGAACTCATTCTTCCTTGACTAAATTACCCATGGCCAACTTACACTCTTTGGTTTTCTGTCAACACTACTGTTCCATTTACACTGCTAAGTCCTTCCCTAGATGTACCTGCTTATGGATTTATGGGCAGGCACTGTGCACATGCTCAGCCTTTGTTATCCTGCCCTGCGACTCCAACCTCATTCTCATCTGCCTTTAGCAGTCCTTCCTTACATTTTTAACTAATTTCAGTTAACCTTGCTCAAGCATATGCAAACAGAATAATACACACTACCAAAATTTAAGGTCTCCCAAGAACCTTGTGCAAAGAGACCAGAATTTCTCTATCACTCCAGGACATACCTTTTGGGGCATCATAGGATTATATCTGTCTTTCCACAAAGATGCATGACATTGGCAACTCCCAACAGGAATGCAGTCTGGATCCCAGATGGGATCTTTGCTACCATTCTCAAGACAAATTATAAGTATCTTTAGAGACTGTCGAACTACAAAAGTGAAAAAGAGTCACCTGCAGTGAATATCAATAATGGAAAAGGGATTTAAAATTTCCAATAGTGTCAAACTTTCACAATAGTATTTGGTTTGGTTTCTAAGATAGAGGAATTTGAGAAGACTTCATTAAACTCCATTAAGGTGGAAAAAATCTATTATGAACAGAAGCTGAGCCAGAACATAGCTCCTGGGTGTGAAAATCATTACTCTAGTTTAGAATACCACCAGCTTGCTAAAGCAGAATCCTGAAGGTGCAAGGATGGGGTGGGCTGACCCTGATTGAAGACCAGGTACTCACCAAAACTGCTCTATCCCTCCCCTCCTCAACTGGGCAGGAGAAGAAAATACAACAAAAGGTTCATGAGTTGAGATAAGGACAGGGAGAGATCACTCACTGATTACCCTCATGGGAAAAATAGAAACAACTTAAAGAAATTAACTAAATTTATTACCAATCAAGATCAGAGTAGGATAAGACAAGTAAAAGAAACCTTAAAAGCACCTTCCCCCCATTCCTCCCTCCTTCCCAGGCTTAACTTTATTCCTGACTCTTTACCTCCTCCCTGTCAGTGGCACAGAGAGACAGGGGAATGGGGGTTATGGTCAGTTCATCACATGTTGTTTCAGCCCTTTTTCCATCTCAGGAAGAGCAGTCCTTCCCCTGCTACAGCATGGGGTCCCCACCCACAGAAGACAGTCCTCCAGGAACTTCAACATGGATCCTTCCCAGAGTCCGCAGTTCTTCACAGACTGCTCCAGAATGGATCGCTTCCACAGGGTGCAATCCCTCAGGACCAGACTGCTGGTTCCCCCACGGGGTCTCAAATCCTGCCAGCAAACCTGCTCCAGTGAGGGCTCCTCTCTCCTTGGAGCCATAGGTCTTGCCAGGAGCCTGCTCCAGGGTGAGCTTTCCACAGGTTCACAGCCTCCTTTGGACATCCCCCTGCTCCAGTGTGGGTCTCCTCCACGGGCTGCAGATGGATCTCTGCATACCCATGGATCTCCACAGGCTGGAAGGGGACAGCTGCTTCACCATGGTCTGCACCCCAGGCTGCAGGGGAATTTGAGCTACAGCACTCGGAGCATCTCCTCCCTTTTCTTCTCCATCGACCTTGGTGTCTTGCAAGGCTGTTTCTCTCAGTTTTTCACTCCTCTCTTCTGTGGGCATAACTATTTGTGCTCAATAAATTTTCTAGCTTCTTAAATATGTTATCACAGAGGCACCACTATTGCTGACGGGCTCAGCCTTGACCAGCAGCACATCTGTCTTGGAGCCAGCTGGCATTGGCTCTGCTGAACATAAGGGAAGCTCCCAGTAGCTTCTCATAGAAGCCACCCCTGTAGCCCCCTTCCATACCAGAGGCTTGCCATGCAAACCCAGTACACCTGTTCTTGTGTGGATGCTGGACAAGTAAATAATAATGTGAGTACTTCTCTTGGCAGTGTAATATAAGTAGAATAATAAAAGAGTAATTAGAGTAATATAAGTTTATTTGTACCTTTGTCACGCGCCCCATTTCCCATTTTCTGTCTCTACCAATGACTGGATAGCAAAGAGAAATCCATACTAGAAGGCTACAAATGATAACTTTCACAACTGAACAGGAACTTTTCACTGTTCAGATCTTACTGAAATCATGAATAAAATAACCATGAAATCATGGTTATTAGTTTTTCGGTACTGAAGTGTTAGTACAAGAAGACAATAAAAAAAAGTTGAAATATGAGCATTTCAAAAGATATTTCATCAGGAAGAACAAATTAACAGTGCATTCTCTTCACTCTATAAGAGCACAGTTGTAGCTTATAACAAAAAATGAATTCTTCAAATGGCTCTTCGAATATCTGAATCCAGTGAGGCAGATGTTCAAGAAACTTGTACTAAAATGTTATCCACATGCCACAGCATAAGGATGGTAATTTTAATGCTCTGTTCAGATGGCTGTGGGTGGGTGAAAGGTAACTACAAACAGCACATTAAGGAAAAAAAAAAAGCATCAGCATGGCCAAAAAGTATTCCTGCAAATAAGGAGAAAACTCGATGCTATATTCACAATGAACGGATTCATTCTACGTGCAGCAGGGACTACATGCAGAATGTGCAGAATCAGTAAGTTTATCAGTGAGATCAATACCTGAAGTTTTGCGATTACAGCACCCTGACAATTGGTTGCTAGTCTCTGAACCTAGGACCCCATGATTTACAATGACTCATGTGGCACAATGCTTAAAGAACAGAAAGCTGTGTAATGAAAAGGACGTACTGATACCAATAATATATACAATTAGAGAAATCTGCTGGCAACTTTAGTTATTCTAAAGTAATATCTCCATGACTAAACACAGCAACACTGGAAAGGTTAAAATTTAGAATGGAAAGGCCGAATAAGGAAAAGGGAAAATCTAATAAATTCTGTGACAAGTAATGGCCAACCATAATGAACTGTGTAAAACAAAATTTCTGTTGTAATTTTAATAACCCTGAATATTTTTAGTTTTTCAATTTTAGTCAGAACAAGACATATAAAACTCTGAAGCAGCATTAACTTATAGGAAAAAGAAATCTTTTGATGAATGGGACCTTTTGCAAAAAACAGAATTAACAGCTAACATTTTTTGTAGTCACTGCTTATTCGACAAAATCATCCAAAGCTTATCCCATAGTGATTCAGAAGGCTTCATCAAAAGCACAGGTCTAAATGAGCTTAATTTTTGCTTCGATTTGGACCCCAGATTAACAGTATGGAGAATAAAAAAAGAAAGGAAGGAGGGAAAAATAATCTGGTTTTTTTTTTGAACAGCTATTGGAATATCTGTACAGAGTGCACTGATCCAACACATATTTCCATGGGTCTGGGGAGAGGCTCAGACAACTTATGGTGGCAGTCCTTATGGAGTAGCACCAGTTGATAACCTCACATCTTGTTTCATTTGGTAGCTTACAGAATTGAAAAATCCACTTCAGGGCACAGAATATCCCACTCCATGTGGGCCAAAGATATATAAATATGTACACACACATGTCCCTATTTCCACACTCAGGAAGTTTTCCTCTGTAGATAAGCACCTTCCACTGGCCCACGGAAAAAAGTGCTCTTGCAGTGCATTTTATGACTCTGGATTTTGAATCTCGCTTTCAGCTAAGAAGCAAACTGGGAAACAGAAATATATTCCAATGCTAAACCTAATAGATAAGGGAAGTGACTAGAACTTTGTTAATTCAAAAGTAAAATATATTCAGAAGGCAGGTGTGAATAAGTTTAGATGGCTACATTTTTTTTGGCCAACAAAGATGTTTTAATAAAACATATTGCTCATATGCTAAGAGAAAAAAAAATACTACTCAAGGACTGTCACTGCTTCAATGTTGACATCTAAGATAGTGTCACTGTTGATCACAGCTTGCAGAGTGCTCTCCTACTGTGCAAACAGTGACTATCACCAACTTTACCACTAATTCTGCAGTCTTTAACAGATCGCTCCTGGCGTTGTAGTGAATAATTATTAGAAACATCCCAACACAAAAAGCCATATTGTGTAGCCAAATTTGAGATCATCCTACGCTTCATGCAATGGCAATTTTTGTCACATTGTCATACAGCATCTGCTTGTTCTACCGTATGCACCCAAAGACTGTGTACTCCAGGACAGCCCTCTTAAAAATTACAATAGTGTAAGCTATTATGAACCTTGATACCAGGCAGGCAGTCCATCTTTTAACTCTGGTCAGGGATAAGAGAAATAAACATACATAACACTCAGTTTAGTGAGGTTAGAAGGCAGGGGAGTCACACTGATATTGGCTAAATATTGCTTATCAACAAAGAACAAAATCCAGTGGGGTGCAACACAAAAAAAACCCCAGATTTCTCACCTTGCTCCAGCAATAAGCTCTTTTTGTCCTGGGTCAAATGTTAACTGTGAGAAGTCCACAGCATCTTCTGCTTTGAACACGTGAAGCCAAGGGGCAATTTCTAAAAAAAATCAAGAAATACAATTTTTACTATAAATGTTATAGGTGTAATACATCAGGTAGCCACCGTTGAATTTGCAGATATTTCATGTGGGTCTTCAAGTTTTCTCCTTACGGTCCTCTAAGGAAACATAGGAGACTTTCACCACCATGCCATTTAATTTATAATACAGGCCTGTAAAATATATAGGGCAGCCACCTGATACGTACTTGAATCAAGTATCCATATTTTGTTCTGAATTGTTTTTCCTCCTTGGGTAAAGCAGAAAACACTACAGTACAACTGCAGCTCACCGGTACACACTCAAGTTAGATTAAATTTCCACGCATCAAAAGCAGCTGAGGACTAGAGGGTTTTTTTAGTTAGATATCTAGTTATTTATTTTGTTTACAAAAGGATCTGATTAAGTGAAAGGCAATAAGAAAAACAAGCAAATTTGACTTTTCATCATTTTCACAATAAAAAGGTTGAGAAATGAGCAATGAAAAAGGAAAAATGCTTGACGTTCATTGAACCTCGGTTTTTTTCACCTCCCTTTCTCAGACCAATTTAGTGCTACATTAAGCAGGGCAGACAAGCATGTGAGTTGCTGAAAATCAGCAAGGGGCATTACTTGTATTCAGAATACAAACTTGTTCCTACTTTCAAACGTAAGCACACTTAAATAGTTGCAAATCAAATCCTTAAATATTTTCATTACTAGTAGATCTTTTTTTCATTCATATCACTAACTGGACACACAACAGTTTGGCTAAATACACACAATATTGCGGGAACAGAGCATGATTTTTTTTAAAATTTTACCTTTTAAAATAGACACACAGAATACACAAAATTGCTGTAACAATAGAAATGTGTCTCGAAAAAAAAGACCAGTTGTACAAAAACCTCATCCTCTAGAGTTCTGCAATTCTCAGGACATTGATTGAAGCTTTTTTTTTTTTAATGTAGTCACAAAGCAGTGGTCCGGAACTTAGGTGAAAGGTGAAGACAGCTATGCATGTACGGCACAATGGGCTGTGGGACTGGCTATTTGAAGATTACAGATGTGAAGGAGTCAATTAAAAGACCAAAGGTGAGCACATGGTGCTCACGACCATTCAGAACATGGAGTCAAAACCAACCCCCCTGAGGGTGATGCAGAAGTGCAGTTTTTTACACTGGTATCATCAGCCACAGCTCAGGTTAGCAACATTCGTTCTAAGCTCTCCTCTTCACTCATGAGCATATTTTTGCTTTTGCAAATGTCTCAGTTGAAATAATCCGTGTCTGGGGCCTGTTTCAGGATGATTTGTTCCTAATTTAAAGTTTTAGCACAAGAGGGCTATCCATTCCTAAGGAATGGGCCCAGGAGAAAAATGTTATTCTGTGTCAAAACGTGTTCAGCCATTGCAGACAGCCATTAAATGCACTGTGCAGAAGCTGTATCATCATATACTTTGGAAAAACAGATGGAACTGTGAAGTAAAATCACTTGGATGTCAGAAAAGTAACTTCTGCATTTTTAATGTCAGCCTGTATGCATCTGGGCAATTTCAGGCTCGCATTGCCAGTTTGTACATGTTCTGCTGCACTTGCAGCTTAATTCATGGTCGGTTTCCACCTGCATCGGATAGGTGCTCAAACCAGGATTCAAACACTGGGGGGGAAAGGGGATGTGGCCACATATTAGATAACTGTGATTACAGCTGCCATTAGCTATTACTGCAGATGCTGTGCAGAGAAGCCAGCAGGATTCTGAGGGAGGAAAAACACTCATATACATTACAGGCCTGTATAGCTTTATACATACTTACCTATTTTTATTCAAATATATGCATAAGGCTACACAGGCAAGCATATAAGAAGTGTTTCTTAAATTTTTTGTACTTGATTTTGTAACCTTAACTTTTCAATCATGCATTTCATATGAAACAATCAATTGCAAAGTTCTAAAAAGTTAAGAAATTAGGTAGGACATGAAGATGCGGAAATCCAGAGGTAAATCATGAATAATCTCGCTTACTGGAGAAAGAAGAAAAACAAAGACCCAAACCAAAAAAGAGAGAACAAAACAAAAATAAAGCCAGACCCACTGTGGAAACATCAGTCTCTAAAAGAGAGACAAGGCAAGCAGGTGAGAATGGAATTACCTCAGCTCCATATTGGTAGGACAAGTGAGACCCTGGGTTTTCTGAAAGAGGAGGAGTGGCTCCCCACAGCATGGGAGGCCAGGGACAGCTCAGTGCACAGAAGTATTGCAGTGCCAGAAGACTACAGGGAAGACTGAGATTCAAAGACTCAATTTTCTTCCACTTGTCCTGCTGTCTCAGTAAGACACAATAAACCTTCAAGGTACAGCAAGCAGGTGATTGAGACCACTTCCAGGTTTGGAGCAAGGGAGCAGGGGCCAGGCAGGGCAAGGCAAGCCCAGGCTAGAGAACAAGAATGAGGACTTGCTAAGAAATCTCTCTGAAATCCGATTCCCCTCCAAAATATAAATTATTTTATCCTGTCTTTGTTGAATTCAGCAGCGTTCTTGCTTGAGGGAATAAGGTCAGGAAGAGCAAATGGCTGCTAGAGCTCTCCTTTTGTTTTCAGAGAACACTCTGAAACTGTATCTCTTGTGTGTCACAGTGGCAGCATGTGTCACAGAAATAAGCATTTATGAGATGAAGCTACAACTTCATGATACTTTAGAAGGGAAAATGAACAAAAAAATCGGTGCCTACAAAAAAAAAATAGACAATCAAACCCCATGTACACAGCAAAAATAAAAGCTTATGTAACCAATTAACTGAACAATTAAATTTCTTTTCACCAAAACATCGAAATCTAGCTGAAAACCCGTCAGTGAAAGAAGACATTTTAGTTTTGCTATGACTTATCTCCTCAGAGTCGAAAATTCCTAATTAGCCGTTAAAGGCCTATAAATTCTTTTTCTTCCAATTAAAACTATAAGGGTAAAGTAGTAAGAAGTAATAATTTCAATTTAGTAATGGTTTTCATTCAAATGCAACATGACCAGCTTTACACAACAACATAGCTGTACATTTTGTGTACTACAACAGTACTGTAAATAAATGTGTAAGGCAGTTAAGGTGCCCTGCCACCACATAATCTGGTTGTATTGCTTGCTGGTTACAGGTGACAAAGAGCAACCTCCCTACCCTTTCCAATCCCAACCCTCCCCTTCCCGGCATTCCCCTCCCATTCCTCTGTCCTCACTTCATGTGAATTACAGTAAAACGCCAAGCCCTTTATTGACTTCTTACTCCTGACACTGAAAACACATATTGAAACACACCTTCAGCCTGGATTTGTTTTTCCTTTAAAACTAAGTAGGCATGTTTGCCATTCTGCAGACACTGGTCTAGGACTTAAAGCTGCCCAGGGAAAACTATCATGGTATACATATAGTCATGACAACAGCTGATCACCAACCAAGACATACTTACCCTTAGAAAAACAAGAAACAAAAAAAATTTTAACTGCTATTATAGGACTGAAATATGCAGGCCTTATAACTCAAAAACATTCCCAAAAGAAACATTTTCTCATGGAACTAAAAGATGGATGTTGAAAAAAAATCTGAGAAAGCTACAGCTCTCTTTCACATGCTGGGAATTACATGTTATGGGTTTTCCTGTGAGGTTCAGGTTTTGGGGCAGAGGGTTAATAGCTTAGATTTAATATCAAGCGAAGTTTGTCGTGGTTCATAAATCCACAGCAAAGCAAACACACCAAATTCCACTCAGCTCCTAGGAAAGGTCAAGGGAGTCTCCTAAAGATGTTTAAAGACAAAGGAGGGTAACAATCAAAGCTGGGCAGAAGGACATTAGATACTCACATTAAAAAAAATGAAAGACCAGAAATCTGTCTCTGTTTTACTTTAAATTTAGTATCTGCCCAGCAGGCCATGGCTTGTTTGGTTTACATTGTCCAAGGACTTGCCAAGGGTTGAGCTCTACAGTTCTTTGCAAATGAAATTGTAAAGTTCCCTCTAATCTAAGTTTCATTATTCAGCACTTCAAAGTAGAGCTACAGTAAACAGTAAAATAAATTGAGAAATTACTTGCAAGGAATAGAATGGTACATTTAGAACCAAATTCAGAAGTGATCTTTAATAATAATAATAATAGAACTTGGCAAATAACAAAGTCAAAAGACAATAAAGACCTCCTGATTTCATTTAAAAATTAACATAGATATTAAAAATTTCAGTAGTGTTTATGGTGTGTGTGACACCTCATGCCACAGTGTCCTTTTTGAGAATAGTGAACACAAAGTTAAATACATGCACAGCAGCACCTTCTTGAAGAAACTCTGTTAGCAAAATAACAACAATAATAGCAATAATAATAATACCACAATAACCATACCACCGCAATAACAGCAACAACAACAACACCACCATAGTTGAAAACTAGCAGATTTGCAATATTAACAGAAGTCTCTGGGTGGCATCAGTACGACAAATTCACTAATCTTATAAGAAGAAAATTAAAATATATTTCTGCATGGTAAAGTTATTTTATAATTAAACGTCTCTAATCTAAGGATGATACAATAATCCCACCTTCCTGAAGCTGTATAATAATTTTAGCCTAAATTAGATCTCTTCCTGCAATACCCCAGTTACACTACTGTCCTCTTCAAAGGCAGCAAGACATGTCAGAAGTCTCCCCAGGGATGTGCCATGCTGACTCTGTTACATCACCCCTGGTGCCCTGGTGACAGTCCCATTAACCGCAGGGGAATCTATTAAGCAAGGTGTCAGGGCTGGCCAGAGGAGATCCACCTGTTCACTCATCCAGCATGTCCTGTCTGGGGATTTATTTGCAACATTTGCACTTGAAGGACACAGTTAAGAGCGCTTGTAAATGCTCTGCTGTGACACTTCAGGACTCCACAGGCTCTAACTATCTTAAAACCAGAATTGAGAAATACAAGATTTTCTTCAGCTATTTCTGAGCATCATTGGTACCAATTCAGTGTGACTGTTATATTCTCATTTTAAAATTCCATTATATTATAAATATATCTGTGAATAATAAATTCACCCAGAACAACTTCAGGATAACAAGCACTGCTCCGTGTTCGGAAAATAAGCAAGAAAAACAGCATGACATAGCCCATTGCAGAATCTTTTATGATTCACTTTTGTCTATACTTTTTTCTTACACTTCCAATCACCAGTCTTTGCTACCTCTTTCACACTGTATTCTCTCCTCACAGAAATGTATTAAATACACCCTTGCTGGTAATTCATTGACTCACTGCAGATGAAAGAAAAAAAGGCGCCACAGCTTGAGTGAAGAAAGGAAATACGTGCAAACACTGTTCCACAGGTTCCAACAAAAAAGTGGACTCCATCAAGAAAGTTCAGCAAAAGAACAGCTATATTACTTCAGAAACCAATCACAGTTCACACGCCTGCTTTTCAGAAAGGGACCAAAGCCTAGTTTGTCAAAAATATAACTTATTTTTCTATAACTTTTTAAACGCATGTGTTGCTCAGCATTTGTGTGCAATGACTTCATGTTTAAAATAATTTTGATCAATAGGTTTAAAAAAAAAAGTAAATACCGGGTAGAAAGCAGCTATAGTTACAAACATGTAATTGACAATATAAGATATCAAATACAGGTGTATTTGAAACAAAGATCTAGCTGCTTCTAGATTAGGCATCAGGGTTGTCATTGCAATGGAAAGAAACCCACGCTGCACCTGAACAAACTTCTTTGTGCACTCCTCAGGCTTCAGTGCCATGAAGCTCCACCACAACTGTGGTGGTTCTATTTCTGGTACAAAGCGTTTAAACCCATACAAATGCAATTTATTCTTTATATACTCATAAAGTCTTTACATACTTGTAAAGTCATGCTTTATTTTTACTTACTTTGAACCAAATTACTACTCTAACCTCAGCTTAGCTCTGTTGCAAAACAGGCCAGAGCAGACTTTTTCCAGTGGGTTTATTCCTGTTGGACGCATCAACCATGAAATCATTAAAAGTGCCATTTCTTTTGAGAAAGACAATCAAAGATATGACCAAAAAATCATAAACCAAAAAAAACTTCATCTAACAACTATAATTAACACAGCAAATATTTTTCAATTTCTCTTACAGAAGAGATTCATTCTAGGGGTTACAATACTTCAGCAAAACCAATGTGCTAACTATACTCATTTCAAAATCTAAGCACAAACATCTGTCCTGCTCTTCTTCCATAAGGCCCATGGTGGAAGCTGAGCACTTGGAAGACAGCAGCTCACTGCAAAGCAGAGAAGGCCTGCCCACTACAGGCTGCTTTTCCAAAACCTTTAATTCCAGACATATGCTTTCTACATGCAATGTTATGTTGGTAGACCTGCTTCCAGGACCATATACCTCCTTAGCTTTATGACCCTGACTGCTTATGCAGTCTGCTTATGCTTATTGCAGAACTGTATTGCCAAGGGGACTGTCTTGCCCATGCTGTGGAGCTTTATTCTAGAGGAGGTCTGGAGAAAATCCCACTGGGAGACTCTGTAGAGTGCCCCTTGCCTATGTTGTACTTCCAGAGGTGCTACGGGATGCAAAGCCAGGCACACCCAATACAATTACAGCCCTGGGTCAACACTCTGGGTATTCATTAAGGTATTCATTAACCCTTTTTACATGGCTCCTAATGCTGTCTGCCCCTTTAGCATGCATTGCAGGGGCAGACAAAATAATTATTAGTGCATCCTACAACAGTAGAGCCTAGAGGTAGGACCAGCACTTCATTTTGGTTCCAGAGTAGAAGTTACATTGAAAGAGCAAGAAGATACCCAAGTAACATCACATTAAGTATTAGGTGCATATATACACTCCCAGGATGAATTAGAAGGCACCAGGAAGGTGCTTTTTCTGTAATTTTTCATACACAAGAAGGACAAACTACTGCATTGAGAACCTTAGTCAAATAAACAAACATGGAAAAAGCAACTCTCTTAACATTTAAACCTCACAGAAAGAGACAAATGTTTTCTAGAAGAAAAAATAAAAATTGAGAAGATAATCCTAGCTCAGTGTTCCAGCAAAATTCCTGGTCCACCTGTTACTAGAACATAGTTGGCATGTCCACTGTTCATAGATAAGGTGCAAACCTCCATATGTCAGGCCTAAGGACGGCCACGGATGTAAATAGATTAGCGGTCTGTGCTACCAGAAGGCTCTAACAATCTCAGTGGAGTACACCAGAAGCAGGCTCAACACAACATATGAGGAGAAGAGCACTAGTTCAACAACAAAAAGACAGAATCACTAGACATCATTTCATGCTTTTCTGCAAAATGAAAGGATTAGGACAGATGGATCTGTTACAGTACTCAGTATTGCACTTTAATGAAAAAGACATTGCACTTGCAAGACAGAACTTATTTATACCAGGGCTGTGTACAGAATTAAGAGTATGTGGACATCACAATTGGGAAGTGAAAGAATATATGTTTACAGTTGCCAAGCCCTTATTGTTAATAAAATTTAAAATTAAAACTATTTCTTAGAGAAATTATGAATATGTTTTAATCTGAATAAGATATTGAAAAATATAAACATTCTGATAGTGATTAGACACTAGGAACAGTAGAGTTTCCAAAATAAGTATGCAGGAAGATACAAGAAAACAAAACATCACTTCTTCCCGCCAAGGAGAAAAAAAAATGGTTTAGGCAGGGCTATTTAATGCAATCCAATGCTCTACAAAGGAAAAGATGAAGTTACATAGTTGCCCAGAATGATTAAATCAGCCACCACAAACTAAAGGATTCCTCTTTTAAGTCTTACCACACTACATTTGATTCTCCTTTGAAAACATGAAAACATGTCAGATCTCCATCTGCAGTTCAGAGCTCATCTTTGCTTATAGGGAGGGGGAAAGAAAAAAAGAAAAGAAGAAAAAAGAACCAACAAAAAGACAAAGCAACCTCAAAACTACAGATCTCTTTCAAGATGCAGTATTCTGGGAGTCTCTAGATCATATATACAAGCCAGCTGCCTTCCTTCTACTAACCAATAAAAGTTAATACAGTCCTGAAGTCCGCTTTTCCATACAAAGAGAACTGCAGAAGCCAAGAAATAAATATCCATATCTAGTCTTATCTAGAAGCTCTGCTAGCTTCTCGCATCCCCTCCACTTTAAATCATTTGTAATAAAACAAATCCCAAGACCATAAACCTCTTGATATTTTCCAGAAAGTTCACCACCTGTTTGCTGTACTTTCATTTTATGAACAGCTATTACAGCTTCAGAACAATGTTGGCGGTAATAAGGCAGGGCTGTAAGTAATTTATTATTAATGGGAAAAGAGAAAATGAAGCATACTTCCTATGGTATATGTTTCTTCACTTTAAATGCATGAAAACTAGAAGTTCATTCTTAAGACTATGGAAAACTTACTTCCTTCTATGCAAGTGCTCTCATCTCTCATTGATTCTCTCAGTAGGCACAGAGTAGCTGCCCTGGCTCTCTAGGCAGGGCAGACGCAGTTACAGCAGTTGCCCTGCCGTGGTTCCCTCACCTGCTTTTACAATCCACTCTAACCTTCAAGGTCTAAAATCCAGCCTGCATTCCTGTTTCCTTTGCCCTGCCAGAGCTCTCCCAGCTAGAAGTACATACTGCTGCATTCTTATGTGTGTGCATATGTCTATTACTGGGATAATTAAAGGGAATTTGGGTTCTGACTGTCTGTGCCCTCAGGGAAGAGACAGGAACATCTGCTGCAATGCCTCCTTATTTCTTATTTTCCTGAACAAGGGTTTGAAATTGTTTATGCTTCATTGTTCAAACACACATACTGCATACAAATATAAGAAAGTCTAAGGGAAAAAAGACTGAACCCCCACCTAGATGAAAGCGGTTTCAGCGTTACCAGCACAGTCGAAAACCACTAAACTTCACACCTCATCCAGAACAGAGCCCTAATGCTCTTCCCAAGGAGAGCAGCTACTCCTTATAGTTACCAGCTCTGGTCTCTGTGCTGCTGCTGCCAATCTTCCTGAATGTGACAGAGGGACAGACTGACCACGAAAAACATTTGGCATCCTTAGTCATGCACTCTCTTCAGAACGGTTTAACCTTTCACGTTTTAACACCTACATGCTGGCTTTGGCAGCCGGCCAAAGAATTCATTTTGAAGGAAATCATGTTGTATAGTTATGGGAAATCAGTATTTAGTCTCAAGACAGAGTTTTCTAAAGAAATCTGCTCAATTTTAATACATGTATTGTAGGGAGCAGAAACATAAAGCCAACTTCCCAGGGACAGTTATGCCCTGTTATTTTTGTTGGAAATATCTATGCTTCAAGTAGCAAGACCTTTTTTCTAGAATTGACCATCTTGCAATAATCCATCCTTACTTACGTTGACATATGAACACACTAAACTTTTTTATTTACAGTGTTTCAGCAAAATAAAATCTGTTGATCCCATCAATTCTGCCCAAGACTTCAGCTCATAAGATATTTTCATGTCTGATGATATTTCGTGAAAAAATAAAAAACTCAACAAAATAAGACATAAGACATAACACAAAGGGTGTGGAGAGCAAAGCCTGACACTAATCTCTGTAAGAGGCTGGAGCCAGGACATCAAAGAAGAATATATTCCCCACCCCCTCCATTCCCCTACCACAAAAACAAAAAGATGCCCCAAAGCCAAAAAAAAAAGAAAGCAACAAGCAAGAAAAAGAAAACGAAGAACCACAACACTACAATCAACACTTCTCTTTGTAGAACTTGCTTTTGTTTTAAAAGGCACTGGTAAACTCCAGGCTTTTGTCACTATTAACAACTACTTTAGTCGATTTACGATAGAGCTGGTTGCAACATGGTCAGTTCCTAATTCTCAGAAATGGTACAAAAGAGAGATAAATCCATTGAAACAAAATCTGAAGTGAGCACTGGAAATGGAAAGACAAGCTTATGACAAGTCAAAGTTTGGTCCAAGCTGAATATGACAAATTGTCACATAATATCTACCACACTCAGCCACACAAAATCAGCTGCTACTCAGTGTCCTGTAGTCTTAACAACAGACTAATCAACAGCAGACAAACACTGCCACAGAAGGAAGACAGGGAAGAAAGCACATGAAAAAGAAACCACTTTGAAGAAGCACTGACTATGGTTCTCTATTTCCACCCAATCTATGTAATAAACAGAAAGCACCTAAGTAAGGTTATTTAAGAAATTAAGAAGAAAAAAAATTAACTAATTTTTTTCTTCCCCACCTCTTAAGATTTCCTGGAAATTTTAGAGCTCCAAGCGAGGCCCAAGGATGGGCCAGGATTTCCCCAGTCTCTCAGCCAAAGTGATAGGCAGCAGAAGGTGATATTCAGTGGGAAGACCACTGGAATGAGTCTTTCCAGTAACTGTGTCACTACCAAGTATGAAAACAAAGTTGCCCAGGATCAGATGGCCAATAACTGCAATTGTTGACATCTTTTCTGAACTAGCAGTCTAGGTTACTTAGAATTATAGAATGGTTTGGGTTGGAAAATATCACTAAGATCATCAGCAGCTGTTAACCCAGCACAGCCAAGTTCACCACTAAACCAACTCCCCAGGCACCACGTCTCCATGTGTCTCGAATACAACCAGGGATGGCTACTCCACCACTTCCCTGGGCAGCCTGGCTCAATGCTCAGCAATGAAGAAGTTTTTCCTAATATCCAATATAAGCCTTCCCTTGCACAACTTGAGGATGTTTCCTCTTGTCCCACCACTTGTTACTCGGGAAAAGAGGCCAACCCGCATCTGGCTACAGCCTCCTCCCAGGCAGTTGTAGAGAATGATAAGGTCACACCTGAGCCTCCTTTTCTCCAGTCTTTTCTTATGAAAAAAAAATGGGAATTCTATCTGGTGGAAAAAAAAATAAAATAGAAAAAAGTCAGAGCAATATTGTGCTCCCTCTTGCTTTAAGCACACAAAAAAAATTTGACAGAACTTCATCTGCTTATGAGCTCTATTTCTTGATTGCTGATCTGGTTTTTTAACATATCCCAGTTTGGATGATTTACAGCCTTTTAGCAAAAATGCAGCTCTTTTGAAGAAGAAGAAGAAAGAAAAAGTACAAAACCCCCAGATTTTAATTACATCTGCCCATTTTGTAGAGCTAGTAAAATGCAGCAAGAGCCTCTCACTCATTTTGCTGCTTTGTTAAGAACCAGAGAACTGCACATGCTCTAAACAGCCACATTAGGGCAATAAGGAACAAATCAGCCATGGAAAGGCTCACAGGACATGTTTGCACACCTCACTAGCCATTGTAGCCACTGCTAATTTTATATTATCAAAAATTATGAAAATTATTAGCATTCCATAAAGGTCCAGAACTGGACTGGGATGCCAAAATAATTGTAAATTCATGCTTGCTTTAAAACATGATCACCTTTAAGGGGAAAAAAAAAGTAGCTGGTATGCAAGTCCTTTCCTTAGAGAATTCAGCCCCTGCCGTTCCTTCATTTTTATGGGATTGGGCACCACGGACCCGGGGTGATTCAGGGAAATATAAGGAGATAGTAACCTTCAATATCCAAAGATATTTTTTTCATTAACAGTAAAGAGTTGAAGGCTGCCATTCCCCAGCAGGAGCTTAATCTCCTATACAAAGGTAAAGGCAAACCTGATTCAATTTAAAAAAAATATAGAACTGGTCAAGGAATTATTTTCTTCCATAAGAGGGGCTGGTTCTTGGCAAGGTAGCGCAAACAATCTCGTAGCCCCATCATCTAGACAAACCAAAGTTGCAATATCTAGCAACCAATATTTCTACATTGGTGAATCATCTTCATTTAAAGAAAAACCCAAAAGATGACAGGGAATGGAAAGCAATACTCCTTAATCCCACTACAGATGCTGGCAGGAGGTCTTTGAAATGGATTTAAGAAAAACTGGAAAGAGAAGGAAAAAGAAGTAAAAACTAAACAGCTTAGCGGACTACTCTTGAGTTTAAAAGAAAACTTGCAACAAGATTAGGAGAAAGAGAAGAGTACAAACAAAAACAAGTTCATATGGCATTTATCCTTCTTCATTCAGCCCACATATTATTTCCTCTTGGCACATGGTAAGTGCATGCACTCCATACACAAACCACAGGATAAAATGAGCAGAGCGATGTACCAAGCCTACATTACTTAGACAAACATCAAGTAAGGGAATTCTGTGGTGGTCAGACAATAAGGTTAAGATAATATATTTCTTAGGATTCTCTAACCAAGAAATCAAAAATAACTATGCTATTTTTCTTTTCTGGTTAACCTCAAGTTGAAATGAAGGGTTCAAGTTCATTTCTTCTATGGATTGAGACATGCTATTTTTGAGCATGTTTATTCAACAGATAACTTTGTTACAGCACAGTACGTATTTAAATTATCACTAAATATAGCTTCTAAAATTATGTAAATTTTTTTTGTTGTTCTTGAGACAGCACAACTTTAAATTCTGATTATTTTATGGGAGCCTAGAAGAATGAGACTTGCCTCAGAACAAATGATCTCCACTGTTCTCTCAGTATCAATTAAGTCAAGTTCACAACTGCACTTTATTTCTGATAGAAAAGCCTAAGAAATTCAACTTTACGCAGGTAAACTGCAGGACAGTCAACACTAAAAATCTCACACCTGAAACTAGATTTGGGTTAATTTTTTTTCCGGCTCACTCACACACTGCTAAGCAGTTGTGATGGCCCCTTCAGTTCCACCTCATGGATGGGGTCTATTTACAGAACTAGTCTTCAGCTGAGTTTTGACAGGTCTGGTGTTTCAAAGTTCAGCAAATGTGTGTGTCTGGGGAAACAAGCTGCCACTGTGACTACTTTTATCCTTTTTGTTGATTGTTTTCATTTTTGGTTTTGGGTTTTTTTAATCTAATAAAAGGTCAGGTCCACAGAGAGCTACCACAAAGGTTCTGTAGAGCAGGTGGATCATGAAATGCTGGAAATATTTAGACAAACATTACACCACTCAACTGTTTTGCTTTGGGTTTTTTTGCTCAAGAATAGTTCAACCTTTATAAAGTGTCATTGTTTCTCATAGAAAAAATGTGGATTTTACAGCCTTTTCTAACTGTTTAGGTTAAACACTATACTATAATTTCTTTACTATAATAAAGGAATGTTTTTATCCAAGAAGCAGACCATCAGTAAACCCTAATACACTTACAGAGCTAACATTTCATAACTATGTGCAAATGAAAGTATATCCAAATAAAATAAAATTTAATGGGAATAAAATTTTTAAGACTCTATTTTTAATGAGTAGCTTATTTAAGCCCTTTTTCTCTCTTAACTCTTAAGCTATTTCAAGCATAATTCCCTTTTCATATTGTAAACATAAGGAAACGTGCGTAAAAATCAAGGATCTCACACTGAGTCTCTGTGTATCCATTCTTTAACCTGCAACTTCTTTTCTTTCACCCAGTTCTAAGCTGTGCCTTATTTTAGTTTAAAGTGCCTTATTCTAGTTTAAGGAAGCTCTATGACAAGAAATTTTAGAGGTGCCAACATTTTCTGATCTATAGCAGACTTTCTTATTTATAGATTCTAGGAGAGCAAAAAAGGTGCTTTATGCAGTCCTAATATTAACTATGCAGATAAATAAATTACAACATGGTTATCAACACTGTGTGTGAGATAAAAAATGAAAGCTTTTAGGTCATGTCAAAAATCTTTTCAAAATGTGTGCATCTCCTGCTACTGCATCTTCATTTCCCTCTTCCACCAGCAAACAAAGTACCTGAGTAAAAGTTCTCAACTGGCGGGTGAAATTCTTGCCATTTGCTATTAGAAGATATATCACACTCTTCAACTAAAAACTATTAAGCAGGAAAAATCAGTGCTAGAAATAGTATATGCATCTCTACACAAGGTAGCTTGACAGAATCATCACCTAAGTGAGCAATTTTTGATGGGCAGTGGGAAAGAAAGTAAGCTCTTTCAGGAGATATACTCCTCTTCCATATTTCACAGTGACAACTCCTGGGGACTATTTTGTCTTTTTATTAGTTTTTTTGCAGCTGTTCATCCATACACCGCACCAGACTCTCACTCCATTAGTTTTATTTAATAGTTTATACTCCATCTACCATACCTCTCAAAGGAAGACAAATCAAATAAGTACATTGCTACTTTGGCATACCAGAAACTACAAAAAAATTAAAAAAAGAAAGAAAGAAAGAAAGCTTTGATCAGTTATAAATAAAACAATAGTGTTGATATCTCTGTAAAGTTAGTACTGAGTTTACAAGCTTTAAAGTACCTACCACTCAATAGCACTCAGCCTTGGTTGATGTTCAGCATCCCACACAGTATTTAGCTCTGGTGGATCTAATACTGTTACAAGACGACTTCACAGAGCAGGGCATTAATGCAGCACTCAAAGGGATTTTAACTGTTACAAATTGATTTCTCAACTCGATGTTGGTCTAGCAGCACTAATAACATCAATAGATAGAGAGAGCATTTTCCTATAGGCATTCATGATGCCAGCAAATGTCACAGAAAGAATATGGGTATCAGTAAGGTGGCTGGTTGAAACCTGCCCACCCCGATTGCAGGATTCATTCAGAGAGCGGCTTCCCACGCACATCTCTCTTCTCACACTCGGATACCCCAAGTAATCAGTTCCTAACGTAGAGAATCAAAGACAAACCTCTCAGGCACTTTTTCCTGGGGTCTCAAAACTTCTGTTTTCCATTAACCAGCAGTCCTGCAACTACAAGTCAAATGCCATGTGCCCACACCAGCTAGGTTACCCAGCTATCACACGCTGTATACTGCATGGCAAATATGTTTCTACATGTACGTTCTAATAGTTACTAAGGACTCCCAACAGATTATTGTGTGAAGTATGAACTACAGCTTGTCAGAACATTTTTCAAGACATGTCAGTTCATAAAGGCTAAGGCAGGTCATGGAAATGTACTAATTAATGGTATTTTTACCACAAAGGTCAAGAGGGAGTCTGGCACTGAAAATCATACTAGATCTCATAGTAAAAATCTGACCATAACTGTTTCCATGTAATTCTATTTCCCACATATATTTGCAGCAAGAAGAAATAGGTTTTGTTCAGTAAACTCTGTGACACTATCTTTGGCTATATCAAAAGATGCAACTGGAACAAGATGGCCTCTGTCCCCAAAAAGCCTTAGTGTAGTGACTTAGAACTGGAAGGACATCACTAGAAATTAAATATGACAGAGAACAAGAGAGGTCTAGAAGGCAGGATCAGTCTAAATTCAAGAAACCCTCCTAAATATTGGCTGAATTAGATTCATGAAACGACACATTTTTAATCAACTCCTGGAACATAGGATTGGTAATGAGTCTCAATTATTTTCTTTTACAGTTGCATATACAAAACCAAAAAGCACATGCAGTTATCTCTTAGTTAGTGAAATTAAGAAGCTAAGTGCCAGAATTTTAACTGAGCTACTTAATTACTTTAATTTACAATATTGTGTATGCATGTTCTGATAAAAAATAGCATGTTAAACTAAATTATACACACAATATGAATGCTAAGGAAATCAGATATTTCATCAGACTAACTCATACTATTTAGCCCACCAATAAGTAAGTGAAAAAGGTCCCTCCTTCACAATACACAGATGGTTTGTTGTTCTGAGGTACAGAGTTCATTCTCCAGTGTATTGAAGAACAGGACAGTTGGTACCGTTACTATTATTAAACCATTAAAATGCCAGAACAAAATATTTTCTGTAAAAAACACAACACTATTTTCTCTAAGTTTATTAAAAGAATGGAAACAAATCTTTTTTCAATTAAAATTCAATAAATTCTAATTCATTGGAACAAAAAACTTACACATGTGCTTTCTTAGAAAAACAGGAGGAATGCAGTATGTAATATAATACATCTTAATCCCTACATCCTCATAACTACAAACTGTTTGGAACTCATTCTAAGTTGTTTTAATGGAAATAATTCAAATAAACAAAAAAAAAAGTCACATAAATTATTAACTGCCTCAGGTTTTTACAGAAAACATCCTCCAAGTATTCTTTGCTTTGTTCCAACTATTCCTCCACATTCCACCCCAATACTCAAGATGACAACCACATGTGTGAAGAGACTGTCCCAGTGAAGGAAGGAACTCGTGATGCTGCTGCAATTCAAAAAGTCTGTGTGTATCAGGTGTAAGCAGGGACAAGGAGGAATTTAGAAAGACCACATGGGCATGCAGGGATTACATCAGGTTAAACAAAATTCACTGAGAGTTACGACTTGCACGGAATTTCAGGACAACAGGAACAGCTTCTACTGCTCCAGTAGTAATGGAAGGTTGAACAGGGATTAAAGGTTGAACAGGGAAAATATGAGCCTGCTGCTGAGTTTAGACAGGTAACCTAGTGGCAGCAGATATGGATGATGTTGAGGGACTCAATACCAGCACTAAGGTATCAAAGGCATCTGTTGTTTAGCAGAAGGGGTTCCAGAACTACCAGTTAAAGAGTAAATGTTCAATTTACTTACTCCACCTGAGCCAGCAACAAGTGGAATAACACAAGGGTTGATCCTGGGACCCGTCCTGTTTAACACCTTAATCAGGAAGGGGAGGCAATAGAATGCAGTCTGTAAAGCTTGCAGCTAACACCAAATTCAGAGAACCAGTTGATAAGCTTGAGGGTGGGGCTGCCACCCAGAGAGGCCTAGATGGGGTGAAGGAAGGGGACAAGAGTGACTTCATGGAATTAAGTGTACGCATGCCGAATTGCACACTTGGAAAGGAATAACTCCATGCAACAGTACAGGCTGGTTTTAATCACAAAGGAAAATGAGTCACACACCTTCAAGTGTTACATTCAGTTACAAATTCTGAACAAAATTTGAAAGCTTAGTTGTATTTAATTTCCATAGAATACAGCCCAGATTTTTATCTAACAGCACTGAATGCACCTTTTCTTCCCATGCCATTCTACATTAAAAGCAGAGGTTTCCATGAAGTGATTACACAATACTTAGCCTACTCCGGGAAAAGATTTTTGGCTCTCACATCTTACCTTTGTATGCAATAATTGGGTGCTCAGCTCGGTGGCAGTGGGTATCTTCTGTTGTTGTTGGCTCCAGTATTCCTAACACCCCAAGTCCTGCCAAGAGCAGTGTGAGGAGGCAGCTTCCTTTCATGGTGGTTATGCTGTCCTCCACAGCAGTCACTTCTTTTAACTCTCTACTCTTCTCGCACTCATGTGGGAAAAGAACCTGGAGAATTCAAAGAAATTTATTTAAGAACAAGAGCAAACCACAGAAAAAATTAGACAATTCTTGACATTTAAAACAAAACAACATTGTGTTCTTTCTGTGTAGCATTTGACTACTCAAAAGTAAGCTGTCAGCTGCTCCTCTAATTACTTCACAAACCTATCATCAGTTACTCAATTTAGGAAAATCAATCTATCACCCATCAGGATTAAAAAACTGATATTGATTTTCTCCTCTTTTTTATTTTGTAACGTGTGGGGGAAAGAATATTCCCCAACATTTTTTACTTTATCCTCTTAGACAGAGAAAACATATTTAAATCTATCTTCCCTGTTCACTTGGATCCACTGCTTCTTGCCCTGCTTTCCTCAGAGATGAAGGAGTGCTTTGACTTCTGCCAAGAACAAGGTAGAAGAGGAATTGCTTCCTCATGTGGATGACTACTTTGAGAGAACAACAGCCCTAGAGCATGTATTTTTTGCCTATCTGTAGAGTTTGTATGGAACAGCACAGACAGGGGTAGGACAAGATTCATCTCAATGCTCTGACACACACTTCTGCTTTACAGCAGTGAGGGTCACTGGTTCTGACACTGGCTTAGTCCCCATCCATTTGCCAAGACTGATAACAAGTCTATGAATTGATGAAGACCCCTTTCTCGTAAAATGGAGATACCAATCAACAATGCAATGGTTTTCATTCAGAATCAGAATGAAGTTGAATTTCAACTCCCTGATCTTTTGAAACATCCAAGAACCAGACACCAATATAAGTAATCGAATATGTACAGTGTTAATATAATTTTAGATCCAACCCAGTTCCTTGAGTTTTATCACTAAAAATGTTCCAAGCAGTAACAACCTAATCACACAACCCAAAAGAAACTTCCACCACTAGCAGCTTTACTGAGTCACACAGGCCTTAGTTATGAGACATCACTGCCTTTCATGAGGGAAGACCAGAGATTTGAGACAGCTCCATAAAGGCAGAAATGTCACTCTGCTAATTTATGGAGCAATCTAGGAAAAGAAAATCAGCAATTTTGACTTCTAATACGTTTGCTCTTACTGAATTGTAGTGTGGTGTTTAATAAGATGGAAACTTTCTATTTGTGCAAAATAAACATCCTAAACGCATAAAACAAAGGGCTGTTAATGAAAGGATACTCCATAATAACAGCAGTGTGTTTCAAAAGCTACACTAAGAAGGCAGAATGGATAGTAAACATTGGTCCCTAACATTACTAGCACCAGCCTTCATAAGACAAACTGCTCTTCTCTTACCACCTTATTTCACTGCCTTTTGTTGCCTTCCAGCTTAGACCCGGACATTTCTAATCCTCTTTAATTTAAACTAAAATAAATAGATCAAAGACAAAATACACCTGAGCAGTACATTTAAAAGTCAATTTTAGCTTCTATGCTAAATTTTCTTCAGTTACTGAAAAAAAGGGGACAAAGCTTCTAGGTGGCTAAATTCATATTCTTACCTTCCTGAGCAGTATCTTATGATGTCATGTACCAATATGACTGTGGCCCTACAAATTGCTTGCGGCTCACAACTGGCAGTATCTGTTCATAGAAATTCTGGGTACTAAAGCATGTAGTGCATAAAGCACTTGTTCCAATGTTTGATAGTCCATTTTCTGCAAGGTTGATATTTAAACGTATTATGCACTATTCTTACACAAATTCGACCAGTTTATGTGGGTTATAGCATTCCTATTCCTAACTTACAGATCATACAAATACACTACTAACATCTACTTCTAATTCATATTTCTGTAAGATTATATTTGTACATTTAGGAAGAAAAATGAAGGTCTAATACCTCCATGAGGGTGTCAAAAGCTGTTTTTCTTGCACACAGTACAGCAGCAAGTATCTCACCACCTAGGAAAATGGTACTTTCATGTTAAAAAAAACCCAAAACAACAAAACTTTATTTTGTTTAATTTTGAAAGTCTCAGAAATACTCATAAAAGTGTGAATATAATGGAAAGGAATTAAACAAGAATAAAATGAAACATTTGTACTGAAATCACAGCTTTCTCTGTCTCCCTGGCTATAAATTAAGCCCCATGATCTTTAGGTAACCAGGCTTCCACATTCCAGCCAAGTTCCAAAAAAAAAAAACCAGCTCTACTCAGAACACAACAAAAAGATAATCCTGTTTCTCCAGAAAGAAAGAAAAGGACCGCTACTCTTAATCCAAATATTAAATATGCACATAGGTATGGATGTCTTGATTTTCATTACAAAAAAGGATGAGTACTTTCATGGGACTAATTGTGGTATTAGTAAGGACTAAGATGTAAATGTCAACAGGTCTGATGTCCTGTACCCAGCAGGCATCAAGAGGACTTCTCCCACCTGTCCCCCATGAACAGAACTCAGTAGCAGAAACAAAAATTCCTTCACACCACCACCTTTCCTTGGCCTCTAAATCCATACAGCATCCTCTTTCATAACAGACTATTGACATGCCATAGGTGGTCTCTGACACAGCTGTTTACATGCTACAGCCATGCTGTGGAAGAATTTTGGAGCCAAGGACTTTTCTCCTTACTAGCTGAACTCTTCCTCTCACTGCATGCATCTCATGGGGCAAAAACTGAGGCAGGAAACACTCCTTTCTCTCAATCAGAATATCCAAAGACAAGGAGAAAGGAGAAATAAAGAAGTGTGTGAATGCACTACTGACAATATATCTCAGAGAAAAACAGTAACAGTCTAAATTTCTCTCTACCTCGACCTCTAGCTTTAAATGTACTGCACTATTTTATTAATTTAAGTCTATTAATGATTTTAGATGTATTAATTTAAATATATTATTGTAGGGAACTGTGAGGAGAAGCTTACTTGCACAACTCAGAGGAAAGTCTTCAGAGGCCCTAACTGACAAGAGAACAGTAAATCAAGGCAGTAAATGGAAACCTCATCACACATTCTTTAAGTCACTATCCACTTCATTACACTACTGCATGCATGGAAGGAGAAAGGAGTCTGGAGACTTCACCTAACATGCTGCTAGAGTAAAAAAAAAAAATATATATTTCTTAAAGATCCCCAAACTAAACAAGCAAAACCAACCAACCAAAACTACTCCCCAAGAACCAAAAGACCCACATACCTCCAATCGCCATCAAAAATACAATAAAAGCGCCTCCAAAGAAACACACACCTTCAACATATACCCACAGCATGAAGCAATGAACAGACACCTTAGAAAAGACTTTAAAACTGAATCTTTTTCCACAGAACTTGTAAGGCCTAGATTGCTCCCTTCTGTACATCCTTGAGTAAGGACCGCTGCACAAGTTCCATCTCTGCCCAAGATAACAGCTGTAAGGGTGAGCCTCTGGAAGCATGCTACACAGACCTGAAACATTGCAACAAGTCAGAGGGCTTGAAGTAGACAAAGCAATCTTTCCTGAAATCACCCCTTCTCACTGAAAGTGCAGCTTTTGTGCCAAGAAGTGATAGTTAGCCTGAAGCAGTAAGACAAGACAAGACAAAGCCAAGAGAATCCTAAACATGAAAAGATTAGGCTGGTTTCCTTGATTTCTGTATAATTTCCATACACAAATCTCTCTCAACAGTGACAATAATGGTCAGGTCAAAACTCTTCAAAACATATCCAAATAGTGACACTGACCAGCTTTTTAACTATGGCTAAATATCTGGGGAGACTGCACACTGACCTGTTATTTGCATAACTTTTCTAGCAGAGACCTTTATTCATACTTTCAACAAATTGTATTTTACAAGTTTGTAAAAATCTGAGGATGCAAAATGAAAATAAAGCAGAATAAGCAGAGCGATAATATGCCATTTATTTCAATATATTATTTTATTCCTGTATGTAAACAGTCTTGTGCACTTATTCTGTCCCTCATTCCCTTTGTTTTGATCCAGTTTGCCTAGAAAAAAAATTTAAAGATGAATGAGGCCCATCAGGCAAAGGCATTATATTTTACAAATGTAGCATTTGGTTTCTCCAACAACAGTATTTGATGAAGAAAAAAACAGTAATTCAAGTTTCTGTTTTGGCCAAGCCAAAAAAAGACACCTATTGCTAAACAGAAAAAGCGTGCACAGCTAAGCATGCAAGGCAGGTTAACTGCTACTGCTAGGTCCAAGCACATTCATTTAGAGACTATTCCCTCCAGGCACTGAAGTCATATTTTTAAAGTTAAATAATCAGGATGTCAATATTTCTAGATGAGTTAAAGTACACTGTGTTGGAAGTACAATTTACCTCTGAATTATAAACTACACTTTCCTTTGTTCAATCAAAATAAGCCACTGTATGCAAAAGAAGCTGCCACACTAGCTGCAGCTGTTCCAAAGAAAAGATGCTTTCAAATAATTATCTTTGCTGATTCTGTAAGTGTTAGTTCAAAACTACACTTTCAGTGAAAGATCAAGTGAGCTTATGCCAATATAAGTATATAAACAGCAGTTTGGTATGTTTAAAAGATGCCAGTTTCCGGACTGGTTCTGAGTACAGGCATTCACAAGCAGGTCTGGGGTTTCTTTACATGCACACCAGTGTTTACTCTTGCAGATGCTGCTCATGTAATTTGTTACAGGAGACTCATTCCACTTTCCCTGGACACTTTGTTCCACATCTTGGTTTGCAAAACAGTAAAGATATGAAAAAAAAAAAGGCTCATGTGAAGTAACTACTCCAGATAATCTTTTCGCAGTAGCACAAACCTGGAAAAAAAAGTATTGAACTAATGAAATAGACTACACATTACATGGGTTCATTAGAACAGAATTACAAGTACAAAGAAAGATACTGTCCCATATTGCTACTGCACAGACTTTAAAATAGTAATAATTATTTCATCTTTGGTTATGACAATTTTATGAAAAATACCTAGTTTGTCTACTGTATTGCTAGAGGTACCTTTTTTACAATTTATTAAAAGAAGAGAACACTTGCTTGCTGCTGCGAGTGACAAGGAAACAGGGAGAACTGTTGTTTCCTCTTCACCAAAAAAGGCCACACTTTTGTGTATCACTAGTAAGCCTATAGACAAAGCGGCAAAGAGGGTATCAGCACTCATATGCTAATAAAACTGGAGTACATGAACACCACTACAATGTATCTCAGTCCCTCTTTCTGTAATTCTTCTTGCCTTGCTAAAACCAAACTCCTCAACCTCACACAAAAAATTTGAGAGGAAGATTGTTAGAGAAAGGAATATATAAAAAAGACTCTGTCATCACACCTACCAAAAAATATAGCCAAATTCTAAGGCAGTGTGCATGCTCTCAATTCACCAGTAATGACAAGCCCTGCAGCCCAGAAGGAAAAAGGGACTGAGGCCAGAAGTAGGCATCAAGGGGGCTCTTTCCAAAAAAAAAGAAAAAAACCAAAAAAAAAACCCCAACGAAAACCAAAAAACAAACAAACAAACAAACAAAAAACAACAAAAAACCCAAGTAATTGTTTTTACTGTAGCAAATCCTGTTTCCTGTCAAATGCACAAAAATCCCCAAACCTATACCTCTTTATAGTATAATTACTTCAAAATACATTCCTTACTCAGTATAGCTTTAGAAAAACAATTTGCGTATAAGTCAGATACACAATTAGATTAGAGCAATAGCTCAAAGATCACCTCACTCAACATCAAGATGAGACTGGAGGCTATAGATCTTTTTCTGTGAAATAATCCAGTTGTACTATCACATCTCATCGCTGGACCCAGCAACGCAGACTGTTTACTGTGCGGCAGAGTAGCATATTCTAATTTGTATTTGCATAAAGTGAGAGTCAGCTTCAATTAAAACACTGATTACTGAGTTCCTTCAACTTTTTTTTTTAATACTGTCATTCATTTCTGCAGTGGCATGAATTTTAAGTTCTGCAGGAGGCAGACAGCCATCAGCTGTCATTGACTAACGCAGTCAAAAATCAATCCTTGAATTCATAGTGACGTTCTGCCAAAAGACTGCTAATATCTGTAGCTGAGGGTGACAACTCATAAAACAAGAATCTGTCATCAAAGCTACTTCTCCAGCACTTCTCAAAGAGCTGATACTTGTGATTTGTGCAAAGGAAGCACTGCTTCAAGAACAGCAGCCTGAGCGAAGCCAGGAGTTTGTAATAACACCTCGGAACTCAATTATCACATTGTGGGCTTCTCTGCCTCATCAGTGGGGTGTAGAGCCAGTGGACCACAGCTTCCTGAGCAAACACAGGCCAACCCAGCAGGCCTACATAGAACAGAACCACAGGCAACTTAGGGGTAGGAATAAAGTCAAATCAGCACAGACTAGGCCCAAGTTCCAGCAAGGTTTCAGCACTTTCTTCGTATCCCTTTTTTTTCTTAGCTATCCAGTAGCTCCTCAGTCTTTTTGATATCCTCCCAAGACACAGACTTCTACTTAAAGTTTCCTTCCACTCATATCTAGTGTCTTGTTCCAGTCATTGAGAGCGCCTTTCCCCATGTACTGCTTGGGACATCCACTGAACCATGATCCTTAGACTGGCCATCAGAAATGAGCCGATAAAAGGAAGGATTCTCCACCTCAGACAAACCACAAAGCCAGCAAATTTTTACTTTTACAAAATAACTTTAATGGAAAAATTAAATGGTAATGATTGTTTGCAAATAAAGGTCTGAAAAGTGGAAGAAAAAACAGAGGAGGTTTAAAAGACAAAGGAAAGGGATAAAGTGAAAGAAAATGACCCAGGAAAGGACAGAAGTGTCAGCTAGGGCAGGAAAAGGAAATGGAGAAGGAAGAACTGCAGCAATTAAGGGATCAACACACATACCCCTGCATTTAATCTTCTCTTTTCTCTCTACACAACACTTGCCTGCTCCTTTTCCAGTTGGTACTATTACTGGCAAACCAAGCACATTTTCTTAGGGCCCAACAGACTGTCAACACCACCAACAACATAGAACACAAGCTGTTCTGCAGTAGAAATACAGTTTCAAGCACTGAGAGTAATAGCAGTTCAGAACAGAGTCCGTACCACAGGGCCCTGTTCATTTTTAAAAATTACAGAGTTTCAAAATGGGCTCAGGAAGACTTTCAGGAAAAGGAGCCATTGATAGCTATAAAACACCTAGAAACTCCTATTTTGCAGTGTGAAATTCAGGAACTTCCTGAGCCTGAAACCACAACAATATTCTGGAAAAATCCCAGTAGCTTCTTGCTGTGGTCTTATCCTCTTTCCTGAGCCATGTGCTGTCTGCTCCTGACAAAGACCAGATGCGGGGCTGGATGCCCCTCTGACCAAGCACTGCCACATTCCCATTTTCTGCTAAGGTCTGAGTCTGGTACTGCAAGCTTTCCAGTCACAGAAAAAGTGAATTTTGAAATTTCACCAGTGAGAATTAGGACTCTGTGTGGGACCAGGGTCACAACTGGTGACCCTGAGAGAGCTATGACTTAATTTGCATTAACAATGTGCTGAAACTTCACTATATATAAAAATACTCTTAAATTACAAAAAGTATGTGATTTGAAAGCTGTCCAAGAAACTAAAAAAAAACCCACAAAAAACCGTTTAGAAACATGGCTTGATTGAACTAAAAGCACAAGTTCAGGACTGGGAGGAGATCCATGCAACAGAGCAGCAGACGACAATGCACCGAGATAGCCATAGAACAAAATTAGCTGGGAAGAAGTTGTATCACTTGAGCAGGGGATGAAAAAGATTAAGACTAGAGTTGGATGAAAAATTTTTGTCAAATCTTGAAGATGGATAAAAGTAGTTTCAAGCAAAGGCAAGGTAACAGAAGCAGGTAAAAAAGAGTCAGTAAGAAAGTAATGCAAACTTAGCTGTTGCATTCTATATAAATTGGGAAAAGGCAACACAGAGATTGGAGTCACGTGTTGAATAATTAAAAAAGAAGATCATCACATCACAGATTATTGCTGTAGCCATCTGGACACACTTTTTTTATATTTGTAAACTGTACTGAAAAACGTGCCAAAATTTTTACATGGATGTAAAGAGAAATCAGAAGGAAGACAGTGATACAGCAATTTCAAATAGCTAGGTTTTTAAAGAAAATTATATTCAACTTAAAACAGCTCTCTGTCATTTTGTGTATCACCGTATAAAAGTACTTGATAGTACCTGGAATTTAGCTTTCATAGAAACTTGAAATAATACATTTCAAATGTTAATCGCCAATCTAAAGGACAAAATTGTACTGCTAAAACAACACTATTAGTGGGTATTCTGCACATTAATACTAGGCAAACATCCAAAATAAAGATTATATTAAAGTAGTTACTACTTTAAGGAACTGCTGGATGAGCTCCAAAGTGTCACAAAATTACTATTGTGACAGCCTGCTTCACTTAGATAATAAAGGTAACTTCATCCCTTTGCAGTGGGTTCAGTCCTGCAGTTCTTTGGTACAGTTTTAAAGGGCAGAGGGTATTAAATAAACACTTCTCAACAAATGCATGGTGGTCACAGCTAAGACAACCAAAATACAGTGGAGGAGAATACACCTTTTAAGAAAATCCACTCAGCCCCATGTCCCCATTTGCAAATGCATTTCAGACTCCCAACTCCTCTCAACTTCCATCTAACTACCTGCTTTTGATTTGTTTCTTTCCATCAATAACCAGTACATCCTGTCTTCACAGCAACAGCTTAAGGTTTAGCAGACTGAGATGAAGGACAGGGAGAGGTGAGGCAGCTCAGAGCTCCCATCCCACATCACTGCTACAGAACACTTCTGTTCCCCACCTATTCATTTATATGTAGCCTTTCTGTCAAGGTAAGTATTCAAAATACCCAATTATTTCACCAAGCTTCTGGATTCTTCCACCAGTTCTTGGATGAGCAATAGAGTATCCAGTGGGATAGGAAACCTGAACCATCCAATGGTTCAGTCTGCTCTGATTATAAAAAATGCCTAGAGTATCAGAGAATGACAGAATGGTTTGGGCTTAAGGGGACCTTAAAGATCATCTAGATCCAACCCTGGTCGTGGCGTCCCACAGGCAGAGACACCTCCCACAAGAGCAGATTGCATAAGGGGCAAGTAGGCTACTACTTCACTTTGTTGCTATTTAATGCTATCATTGCAAAGATGATGATTTAGACATTTTATACGTCAACAAAATTTTTACCACACACTTGCAAAGATTTAACACACAAATGGAAGCACTGTTTATTGTTTCCTCTAATTCCATGATTAACCCCTATGACTATAAGCAAAGGGGACTCCACCAATCCAAATTACACTCTTCCATATCAGATCTTGCATATAGATCTCTGCTTCAATTAAAACTACAACAGAAAAATCAGAGAACTCCCCTCTGTATCAGTTCTTTCTTCTGAAGATGTTCGTCAGAAACATAGAAAACCCTGACAAAGCTGTCAGAGTCCTGGAACAAGAAGCCAGAAGGAAAAAAAATTTTTTCTATTAGATCTTTCTGAAAGTTCATCCACATTTTTAATTATTCACTAAATCCTGAAGCTACAGCTATTTTAAAATTTCTGTGAAATGTCAAGTTAATAAATCCTTTCCTAAAATAAACCAGGTAAAATTAAAAACAATGGAAGGCACAAAGATTTTCAAAGACCATTCTACAGCTAAAATATCCAATCCATCAGAGTTTGCAAAACTAAAAGGCCAAATGCTTTATTACTACAATGCTTATACTCAAGACCCCATGTATTCACATGCAGAGGTTTTACACATATGAGGAACATCCCTGCACATGCCTGAACCTTGTCAGTACGAACTTGCTTATTTTTTACTCGATCTTAAAATATAGCATGACACACAAAAAAAAAAAAAAAAAAAGAGAGAGAAAGAAAAAATCCTTCTAAAGAGAATAAATCATAATTTTATTTTCTTCCTGGAATACAACAGTTAAAAACTTGAGTTCTATGTTTAAGTCTGTTTAAAAATAGTAAAACTTGACACAACAGAAATCATATACTATCTAGTGTAATGCTCTCAATGAAGCTGTCAAACAACAAATAAGGAGATGTCAAATAACCTAAAGTTAAATGAGGAATGAATGGCTCTTGACATATTTGTTTCAATAAAGGGAAGCCTCTTGTGTGTTTTCTTCAGAGCATACAATGTGCTGCTCTGTGTATTTGAGTCTCAAAAATAATAAAATAAATATACTCTATTTTTTGCAAGTCTGAAATATCCTCATGTTTTATTTAGATTTCTTAGAGTTCCACGTTTTATCTAATTCTTAATGATGACGCTCTTTGTAGTGATTTCCATTTACAAGCTTTCAGGAAAAAAATCTATTCCATAAAGTTATTTCACAAACTAACAATGTTGTGAAAATCCAATTTGTTTAGTGACATCTATCCCAATGGTTTCTCAGTGGCTGACAGCTTTCATCAGTCAAAGACTAAATTACATGAAGTGTCACTGATGTCTCCATCATATCCAAAATCACTTCAGTAGCTTTGTAGTCATCATTTTCATTTATCACTTTGGAATCTTATAAGCATACAGTATGCACGCACAGATTGCATACAATGAAACAGCTCTGACTGCTCCTTTTGAGGAACCTACACTTCAGAGACCAAATGTGCCAAGGTCACCTTGAGCTCATAAATAGAAACACATAGGATGATTATGTCTTTGCTTAGATTTTTCTAACACTAAAGGCAAAGATTCAGCTTTCTTGGGCTATTTAGTTTGTATCCAAATTTTCTAGAACCCCCACAGCTGATTAAAGGGAAACTTCCTGACCATCCCTTCATTTTATGCCAAGGCTGGATGACGTGTAATCTCTAAGATCCTTAGCTAGTGCTGCCCGAGATGACCATGAAAATATATATACACACACACACACACACACACACACACACACATATATATATATATATATATATACACATATACACACCCAAAAACCAAACAGGATGGCCTTCACCCCTTTATGTGCTCCTCTATATCTATCCACCTTCAGCCTTCCAGTCTCTGTAGACCTCAGTTTCTCTCCTTTTTGAGGTAACCAAAACATTCTGTCATCAGCAGAGGAGGGTATTCATTTAAACACAAATAAAATGCTAAAACATGACCTTTCCTTTCCTGTATTTGCTTTTATTTCTTTTCTTCACCTGACAGTGGTACTAGAAATGCTCTTACAATACTAAGAGCTCATAGTCTTCATCTCTTCTCCTCTTCTGTAATCCTTTTGCAGTTATATTCTTTCTCCTTTATTTACTAAGTGTCTGCTTTGATGTCACTCGCATATTGCTATAGAAAGACCTGTTGTTAAATCTACTTCTAGTACAACAGTCCAAGATCGAAGCTCGAGAAGGAATACCATGGAAAAATGGCCATTAAACAAAAAATCAACCAAAGAAACAAAAACGAACCCTTGGAAATGGTCACTATTGATGACACAAGGTAAAACACAAGTACAATAAAATATTTTACAAATAAACCCTTCCCTTTGGCCATGGGTGTGGTGCTGAAAAGTCAGAGCAGAAAATTGTCACTGTGCAGCAGAGGTGCAACCAGATACAAGTATCCCAGGTATGAGAAGGATCTGCAGCATCTATTGCTGGAATTCAAAATAAAGAGCCCAGAAGGAAAATGCTGAGGATGCAAGGCCTTTCCACAGGGTACTTTGTGTAATAACAAAATGCAGAATTTCATCTAGAGAGGGGCAAAAAGAAAAGACACTGGACACACAAAAAACCCTACACCAAAACCACACCAAACAAGGAAACTTGCTTATATTACAGGCATCTGGCTGAGTAAAAACTGGTAATTTATAGCAGTGTTAGGAAATGTGTGACTTGAGAAAACATATACCGAAAATGCAAATGACACTGCACTTACCAAAGAGTAATAACAAGCTTTTAGCATGATGTGGCTGCTATGCCCTACCTCAGCATGCTTCACCCCAGAGAGAGGATGGGACTCTCTCTGGGGCGCACACTTTGGATCCACGAACAAATTCCCCCCATCCTTTCACACGTGGCCAACTCTTTCTTCTGTTACATACCACTTTCACCACGATGCTGATGAGACAGTTGCAAAATGATCTAGCAGAAGTCCTAAATTGCTAATGTCACCAGGATGCATTCTGTTTCTTTCACTACAGCCCTACCAATTTCTGAAACTTTTGCAGAGGAAATTCAGTGCAAGGTTCATAGCTCTGCTTTTGTAAAAGACACAAACCTGTATTTATACTGTAATAAACACATCATATAGAAAGATGTTGAAAACACAAACTGAAACACATTGCTCTCACTGAGCAAAAATCTTTGCAAACCTTCAGTGCTCTGTAAACAATAAATAACTGAAGCAGAGGTCATCTCATCAGGTTAACCATGAGCCGTGCTGCCAAGATAGAGAGTCTGCTCCAGCTAGGCTGTGCTAGCTAGTACATGGATTAACAGGGATTTCAATTTCCAGGGCTGTCAATCTTGCATGTTTTCTAGCACTGGATTTCACCACATTTTATAAAGATACAATCTGAATCCGAGTGAAAAATAATTCAAACTGCTTCAGTGGTGTTGCCAAAAGGGCTTCCAGAGCAAACAGATTATACATATTTTAATGTGCACACTGCAAGTATAAAAATCTCTGTCATGTGAAAAAAAAATAGATATAAATGCACCAAACTTGGATCAACAGAGTCAGCTCAAAAGGTCTCAACACAGTACCCTTTTCTACAAATCCTTTTGACATTTTCAATCATCACAACAAGAGAAAGCATCCCATGAGACTTTAGACAAATGAGAGCTATCTGGAATAATTAAAGGCAGCATCTCTATTGCAAGGAGTGTGACCTGAAGGAGGGCAGTTGTGCCAGTGGGGGGGGAAGCTGAACCTTACCCCAACTAGAATTTTAAGCATAAGAAAACAACCTGAGAGATTAAAATTATAAATCAAAGACCATTTAGTTTCACACCAGGTGTTAAAACCCTGCTTCTAGGTGCCATTAATCTCAGAGATTTAACTGGCTTTAATGGGAAGAGTCTCATTCTCTGTAGCAAGACACAAAGAGTCTTCCATTAGGCACAATGACCTCATCCATCCCTCTCTGATCCTTCTTCACCTCATATGCAGATTTAAGCACAGCACAATTCATCACTTCAGTACAAAGCTCTCTGCAGCTCAGCAATCTGCAGTTACCTTACACACCAGGCACAAAGTTTGTGAAAGAGAATGAAGTTCCTTCAAAATCGCTATTGCTGCCTTGAAGCAATGCAGGTTCCTTGTAACAAAGAACAACTACTGCTAATGAGCTCTTCATTGTTGTGTTTCCTTTGTTAAAATTCCACACGTCCTGCACAAAGGAAGACCTCCTATCACTACACACACAGTGCCACAAGGAAGACACAAGAAGAGTTAGAAGCCCAGGAAGAAGAACTTTTCCTCATGAACAGATGAGGTCAAAGAATTAGGTGGGTAGGGAAATGGCTGACCTAAGCAACACTTTAAATTGGTCATGACTTATGCTATATATCTCTTCTTCTTTCCCTTTTAACTGTTCTTATTCTGCAATTCCCATCGACTTATCTAAAACCACACCCTTGTACCCCCTCTTCCTGCAAGAAAAATACTCTTTCCTCAGGACTGTACATCACTATTTCAAATTTTCATATCATTTTTGTCTTTGCAAGTGTTGGCCGTGTTACTTAGCAATTCCCAGTCTCCATTTCAGCTTCTTTAGACTCATTATTGCTACTGTTTCAACAAATTTCATTTTTGCCAAGAGCAACTAACCTCTCCAACCTAATGAAAAAAAACAAGTTTCCCTCCATAATTTTTTGATTTCAAGTCCTCTTGGAAAACTTCCTAGAGGAAGTACAGATATTGGTACAGGAAGTTGGAATACTCTTTAATACTTGCATGGATCCATCCATCTCACATCCACAAACCACTGATGGAAAACCAAACACAGTGTTCCTTTCATTCCCAGTATTTGCTCCTCTCTAAGCTCCTGTTTATTTATCAGGAATTCTGTTAATTCTTCAGAACTTTATTCAGTAGTTTCTCAACCTTGCCTACATCTTTTCACTCAATTCCTCCAGAGCAATTTACCTATTTTCCTCTAATCTTCTCCCGTGACCATCTTTCTTCCAGTAACCTAATATGTTCCAACCATTTCAATTGCTATCATTATGAAACACTGTCACTTCTAGCCTTTCCCCTTTGATCATGGTAACATAACTCCAACACTTTGCTTCTTGAGCTAATTTGCAAGCACAAAAGTATCTCCAGACTCATCAGTGTTTTCTCATTCTCTTTGTACTTCCTTTAGGCTTTGCCATTTCATCTGGCTTATCTCTCCCCTCAAAGTCTACTGTGTCTACATCAAAATAGGCACCGCTAGAACTTATAGGTTGAGAAAAGGTGTTCTGGTAGTTCCTTGTTCCCTGACAGGCACTACAGACTGTACAGGGAACACAGTAAACAGAAAACTGAGATTTTTGGACTAAGGATTGAACTCTCAAAGAAACAGCTTGAACATATTAAAACAAATTCAATTGTAATTTATCAAGTGCCAAAATAAGATTAAAAGCATTTATCTTACAATGAGGGAAAAGGCTCCAAGCTCAGTGGGAGAGCTCAAATTACATAACAGCTTAGCATTTTTTAAAATAGTGTTAGCAACAGAGTTCTCGTCTGGGACTGCACCTTGCAACCTTACTGTTTATAAAATAGCATGTAAGAACCACCACAGTAGGTCAGGCTGGCTGTTTAGCCCAACTGAAATGACAAAACCAGCTCAGACAAAACATCCAGCCTGACCTACTACTCTGCCTCCAGAAGCAGTAAGAGCAGATGTTTAGAGCAGTCATACACAAAAATTCTATTCCACTCTCCCCAAAACCCTTCATACTTTCCACAATTTGCAGCTCATAACTTCCTTACCCAGAGTCAATAACTTTGTTTATCACCTCTTGTTTATCACCTCTGCTCTGTTTTCCCACCTCCTTTTCCAACTGTGTTCAGAAGCTCTTTATACCCATGCAGCACACACAGCATTCTGTGGCAAGGAATTTTAGAACTGACTTACACACTGTGCAAACAAAACATAACAAAACACTTCTTTTCCTAGCTTTAAAACTGTTCTCTGCCTGTTTCACCTCATCTCTCTTCTAATACAGAATTAGGTGGCACTGAGTATTCATTTCCTATCCACGCATGTCACAGCTCCCATAATTTTATAGACATCTAGCATTAGCATCTGGCCACTCTCTCTTTTCCAGTCTGGAAACTCTCATCTACTCAGTTGTTCTTGTGGGGATGCTGCTCCATGGATGTCCTCTGCATCTGGCTGTTCTTCTTCATTCTTGCTGCCCTTCTCTGAAACTTTTCCTGTTCTTCTCCACTTGTTCTGAGATGAGACCAGGACAGCACACCATATTTAAGACACAAACATATTACAGATTTAGAAAATGGTCTAATATTTTGATTTCTCTCCTTTCAGGGCAATTCCTGATACAAATTTGCTTCTTGATTGCTACTAAAATATAGAGCTGATTTTTTCAATAAATTGCTGCTTATAGTCCCAAGACTTCAAGCTAACTCAAAATATTTTAACGTTACTGATCCTGAATTTCTTCCATCATTTTAATGGCCACTTAGTTTTGTACAGTTCTTTTGCATTTTTTCACTCTACCCCCTTTTTGTTTACCTTCTTCTGTCCTGAATAACTTAGTTGCAGAAACAAACTTTGCCACCACACTTTTGTCCCAAGTCACCTATGCATATGAAAATACCCCTGGGCAATCACAGGGATATCTATGGAAAGCCACTGGTGATTTCCAGCACACTTTTCTCCTGAAGATTTTTTTCCTCATCATGTAACCAATTATTTACACAGTCTGCATTACTCATCCTTAACTTGTGCCTGTTTAGCTCCTTTAAAAATTTTTCAAGAGAACTTTGAATTCGAAATAACTTTTCATAATTTAAATAGAACAATACATCCAGTTATGTCTTTCATCTGCATGCCAGTTGTCTCCTTCAAAAGACCACAGCATTTCAGGAAGACTTGACTTCAAATCACAAAAATGCCAGCTAGATAAGATGTCTGGGAGTCATCCAGTCATCCAGTCTGACTAGTCACTAAAAGCCACAGAGGATCAGGTCAGTGGTAGCACTGTCCAACTAAGTCTTGAAAGCTAACCCTTGGGAGAGGTGCCACTCCCACCACACCCCCAGATAATTTTATTCAGTGCTGCACTACACCCCTATGGAAGAAGTTTTACCTACAATGCCCAATCAGAACACATCAATTTGCAATCTGTGTACATTAACCGCCTGCTATACAGTTTGCCACAACTAGGAACATTGGCTCCATCATCTTTGTAAGCATCCTTCAAGTAGCCGAAGGCTAAAATTAACCAGTTCTTAAATATACTCTTAATCAGGCTTTTATTCAGAGAAATCGATCCTTTCTCAGTATCTGCACTGTAACACTCAATGTCCTTTCTAAAACAGAGATACTAATCTAATTTTTTAATTAACCCACTCAGTTTAAACAAGAGGCCCATTGGTTTTTAGACTCCCTGAGTCCACATGAATGCTTTCTGAAATACGGCATCCAATTACACATCTCCAAGTACTCAGCTGCTGAGACACTTAAAAGCAAGGGGCTGCATACTGCGGTCTGTAGCTGGTCTATTTCACTCTTCCATTCCTAAAAAACCTGGGTAAACTACATCTGGACCTGCTAAATTGAGAACATGCAATTTGTTCCAGAAAGGCAATCTCCTAAGCCTCCCATAAGAAGATTTCCAAAACAGGAACCATCCCGCGCTTTTCAGTGGTGAGCACACACACACAAGAATTACTCTCAAAAATTACAGTTTTCTGCCATTGCTTTATCTTGGATCGTTCATTTCATAGTATCATACACAGGCCACACAGACTCTCCAGCTGGCTTCCCACTCTCGGCATGGTTGAAAAAAGCATTTATTAACTTTCTGTTTAGCATGATAATGTTTTGGTCTTATTTCCTTCTTTGAATACAGACACAGCTTCTTTTAAGATGTCCTCTTGCTTTTAATAGTCTCCTCTACCTTGTCATTTAGCTATACAGGCTTCCTTTTCCTAAGACGTTTTTAGACTGATGGTAAGCAGTTGTGTGGAGCCTCCAAAACAGCATCCTGAAATAGTCACCTACAAACATATTACTCTTACAGTTACCCTTTCAGTATCACTTTAAACAAACATCCCCATTTTTACATAGCTTTCCCTTTTTGAAGTTAAGCATAATTTAAGAGAGGTAAGAAGAGAGGAGAATTGCAGGTTCTTTTTCTTTCATTCCTCCCATTTCCATTTGTTGAATTTCCTTAGCTCAGGGAAAAGAGAAAGGCAGAACTGTAATGATACAAAGTCACATCACAAGTCTTTTTTCCAGACATCATCTTACGATCTCTGCATGACATCATCATCTACTGACCGAACAAAATACAGTCTCTTACCCACCTTTTAGTCACCATCCCTCTGTACTCATGTACTGCCTCTGTTCAGCATTTGTGCGGAGCCAAAGTGCGGTCCTGGGTCTACCTTGGAGGCTCCTAGGAGTTAAGGAAACACAGAAGAGAGATAATAGGTATTGAGGATACAGCTCATCAGCAATTCTCAGACATTTATTGAAGACATAAAACATGTCTCTCAAGTCAATAAATTAGAAGTGTAGGCACTTTAACTACACAGTGTGAACAAGAACCAGGTGGAAAGAGATTCACAAAAAAATCATTCTTTAAAATACCTGGTAGCTTGAGATGAGAATCAGAAGAGGAATACTTGCTGCAGAATTACCAAAATCCATGAAACATGAATTTGAGAAAAATGCTTACTATAAAATTTTGCCTTGGTGCCTTAACACCACTAAAATTAAACATGCCTAATACATGGACTTAGATCTGTCTCCGAGTAAAATCCATGACAAAATTCATATAGGTAGAACTTTAGTATTCTTCCATCTTTCCACAAAACATAAAGTTCAAGAGAAAAACACAGTTACTGTCGAATATCCCAAAACAATACAAAAGGCATTTTCAAGAAAGAGATGCATCATTAAGCACATTTCAAGACATTAACCCATCTAGCAGGAATGACAAATACCATATAAATATTCAAAAAATTATCTTGCTTTTTCATTTATTGAAATAAAGAAAGTACTTCTGATCAATCAAGTCCTATGTCCGCTTGAAACAGTAAGAAAGGAATCTCATAGCAGTTTCCTGCTCTCAACACCTCAAGAAAAAGGCACTTCACAAGAAAAAACAGTAGTACTCTGTCCAATTTAAGCATTCGTTTCCTAGATTGAGAATGCCTACGGAACAGAACAAACACACTAGCCATCAACAGCTCACCCTTGAACCTAAACAGAGACATGAGACAAAAAAGGAGTCATTGTTCCACTCTGTTTACTCACTTATATGAAATGACTGTACTAGATGATTAGAAGTGTTTGTGATTTTTTTCCAGTGGTTTCATGACCTATGGAAGTCTCATGAAGTCTGCTAAATGTATAAGGATAAAAATGTTTAGAAACATCACACAAACAAGAAGAATTCTCCAGGTTAGACAAAAAAGATTCAGACTTATGTTTACCACACCAAAATTTCTCAAGAATCCCTTTCTCCCTAGCACTAACTACTTCAGACTATAATTTACAAGTTTTCTCCTAAATTAAGGATTTATAGCCTATGTGCACATATACACACTCCTCTGTGAAATTCAGTGACGTCAAACTCTGCAGTAGAAGTTGCCAAAAGCAGATTTAGATGGTGTTCTCCATGGCACAGGGATCAATCAAAATTAAAGGACAGAAAGTCACTTTCAATTTCATAGTCCTAGGTGGTAGAAGCTTATATTTTCGACAAGACATTGCATCACCTTTTCTTTACCTCCCACTTTTCAGAAAGGCAAGGACAAATTTAAAACTTGGAAGAGGACCAAATTCTGTTTTTTATACTACTACGTACCAGAGAATACTCGAACACCTCAGCACTCAAACTACCCGTCACTAGTGCATGTTGATGACAAACTACTCTGAGACATTCAGTCTGTCAAGTAATTAATTATAACTGTAACCATGCAGTAAGTTCTACAGACAACTTCAAGCAACCCATCTCCAAGATGCAGTGTGCTAGTGATTTATGTGTGCACTCACTACACCAGAATGAGCAGCTGAATTATTAGACTTTGAAACATTACAAAGAAGGCTGTATACCTCAATTTTCCTAAATAAGCCTAATAGTACTAGTGCTTTCCACAACCACTTTAACCTGCCCATTGTCCCTCCACCACTCACTTTACAATTTTTATTTCTACATAAACATACGACATTTTATTTGACCAAAACAAAAGCTTTAGTAAGTTTACTTTTTATTCCAATCTTAAAAATTACCTAGACAAAACTGGAAAGCAGAGTATGAATCTATCGTATTGATTCAGGGAAAACGCGCACACACATAAAAACTAATACATAAAGGTTACATTTCTAGAGATTCACGTCCTGCTTCCCTTACACCTCTTCATATGGCAACCCTCCTGTTCCTATGACTGTGGTGGCACTCTCATGAAGCACAATACAGTACATGCTGTGAGAAGGATAACACCAGAAACTAGCCTGAGTATTCACTAATTTAAGCTAAAATTAGGCTAACAGCCCACACCAAACCAGTCTTACAGAGACTGTAAATAAAGCCAGCAAAATTAGAAGTCTAACTGCAAAAAAAACACATCCGTATTTTACTGGGAGGTATGCAACCATGGTTTAGTTTACTTTTGCTTTGGTTTAGCATCAGTTGCTAAAGCAAAAAGGCTAGTGTGGCTTTGCTTCATGCCTCTGTCTCCCACTCTTTGCTTTCAAAATGACTTCTGGAACTGATGATCAGTTTCAGTCTAACACAAAAACTTCCATGAAAATGGTCAGGAAAAACAACAGACAAACTCACTTTCCAAACAGCTGTTTGTCCCTACTCTCAATGACAAACACAAGGTACATAAGAGGGGAATTCAGCCATGATACATTCTATTTTCCAGAAGCCCAATAATTTAAAAGAATGGGGTGGCAGGGCACAGGGTGGGACTTGTGCAAATGGATAAAAATACACATAGGTGTATTTTTTCTTGAAACCTAGTGGAAGGTTTCAAGAAATCTTCACAAGATTTAAAACTAAACACATGGGAGTGCTGATTCCTGCTGCTGACAGGATATGATACAAAAGTCACTGGTATGACCAAGCAGTGTGATTAAATCTGGGGGAGCACACAAGCAGTTACCACCTTTGCTGTTATATGGGTGCAGGCACCATGTTCACATCTGTCTACTATACTTGAGAAGATATTTGGCTACACACTGAACTGAGCAAAGAAACAATCCCAGCATGTCTAGACACCATGACTTGTCTGCACACCGAGGCTTCCCACTTCTGCTGTAGCTGCACAGCACAGCTCAGGCAGCGTGCCACAGCAGAACCTCACCTCACGCAGTCAGCTGGGAGCCCAGGCACTCAAGATCTTCATACAGCACCTAACGCAACCCCTGCTCAGCTCGCAAGACAAAAAAGGACCCCAGTAGGTTAAGAACATGCCAGCTCCACATCATTTCATCAGCCAGCCCCGGCTTTTGCTCCACAAAGTTGACAACCTGAGTTAAGGAAGCTGCTCCAAGTGACTTTGGCTGATGTTGATGGAGCTAAAGTAGAAGTGTCAGCAACACCAGGCAGATGGGTCTTTTTCCCACTTCAGTGTTCTCACCATCTATGCACTGGAGGACTGAACAAACATAAGTAAATTTCACGTACTACTTAAAATACTATTGAAATATTCTTTGCTTTCCTTGATATCTGGCAAGAGAGAAAATCTTGTCAAAATTGAAAGTATATCAAAACTGAGAGCGAGAGAGGAAAACAAGGTAAGAATAAAAAGATTAAAATATTCTCCTTCCTCTTTCCCTCCTCCAAAACATGCCTGCATTATGCAAATATACCCTACTTTCAGGAATCAATCAAGGATGAATGGTTACAACTGCAATCCACAACCTCGCGTTCTTTCTACAAATACTAAATTTCTCCTTATGATATACGCTAGCAAATATTACTACTTATCTTTTTCTCTTCATGCTGAAGAGGTCCTTGCATTAGGAAAAAGATCTCATCAAATTCAGCTTATTTGCTTGACTGAAGAATGCACATGGAAAGATGGCAATTACTGAGCAGAATCTAGGCATAAGGAACATGAAAGAAATAGGAATACCCTTCCTATAAAGCTGCATTTTTTTTACATGCTTTCCAAATCACAATACTGGGCAGAGTAAAACCAAAATAAAATAAATGTAGGAATTTTTAGGGAGGAAAAAGCAGAACCAATGAAAAACCAGTAACATCCCTGAACATGTCCCAGCCACCACCACTTGAGACCACAGAACCAGACCATACAAACGCATCCCAAATAGACAGGCGCCTGCAGACACATACTGCAGAGCAGAAACTCAATGTACACAGTGCTACACCCACACCTGCTTCACGTGCAGGGCTGGGAAACTTCCAGGTCTTGACACACGTGTCTTCAGGTTCAACTCAGAAATGACATCCAATCAGAACAGAAGCAGTACCAGGACTGTCTTAAGTTCCAACATCGTTCTTGCCTTGCTGAGCACAGGCTCCCAGTCATGAACAACTGTGGATATGTGCACATACAGACGGCTGCATGCAAATCACACAAGCAACAGATCTGACTCATCCTGAGTTTGTCAGGCTGACTCCATAGGCATGGTAAACTCAAAATAATCAGAACAGACTCCATTAGGCCAAAATAAGAAGAAATTTAGAGACTGGATTGCCAGGACAGGAAACATGTTGCTAGCAGGAAAGCATAGACCAGAATATCTGAAGTCACCAGTCAGCCAGAGTTCTCTGGCTGAAAATTACAAAACAGAATGACATAACATTTATTTGGTTTTGCAGGGATTTGACTAATAATAACTCATGTAAAGCCACTGAACTTGCCCTGCTACTTGCTTTAACTCCATCGAGGTCAAAGTGAAATGTTAATCTTCATTTAGCCTCTTAACTAACCACCACAGATTTACAGTCCAAGAGCAGCACTTAGTTCTTCCAAAAACCCCACCATAATCCCAAAATAGTCATTTTTAAAGTATAATACATTATTAAGACTGCTGACAGAACAAATAGTATTACCTTGTTTAAAATGGTAGAGATGGAGAAAAACAGTAATAAAAGAGAAATTATTGTGGTCTTGCTCCCACTGAAGTCATGTTTTTCATGAAGATTTCAAAGAGCAGGGAAAACATGGCCTTTATCCAACTCTCTGCAAATTACACAACTGAGTAATTTTATTTAAAATAAATCAGTTCTGATACAACTCTGATCTCCTTGAGTTTGACAGCAAAACTTCTGAAAATATTTATTCTTGAGTGTGACACCATTTATCCTTGTGCTTTTCCAGTCTTTGACTGAAGTCTATAGGACATTTCAAGTGCTCTCTTGCCACTGGTATTTGCTGCCTAAATGTCTCCAAACTTCTGCATGGTTTTCTGAACCTGAATTTCACTGGTTTGATGATGCAGGCAGACTTTTCCAGTTTCACAATACTGGCAAGAATAACACCTTGCATCACCTTTCAGCCAAATGGTATTAGTATAGAGGGCACAAAAAGCCAAGAGTGTCATGACCAGAGAAATCAACTTCATAATGCAAGTCAAACAAAAGGATTATTGAACACTGTAGCAAATGTACACAAGATTTGTTTCTGTGTGTATCTCAACAAGATTTAGATAAAAATAAATGTTTCTACCATTTTGGGGTGTCCTTAAGATGAAACTAAATAGACCAATTGTGTTTGGTTTGGGGTTTTTTTGTTCATTTTGGTTTGGTTTGGGTTCGTGTATATTTTTGTGTGCATATGCATTCTAATATTGCAGAAGGATACCATGCAATGGTCTTCTTGAGAAATCTCCTTTCTTCCCCAAAATGCAACACCGTACTGCTTATACCTCTTCTACCATTTTCACCTGTAACATAAATAGTCTCAACATCACCCCACCCACCCTGACAGGAGCACAACTGTTCTTGGAATAAAATGTTATTCCTTTTCTGGAATTCTTCCAAGTAATTTCATGTCTTAACTGATTCTCTGATTTAAGTGACATGGTGATGCTAGCATGAAAATCTTAAATTTCATTGATCACCATATTTTTCAATATCTATGACAATTTAGGAAAAACAAGCAAAACTGAATACCCTGTAATTTAGTCTGCATGAAACAGTTGCTTCCTCTTTTCCATTAACAAGTACATGGCTCCTTTATTTTCCAAAGGTGGAAAGTGAGCTAAGAAAGGTAAAACCAAAATTATGGGTATCACGGGAGATCAGTCCTTAGCAAATGCATCATTAAATATGCAACCATGAAAATACTGTCTTCTCTGACCCTTTGCAAAAGCCAGTGAACCTTTTCATTTCAGTTTTAAAAAATTCAAATGAAGCTTAGATGACAGACACCTCCTAGAGAAAGAAAAAAAAGTCCACAAGCCCCAGGAAAGTCCTAGATTTTATTTACTATTCTGAAATACATTTTCTGTACTGCAGGATACCAGCTGATACATTTTCTGTAGCATAATTAATTCAGAGACATCTGCTTGCTAGCAGACCAAGGATGAAGCTTGGGGTTATGAGACCTGGATTATAGTTCTCACTGAGGAACTGATTTGTGGTATAGCTTTGAGAACCTTGATCTGACCCCATTTCACCATTACAAAATGTGAAGACATCTTTTAATACAACCCATGTTGTTTAAATAAAATGCAAGTTTTTATAAATCTCAGTGAACTGCATTGGAAAAACTGCAGTTCCAATTAAGACTGAACTCCTGAGGATAGTGACAATTACAGGAAACCTTTATGGTTGTGTTCTCTCACAGAGAGCCCAGCTGCCTTCTGGAGAAACAGGACTGAACAGATTCATGTAGGTACTGCAGATGCCAAATAATAACAAAAAGGCTAATCCTGAATATTGCAGCTGCTGATAATGTTCACTGCCTAACAATGCAGAAAGTATTACACTCACTATTGCCTACAGCATGCACTGCTACAGAGAAAGAAAAAAAAAAGCAGTGGTATGTAGTCTGGGAGAATCCAAGATGATAGTCTGAAGAGGAAAATCCAACTCAGTGCATATAGCCTGAGGTTATTGGAAAAGTGTCTGCTAATATGCAGCAGGCTCCCATAATTGTGCAGCTGAAGTAATAATACCCCAACAAAAGGCAATTACAATGTACAGTGTTTAAAAACTCTGCCAGTTTTTACACATGTCGGTTTATTCCAAAAGCTGGCTTATCCACTTGGTTAGTCTAAGTGTTCCAAAATTATTCAAAGAAATCATATCCATTCCATTTTAAATACAGGAGATCATATTAAATCCTAGATAAGCCTATTCATTTTATTTGTTATATATCAGGAAAAAAAATCGACTTGTAATCTGCTTTCCCAAACAGGGGGAGACTTCTTAAACATTATGGGGAGAGGGGCAGAGTGTGTGTGGGCATTGGTTGGTACAACACATCAACAAGGTTTATACAGTTTAGGTTCCCAGCCCAAATGCATTGAAATCATTTATGATACAAGAAAGACAATAACAACAGTTTCTTTGTCTACGGTGCTTTCATATTCTATGTCATTTTTTTTTTTATGGCTTTGATTGCTCCCCTTCAGTGATGGATGCTTTCCCTTCTTCCATCTCAGCATGCATGAGAGAAAGACAAAACTTAACATATCCATCACTGGAGCCAGAAAACACAGCAGAGTCCATCTGGTACCACAAATCCCAAACTGATAGATGCTCCCTGCTTCCCCAGCAAGATTCTTAGCTCTTCTACTCTCTCTTCAGCATGAAGTTGAATGCCGTGGAGTTTAGGGTTCATTTTTTTAGGCAACCGTAGAGATAGCAAGAATACGGTTGCTGTAATATGGACATATTCCAAGCCTTGTCTGAAATATTCTTACCCAGGGCCAAATGTTTTCCCCATCAGCAATGAAAGCATGCAATACTTTGGCATTCTTCTAGCAGCCCATCCCTCCCTTTGCCACCCAACACGCATGCAAACTCCCATCTCCCTGGCTGCTCACCGTGCTGAAGCAATCGCAAATGCCTCAGGCTAAGCAAATAGACAGAGGTAAACACTTCAGTCCTGGGCACCATCCCAGGGAGGACACACACAATAATTTCCAAGCTCCTCAACAGATTTTTTTTTGTGTGTCCAGTACTAACAAGACTAAGGAAGAAGAGTTTTAATATATAAGTAGGATCCCTGTCAAGACTTTGATTACAAGGCCTAGTTCATCATAATTGATCGTTAAAAACAAACACCTTCTACGCTCTGCTGTGCACTATGCTCAAAAAAGTAGGCAACAGATCCCAGAACTGCCCTGCACTGTGCCCACAATGAACTTCCTTTCACAGCTCTCCCTTGTCCAGTATCTCCGATCCACAGAATCTGTATTTATTTTCAATTAACATATTACACTCACACTAAGTAGAGCATAAAGTACAGGATTCACCTCAGGCAGTTGAAAAAGAATACCTGGATCTGGTTTTGGTCCTGTATTTCAAGTCTGTTTGAGATCCCATTTTCATACAAGAGCATAACACAGAGAGCAAGAGATTTTGGTAGCTGGTGCTGCGGTCAATCTGGAGTTTTGGCACTCCAGCTTTCAAATTTGTCTGCAAGGATTTGTATGATTCTGTTGTTTCTGATCTCTTGTAATTATAAAAGAAGAAAAATGCATTTGATTTAGAACATCTGCATCAGAGCAAGCCATTAAGATTTTCCTAGAACAACTGCAGGAAATAAATAGTACAAACAAGGAGAAGAAACATCAAAGACACACCTAAACTTCATATGGAATTCTGATTTTAAAACTGGTACTCCCTTCAGAAATACAAACAATACTGCTGGAAAAGCTGCCATATTACAAAGTTCTCATCATCTTTCAAAGGTAAGATAACTCGAAACAATGCAACAAAGCAAAGACATACAGCACTGCAGATAAATCTGTGAGATAATCACACTTTGTCTAAGATAAGCTTCAAACTCTACCACAGACTAAGTACATATACCTGGTGCCCATGCTGCAGTTGTCAGTGCTTTTACTCACCACACAACTTATTCTCTCACTTTCTACCCCAAGGTCTGAAATTTTTAAAAACAAATTAATCTGGTTCTCACATTACTTTGTGCTGGAGGCAGCATTGATACACAGAGATCACAAATGAAAATTAGACCACACAGAAGGGTATACTAATTTTTCCCATATAAAAACAATGTTAAAATGGGATTTAAACAGTATAACATTAAAGTAGTAAGATTAAAAAAAAATACATAACATTTTGAAAAAAATTGTATTACTTCACCATCATCACAGATGAGATGAAACTGAACAAAAATACATAAGCCTTGGGAGACAGTCTGCCATCATGACACCACACAGTCAGGGCTGGCCCAGAAGTGCACATCATTTTGCACATCCAGGAGACCCCCCTGTTTCTCTCCTTCAGAAACTCTGAGCGATAGTGAAGGCTCCAGTTAAACAGAATTCTAACTTAAACGCCTTCTTCCTTTTAGCCACAGGATGAAGGACTTAATGCAAAGGGAACTTACAAATATGCAACTTTGACTTACACAAAATGTTAGCATCGCAGCATGGGACTCAGCAGATACTCCGGTAGAAGCTTCTTTGCTCTTGTCTGTCTTAATCACCTTAAAATTATGCAACTGTTTAAACTAGTCTGAGGACTACACTATGCTGTTAATAGAAAAGTCTTTTCTTCACCAAAATCAAACTATTTAAAAAAAAAAAAAGCAATTTTTGTGGTGGCTTTTCTTTTTCCCCCTCCTTCATTTCTGTTAATTTCTTATACTCCCTCTCCTTTCTTGGTGGTAGAAAAGAAACTAAAACTAGTTTTAGTTTCTAAACTAAAAACTAAACCCTTCACTGCCAGTCAAAATAAAGCCAAAAGATGCCTTTTTCTTTCGTTTGCGTCCACACATTTCTATGCAAAGAGTATCTTCAGATATTTCCTCTAGTGACATAACAACGATTAGAATCATAGTCTTAACTGGGTTACATCTGGAGAACTTTGAGACATCTGGTCTTTGAGACATCAAATACACCTCCCCAGTTACCAAAAATTAGGCTCCAAATTCATAAAACATTATTCTTTATACAATTTTAACCTGTTTTACAGTCCCTTCTCATTCCCCAAAAAATCCTCTTAAGGTCATGGTTCAGATGCAGCATTTGAAGAAAATTTTCTCTACCCACAAATAGATCTTTTGCACTGCTTTGTGTGCTGCTACTGGGAGTTCCTGGGAAAAAACGGGAAACGTTTTTCTATTTCCTTGTTGGAACATGCTGTTCCCCAGAACATCTATGGGCCTTGTACTTCATGGCTGAAGTCTCAAAGTAGAGCAAATAGACAGACAGACAGTCAAAGTGGTTTGGGACGCAGCACAGGGCAGTTCTCCAGGTAGAGACCAAACATCAGGGAAAATAAAAGATGAGCACTCTGTTTTTACTTCATAATGCACATCTTGTTATGGCAGGCTGGTGCTGTATCTCAGAGGTGTTAGAATGGAGCTTATAGGCACAAAACACAAAGCAGAACCTGCCCTCCTGTGACTCAGTAATTACTTTTCCTCCTGTCCACTGAAGGGCAGCTCAGAAAAATACTAACAATGAAAGACTGCAATAAACACTTCTTGATACACCAGTTTCAGGTATACAAGCTGCCTTCCCTTTTTACAAAGTATAAGGATCATCTGCTTTTCTATTGGGTAGTCAAGAAAACACCTCATTTTCATATAGAGCATTAGTGGGAAAGTGCTGCATAGTCTGTAAATACAAAAGTGGAGCCCACTTGAGAGGCAGGATTTAAGGCAGAGAAGAGGGGGAAACCCTGATTCAGTAACTGAAGGAAATCAAAACTAATATTGAAAGGATAAGGCATGTCATCGAGTGGGAGGTTAATAAAATCAGCCCCAAGAATCTTGTTCTTGTTTGGATGTTCTTACATGCTTAAAACTGCAACAAGAGACATTGCTATTTGCTGTGTCCTGACAACATCCCAATTCATGCCCCATTTCTGCATGTCTTGAAACATCTGCAAGTCAGAAAAGTCACTACAGACAATGGTAATGGATGGGTAGGCTATATGCAGTATGGCTGCCTTTTTTTTTTTTTTAGATACAGTAAAATTTACTACAATTTTTATCAGAGGATATATCACTGGGATTTAAGACATCTGTTGTTTTTTTCAGGTTCTGAGCTTGGCATGCAGTTTGCAAATTAAAATCAATTTCCTAAATAAAAGCTGAAATTAATAACAGGAAAGCTCAAGAAGAAAGTTACAGTTATCATAATATCTTCCCTATATCCTATTCAGTGACATCTTTAGAAATGTCAAAGTCTTTTGACATCAGTATGGCAAAATTAACAAGCTCATTTTCAAGACATCTTATTTGTACAAAGGGATGCAAAGCCAATAAAAGTTGCTCAAGAGCACCTCAGTTCTGACTCTCTAAAGCGCAGAGTGGAACTCTTGTTGGGAAACCTACATAAAACCCCAAGTTAGTCACCTGCCTAGTACTGCTGTGTATACTATATACTGCACAGGAACACAATTTCTTCAGGTATCTCCTCCCATTCTGCATTAGCCTGTTTTCCATCAAACATATTATGCTCTTTTACTTGCCTCTGTGCACTAGAGAGTCAAAGAAAGAAAAAGAAGTCAGAACAATACCATAAGTTTACCACCCCTTTTTTAGGATGTACTCTAAAAAAACTGCCTCAGAAGAATCACCTTCATTTGCAACAGCATAACCAAGGGGAGTAGCTTTTACTTTCTTTCAATTTGTTTTTACAAACATACTACTTATGATGTGTGATCCACCTCTTAGGGAAAAAAGATTGGTTAAGGAAGCCAGAGATGACCCCTTGATGGCAAAGGAACAGGGAGAGTTGGAGAGCAGCAACCGGGGTAAAAATTTCCTTCAGATCACTATAAGCATTCCCATTGGTCTCCACAAAACACCTAACAGGACTGGAAGTGATTCAACTCTGATTTCAGCCTTTGAATACCTATAAATATTCCCAAAGGACTAATGAGGAGTAGTCCATCTCATAAGAAATACTGACAATTCAGGATGAAGCTCACCCATAAAATACCGGGAGAGCTAGTGAGGGAACTAAATTTTTAATGGATCCAACATTTCCAATAATTTCAACCTACAGCAGAAGAGCATTCATCTGCTCTGCCTTTCTTCCTGGACAGTCCTATTTTTAAATCAACTGTATCACAAAATGGTTCTATTTATATATTACAAAATGCAGTAAGGTCCTCTGAAACAAATTAGACATAAGACAATGAACAAGGGAAACAAGGGAGAACTATCTGTCACATAAGAACACCTCTAGATACATTTTGACAACTTGCTAAGTTCAGACAAGTTACATCACTTCAATCACTACCCTACTCCTCAAAACGGGTTCCAGTCTTACATGAAGACACGGGTAAACTCTTGTTTGCAAGGCAATAGTTATAACTGATCCTCAAGAAAACTGACCAAGATGCAAAATTCTTCATATTTACTGAATACTGGATGTCCTTCCACTTCCACAGAAGAACTAATACTTCTGCTCAAAGACACATTGCAGCACTGATCCTGTTTTGATAATAACTGTAAGTATTGGTCTACTAGAACTTCAGACATATGGTAAAAGTAGCAGATGGCCCACACTTCAAGGTTTTTTAGAGTTTAATTGGCCTCTTTTAATTATCTAATTTTACAAGGTAATTTTTCATTACTCATCTTGGATCCTCCCCGTAGATTCTCATTTCAAAGAGCAACAAAAACAAAGTAAAGTTGTCTCCTGGAGTTCCAAACAGTTTTCTGAATAGCAAGGTTAGTCAAATTAGACTTCAAACAGCACGGCAACTCTTCTGAAATTCTTTTTAAATATATCATCTGCCATATTTTGAAAGAATTTTCTCCAGTACACATTCAAATCAAAACCTAATTTAAAATGCTAATACCTCATCTTGCAGATGACAAGCTTTGAGTTCCTTCATGGTTTTTCATTAAAAGAAACCCCATAACTTAGTCCTGTAGAACAGCTCTAAGAACTTCTACGTCATGGATTATTAAACTGAACCAAAAGGAGAAACATGTTTAAAATACAACAGAAAGCTGAAACTCAATGAAAATCATCCCTTAAGCCCATCCAGCATTTATTTTAACTACACCACTTATTTTACTAAACTTTCACTAAGATCCTAAAAAAACCTGGTCACTTCCAGCTACAAAAGGAGACAAAATTTACAATTATTTCTATGGATGCCAGCATCCCTTTTTGTTGCACTCTTTTTCCCTTTCCTGGAATATCAATTTTAATACTAAGGAGTAGGTAAGCAAAAGAAAGCACTAGTAAAACCATCATCACCAATCCTAAACACAAGAGACACCCATTTAATTGTGCTTTATGGTATGTACTTGAATAGATAATTCACACTTAAACAGAGAAAGAAATATGTAGGTACTATTTCCAACTTCATCGCCAGTCACCGTAAAAATTCAAGTATTCTAACACATGTATACACATGTATGTGTATGATATACAGAACAGTAATAGAATCAGTTACCATGGTCATCCAAACCATTAAAAGTCTTTAAATATTTTATCATAAAACAGTGGGAAAATATCAGCTGCTAGAAAACTGTGTTAAATCTTTCATCCCTCGTCATGAGCATCACATATAATTTAGCTGAGAATTGACACCAAGAAACATTTTTCATTTAAAAACAAAAGGCTGCAGTATACATTTAAATAAAAAGCAATAGCAGAAATCCCAAGACAATATTTTAGAGAACCCCAGTTTTGTAATATCCAGGCATGCACACACTGCATTGTCCGTTTTGTTTCTAACATAGAAGGTATCTCCAGAGACACCACTTCATCCTTGTCTAGGATGCTATCAGGATACTGAAGTTCAGAATTTGAGATGCATTTAGAGCCAAGGAACAAAGTCACCCCACAGGACAATTATCTTCTTTTCCTGTATTGGGCAAAATAAAGTCCCTTCTCTGTGAAGAACTGAATGCTATGGATCCTACTATTAACACTGTGACCAATAAAGAGCACATCTTTAGGGAAAAGTGGAAAAATATGAAAGTCTCAGCCATGACTCAGAACAATCTGGAAATCAAAGATAAGAATGCAGGAACAATGGAAACAACAATAACCAACAAAATGAGACAGTGTTCAAGGTGTTAACAAAATCAGAGAACAGTTTCTTTTAACTGCAAGAAGCAAATACTGCAAAAAGAGGCAGAGAAAGGACCACAATCTCTCTGATCTCTGTGGCAAGCACTAAAAAGAAAAAAAATAGTAACAAAAAAAAACCCCACCTCCTCCAAAAAAACCCGCAAAATTAAGCCTGTAAGAATGATAAAAGTAATAGTAATCAGCTCATGGGATTCATCACATCATCACCAAGATATTTCAAGTACTTCACTTTCAAAGTACCAGTCACAAATCACAATTGACCAAGATCTGATTACAAAAACACTTGTGCCACCAAACCCATGAAAAAACAATGGCCTAATGACAAGGACCACTGTGTGCTCTGTGCTTGAGCTATGTTATTTCCCCAGCTAGTAGTCCTCAGACTGTAAATGCAGTGCAAAAGTGTCACCCTGAACACAAGGAAAAACACCACCAATGACCCCAATGACACCCACCAATGCATTCTGCTTTACAGAAGGTCTGATCAGTTCCAACTCCCTCAGCTTCTAGAGACATAATGATGAGACAGAATCTTAACCTCTGATGTGCCTGAAATACTTTACTTACACTCAGAGCCTATTCAGAATAGACCTTGTTGGACTTTATGAACCTCTGTTTTAAATCAGTTGCAGCTCTTGGCATATTATACAGAAGCTGTAAAAGAAGCTGCTTTTTTCCTGACATGAACACAAGCTTTTCAAGATGGATTTTGAAAAAGTTAAACTCTCCAGCAAAATGGCTGGAAATAGCAACTGCTTAATGGTTTAAAACTTCTTTTAAGCACTGGTCACAGTCACCAATAGTCCAGCACTTCACCAGATGAAGGAGGACCAGCAGAAGGGTACTCGAAGCAAAACACAATTTCACAACTTTCTTCCTCTTAAAAAGTAAAACTGAAAAAGGAGGGGAGAAAAAAAGGAAAACATTTGCAAAAACTACTAAAGCTTGTCTCCTCCTAAGTACATGAAGAACAATTTTTGACAGTTGGATATCCAGAAATACTCCGAACGCTTGTCCAAACACTGCCAGTGTCCTCCTCCTCTCTGCCAGGCTTCCCATGAACTGAGCGAGCTCTGAGGCACAAAAAGGTTAGAGGGAAGGAGGGAACCTAAGGTCAAAAACAAGCTTAAACTGACCCAGCTGTAACAACAAAAGCACACAAGCTTATAACTCAATAATTTTGTACTTGAAAAAAACCACTGGTTTAAAAAGCTTTATCATTTTCTTCATACAGATTATATAAACAGAATTTCTTGCTTGCACAATTTTTTTTGTTTCTTGCATACAACAGCAGAAAATGTTTTTAAAAGCAAAGTGAAAAAGGTGCACAAATGTGAATACTCCTAAATCACAAAAGCCTATAGCTGAATCCACACTGAAAACATTGAAAAGTTTACCTAAACGTGCTTTGTGAAACAATTCCCATATTAGCTCATGGGAAAATTCCCTAAGAAATAAAACAATTTCCCAGAGGACGGTAATTGCTGAAGGCATAATTGTCTAAGAGCACTAGAATTCTTTAAATTTTCAAAACATTTTGTAAATTTTGGGAGGTTTTGAAGGGGTAAGGATGTTCCTCTTTCGGAATGTAGTTGTGAGTAACTTCTTACCTCAGCAGCCACTTTTCTAAAGCACCCTTTCCCCTGTCATCTCCACTACCTTTACACAGCAGGTAAGAAAAAGTGCAACATGTGCTTTTCACAAATAGGGCAGTTGCCAAAGTCACTTGATATTTTAATGTGCTGGAGGCTTTTGCAGATTAAGGCCATGACAGACATCAGGGTCAGCAACATTGCATGCAGGCAGTTCTCTTATGCTGAAATACTCAAAGCAGCTGAAGCCCTTTTATCTAATGTACACACATTTTCTAAAGCCTGGTCCTTGATATCCATGCCAAATATGCTTGAGAGGTGAAATGTGAAGTGCAATTATTGCAACATCTTTCACTAACCGGGAAATGCAGTTGTGGCCTGTTCTTACACATTCTGGTACATGACTGTAAACACACATTTTCCTAGCACATCTTTTTCCCAAACCTACTGCCAGTTTTACCTCAACCTGCCTTTTCAACCAGCCACTGCTGCTAATTTATCACCAGGCCTTCCTCCCACTCCATCTCTCTTCAGAGAAGCTGCACATCAGCATCTGCAAATCCCTTCCCCATTCTCCTGTCCCTCCCTACTTTAATTTGTTGATGCCTTAAACAAAACTAGCAAGAGCACTGTTGTTTACAACACGAAACAGACTTGTTTCACTGTTCCTGGGTGCTCCCTTCAATTCATCATCCATTGTTTTGTTTTAAGCTGGAAACATTTTGCCTTGCTCCAGGCTTCCTCAATGGTTAACAGAACAGTTCTCATTACAGCTCTTCATTATTAAACATCTCCCTTTTTTCCTCTACTTGAGGGCATAAACATGACAGTCAGAGACTAACTCTTATGATAATCACCTTTTCAAAGAAAAATATTAAATAATAAAATATCCTTCATAAAAATCTGCATACAATATTTATAGTGAGCATGCCTATGGAGAAAACAAATAGTTTCCATGGATATATTTCAATACAATTGAGTGCGAGGTGAGAAACCCAGTAAGCGTAAGTGACCCAATGTAAGCAACACATGTCCGAAGGGAAATCACAGGAAAACAGCAGACTGACTTCAGTTACCATCACAAGTGTGAAACCCAGGAAATACTGGATAAGAAATGCAATCTATTCAATTTGTTTATGTTAAAAGATATGATCTTTAAAGAGATACAGTCATACAAGATGAAAAGGTTCACTTTTCAGAAAAGCAGAACACCATAAATACATTGTTGGATTGTGGATGAAAAGCTGTATCATCTAAATAAAACTTAAGTTGCACATGGCAAGAAAACACAACAATAAAATTATCATAATAAAAAGAAGTATCATGGCTTTACTCACTTGCCAGAGCCTACCTTCCTACATTAAAATTCCTAGTAAATTAGTCCAAATCCTTAAGAAAGAAAAACAACAACAAGCAAGAGGTTCTTCATATGAAGAATATCATTCTTTTTTTCAATTTAAGTCCAAAATCCCTTTAAGCAAGAAACAAGACTTATTATTTCCTATTTATGCTACTGTTATACCACAACGATTAAAGAAAGTCTCAACAACAATGAAGATGAAGTGGTTTCATATTTATTAAGTACTCATTAGAGAGAAACAACTTCATCCCTATCTCAACAAAAAGCATTCTAAAACATCACAAGAACATCACAAAGAAAAGCAACTCTGTATTCAGCACTAAGCATTTCAGTCATCTTACTGATTTCAATAAGCTCAGTAAAATATTCTGTTTAATGTAGCTGCTTTATATTAGGAAAAGAGCTGGTCATCCTGTGGAACTGCAGTCTCAGTGAATAGTATAGGCCTGTGCAATTAGAAATAAACGGGTGTAATTCAGAAACAAGCATTACTTCAGAGAGGATTATCTCCTATAAACCACAGACTTTCATAGCTCATAAACTAATAAATTACGTGTCTGGGTGGGTCACAGAGGATGACCCTTAAGAGAAGTTAAAAAGAGGAGGCCAGAGAGGCTGAGACCTGGCTGCTGTGGAAGGAATGGCACCAGGTGAGACTGGGCAGAGGGCAGCTGCTCCGGACACTCAGGTCCCCGGTTTTAACAATGGAGCAAGGGCAGACATATGGACATGCCAGGAAAGGCACACAACACAACTTCTCTCTGTACCTTTGAGTAAAGAAACAAAACAATAATACAAGGCTTTGTGATTTAAAAGACTCTCTCCAGGAAATAATTTTTTACATAAAAATATGATCTGATTATCTCTGCACAATACCACATTTTTTTTGCTAAAGTAGAAACAAAGGATTTATATATTTCCTTCCTCTGTATCTTTCTCCTCAAGAACCAAGTAAGCAATGTAAAAGTCTTCCCAGCTCACCACTTATCTTCACTAGCATTTCTCTTATAACTGTTTCTATAGTGCTTTTTTCCTACATAAAACAATGTCTACTCATTTACTGTATATAGTGTTACATATTAAAAAGATGTAGATATAAAAACCTAACACTGAGAGCATTAACACAAAAAAACCCCAACCGAAATCATGAAAACAAAATAAATCATTTTAACTTATTAAAATAAATGTTCTTCTCTCCCATTAAGCAACTCAAAAAAATACAAATGTTACATGTTTATTAGAAGAGCAAGTAGGAGAATACAGCTCACAGTATTTCCAGTTTCAATGTAATTTTTCTTTTTAAAAAGACAGCAACTTCATGACTTACCATGTTTGCACATTTAAGCTAAGACAGAGCTGCACATATTCCCTCTGTATCTTCTAAGACAATGGAACCATCTACCATGAAAAGTCACCGATGGTTTGCTACTGTAAGTGTACAGCAGGTGAAAACAAACGCCACATCACGGCTGTTTCTCTGTGCAGTAACACAGAGTTTTCAGCGTGATGGCTGTTTTAAAGGTTACAAAGAAGGTATTACTCAGTTATCTCTAACTTGCATTTTCTATGCATTGAATTTACCCAGCTTTAATAAAAAAGTGTTCTGCTCATCACTTACGCATCTGAAGTGTTTTTCTCTCTAAAGCTGGCATTCTGTCAGCTTAGAGAGTGCCTGCTAAATTGCCCATCTTGGTTTGCATTATGAAAAACAGGAACAGGCATGCTTTTATGAGGCACACAGCCAAAAATGAGTAATACCTAACAATTTATATAATTACAGAAAACACAAATTTGTTGAGAAGCATATAATAGAAAAACTAAATTTATTTTTATTTCCATTTTTAAAAATCTGTCTCACCAGAAGTAACTACATACCTACAGTATTTGATCTCATGAAACTAGACCAGCAGCTAATAATTTCTAATACAAAGAGCATTCCACAGCTAACTCAGGGCAAGTACAATGTACTCTTAATTACCTACATGCAGGTATTTTTAAAAAAATGTGCATAAAGAAACTGATGCTGGGGTCAAAAAGAAGTAAATGTTGTTTAGCATTTATTAACAGCATGCAATCAAAAGAGTACCCACAGAAATTTTTTCCCCATTGAGAAGTTCTTTTATAACACAAGGCTTCACTATGTTTCCCTCAACATTTAAACACTGAACACTGAATATTTACTTAATGCTTATAAAATGCAAAGCATTAAATGTAGTGTTATCGACCATTAATATACTCCTCATTAAATATCCCTAACAGTATCAGCCTGTTAATTCGACTACCTGCCAGTCAAAACAAACTGCAATTCCAGTTCTAACAGTAATAGGAGACTTGAGAAATGCGAAGAGCTGTGAAATAATACAAGCATCTTCAGAACACACACTTAAGTCTGCAATACCACACCACATCAACAGAACACCAGTTACTAGAAACCTGTGCCCCTGTGGTGTGAGTAATACCAGGGAAAGAACTAGCCCTGCAAAAAGGCAGCTTCCAAAGCCCACAGAGAGTTTGTGGGAAACTCATATAGCCAATCACACCCCATCACTTGCATTTCTAGCAATATGGATATAGCAGCTCCCTGATATTTATATCTTGACTTTCCAAATAATAAAAATCAAAGTACATTTTCTTTTT
>VZRV01007585.1:280708-341265 GCA_013398115.1 Falcunculus frontatus
GTAAGGGGGGGGGGGGGGGCAGAGGAGGGATGAGGGGGTGTTCTGATCCTTTACATTAACAAAAGAAGAAGGATTTGGCATCTACTATGATGACAGAAATTTCATCTCGCACAACACAAACTTAACTTCAGACTAGATCTCCTCAAAAGTGCCTTGGGAACTAACATTTATTTACAATTGAAATTGATCTGTGATGCATGTGCAGTGACCTTACTGGGTTTTGCATTAATACTATCTAGACTTATTCTTCTAGACTCACACATAAATTATTCCAACTTGACCATCTTGGTTATTCCATAGCTTTTTCCCATCATCCTGTTTCCCTTTCTTTAATCTTTTTTTTTTTTTAATTGAGACTAAAGCTCGTAAAACCATTCCTTGTTTAAATTTTCTCCAGCTTCATATGTTATAATCAGCTTTACAGCACTATTCCTCTTGAGTCAACTGGTTTACTGCCATGAACCCACTGCATAATTAGCCTAAAACATATAAGCCACAAGTAATTGGACTCTACCATCTTATCCCCTCTATATCAGAGCAAACATCTCTCCCTCAAGCAGACATTTCAGTAAAATGTAGATGTAAGTAGTATACCCTTTGCATGTGATTGAGGAAGAAGCAAGTACAACCCAAAAGATGCATGAACAGACCATCAACCGCATTCTTTTGAAGCTGGAAATCAAGAAGGAGGGATGGAAGAAGCAATTAGCACAGAGTAGTAATAAACCATTTTCATTTGTCTCATGATTTCCAGCTGATAAATTTGGGAAAGTGCCAAAGCATTCAGGATGTACTAACAACACCCTGTATCAGGCCTAAACACATTCAGCTGCATATCTGCTCCTGACTGAAGCTGGTGTCAGTGTCCAAAATACATCTCTAACAATGGAACAGGTTGCTTGTTCATAAAACAACAGGGTTAAAAATCACCATTTCCAAACTCTTTTTTGTACTTAAAAAAAAATAATATTATGTAATAGTCACTATGTGTCAGTAATAAAAACCACGATGAGAATTTAAAAAAAAAAAAGCTAATCAGCCAATTATTAAATATAGATATTCATCTTTTCATTTCTTGCATTCTAGGAAGCAGTTACTCATCAAAAGAAGTATGCAAATATATCACAGGGGAAAACTTTTTTTAAAAAAAGAGAAAAACAATACCACTAAATGGATTTACTCAAAACAGCTTTCACCCACCTGAAATGAATTAGGAAAGTTAAAAATACAGGTTTCACTATTATATTTAGAATACTGACCAGCAACTCACAGGAAGGCACAAAGTTTGAAGCAGTCCATGCTGAGATGCAATTCCTGGTAGGGTCACAGTTCAAGCAGGGACAGTAGAGCACATGCCAACACCTGAACTAGTGCCAGTACTGAAATAGCAGTTCTGACTAAATACCTCATCGAGTTTTGACCAGAGTAGAACTTAGCAACTACACTGGTTTTAGAAGTCTAAGGAAAAATCATCACTTGTTTTAAAAAAAAGTAGTATTTTAAAACCACTTAATCCAAGTCAGTATTTGAAGGTCCAAATCAGATTTTAGCTCTTAATTGGCAGATATCTCTAATCTCCTGGTTCCTCATATTTCACATTTCCCAGTGTTCTTAAACAGAAAAGTTTTTAGAGGTCTTGATAGCTCCAGCAAAAACCCAGACATTCTCAAAAAAAAACCCTACACTGGCTTGGCATCGGAGCCAATCCAATCAATTTCTCCAAAAGTCCAGAGCACTAGAAAATACACTCCAAATGGTTATACTTCCCAAAGCTTGTGTCCAGCAGAATAACAGCAAAAGCATTTGCACATCACTGAACTAAGTTAATAGATCTGTTTTGCATTCCGTACACCCAGCTTGCAACTTAGCTAGTCAGCAGTACTCTAATCAGAAGAGGACACATACATGCACAGAAAAAACAAAGAAGTCCAAAACTAACAAGAAGAAATCAGAGGGAAAGATTAAAACTGAGATACAGCTTGCTTTTGTTAAAATGCAAGAGAAAAACACAAGTTCATCTAACTGACACCGTTATGTCTGTATACACCAGATACGGTCTCTCTTGTGGGGTCCTCAGCAGCACAAGCTGCAAGGACACCTGGGGAGAAAAGGAAGAAAAGCAAATCTTCCAGGTAACAGAGAGGCCCTTAACTTAGACAGCAACTACAGCCTGGCACAAATTTCCTTCATTATTTCCTACTAACTGAGAATGAAATATTAAAAGCTTTATGTGGCATATCCTTTGATGTAGTCAGTAAGACCGTGAGTAGAGAAGTGCCTATCCTCACATAAACTCATTCAAACGAGGCACATGAGGCAGATTTTTGCATTACATCCATTTCATATGCATGAAAACAATCAGCTTCTGAGCACTGAAAAACTGCTCTTTAAAGTGTAGGTCAGTAGCATAAATGTGATTTGTCAGATATTGAGAGGAGGGAGGTGAGCAAGGGATAGAAAAGCCTTATTGTCTGAAAAAAAAAATAAATCACATAACAAAACATACACTAAGGTGTCTGACCTGGGACTGTCTCACAGAAGCAGCTAGGAGGGCATGGCCAAGTGTCATCTGATCAAGTACAGCTGAAAGTCAACTGTGTGATGGACCCAGTGGTTCTGTGGCAAGTCACCGGTCACAGAAAGGAAACCCTGACTTTCAGTTCTGACTCTGACTTGTCAAAGGGCTACACAGAAATAGGTGAAGTGACCAGACCAGCTATTACTAGAATTTTGATATAACTATAAAAAATTCATTTTAAAGTACTGAACAAAATTCAGTGCAAAATAACTTATTGGCTTTATGAACCCTCTCTTCCTGCACAAACATGTGGCTAATAATATTAGAACCTTCTGGCTCTATTATTATATGGGAAAAAAAATTATGCTATGTGTTTAATGGTAGGCAAATAAACACCATGAACTAAAATATAAATAATATAATAAAATGCATAGCCAAATTTTTGTCTGATAATAAATGTTTCTTAGGATTATTCCCCAAAATGTAAGGCCAAACATTAGACAAATGGAGATTTAAATCCTTATCAGCTGCAGAGCCATATACAAAGATGACAGATAATGATGTTTACAGGGCAAATATGGACAGGCAGCATGCCATTTTCCATTGTTTGAATTCAAGGCTTTTGGATTCACAAGTCTCAGTGGTATTTCTGCTATGACTAATCCATCATGTCAATTAGTTCATTCTCATTATTTGTTTCAAGAAAGTTCCCACTATCTTCTTTAAAAAAGCAAGTTGCAACAAAGTTTGGGATGGTTTTTTGTTTTATTGGGGATTTTTTTTTCCTATTCTAGGTGCCAGCTGGCCAGAGTTTAGCACAGATGTGGAATATTTTGTTGTTCCTCAGGAGAGATATGTCCCTTCAGACAATAACCTTGATGTACAAGCACAGCAATGTAAATATGGGTACACACTCCTCTCTCTCTACAAGCTTGATCCTCAATCCAACTCCTCATAAAGTCTGTTCTGTGGGGGGTTTAAAAGAATTTCTACACATGGACCACCAGGATGTGAATTTAAAAAGAAAAAAAACACTTTCACAGATGTGACCATATTACTGCATTTCTGTTGGAAGATTTCTTCTTGCCTTTAATGTCAGGATGAGAACGTCTTTGAGGAGAACTGTGGAAAACTCAGATTCCTGATTACAAGGACCTAGAAATTACTTTTACAGGTAGATGTAATCTTGTAATAGCCAAAATCTTAAAATTAAAACCGTTGCATTAATATCTGTTTCAAGAGTTTAAAGCACTTGTAGAATGCTGCATTCCAAGTGACACCATTCCAAAGCCACGGGCAGATCACCCAGCAAATCAACTGCTATGACAAAGTGGTCTTCTGACTCAAAATCCAGCCCCTTTATTTTAAAGAAACACTAGTTTCATTCACTAAGTTTCTTTCTAAGATGAAAAGGCTTTAAGAGCCCATAATACAAAAAACTGAATATGCAAAAAAACCAGACCTACCTTTGCACCATCAGAAAAAATAATCAAAAGCCAGGGAGAAACCAAAAGAATACATTGAGCAAAGAGCTACTAGTACTTAAAAAAAAAAATAAAAACAAAACAGCATGTTCAGCCTTTGTTTCTTTCTCTGTACACACACTTATACCAGCTTATTACTGAAACAGAGTTTAAAACGGTAAGTAATTTAAAGTATTTATTTCTAAAAATACCACTTTGTTGTTATTATTATAAATAAACTTATGCCATTGCTATAAAAAAATTACTAGTGAGCAGTCCCAGTTTTCCCTCCACACACCAAACTGCTGTTTCTTGAGTATAATAAATGGGGAGGGCAGGAACCATCTTTTTTTGTTTTCCCTGGGTCTTTCACCTAGCAACAAGAAATAGAAAAAAAATTAACAGTTTATAGAGACTGCATGAAAAATGCAAATGCACAAAAACTGCCGTAGGAACTCTAATCTAATTCACTGCTAGTACTTTAATCTCAAAGTGTTCACTCAGATTCCAATACCCTCTCATGGCAACAATACTATCACATACACGTACAAAAGACAAGAGTGGAAAAGGACAAAGGTGACAAAGCGTCTTTCCCCCTCCCAGGCTTTGGGTATTTTCTGACTCCACATCCTCGACGTTGCTCTATGGTATATCCACTTTTTCAATAACCCCAAGAAGCTGCATTGGATGCTAACAGACTACCAGAATGCTGAAGCACTGTTACATCCTTTCCACTCAAAGCTAATCCCAAATTCAGGTTAGAAGATACAGTGGCATACAAAATTTCAATGGCCAGCAGCTGAGGGAACTTCAAATTCCCTTTAAACAAATGGGTTCCATGCATCAATACTACTGTCTCTAAGTAGCTGGCAAATGCCCCACAGGGTCAGGCCAAAGGAGTGTCTAGTCCAGTGCTGCATCTCCAAGAGTAGTAAGAGATGAGACTCAGGAACACCACAGGTTTGCCAATTTCTGTAGCTCTTGAGCTAGAGATGCTGGAAGGCAATATTTCTAATACCTCCTTAGAGCGTTGTGGTGTGTGAATTAGACAGACTCCCTTTTTGATCTCAGCTGTCACCATCAGCCTCCACTACCTCATGCAGCAGCAAGTGCCCAGGAGTTCACTGCTGTCTGGATATCATTGAGTTTCAAGTTTCTCTCTTCTTGTATCACAGGAATTAACAAATGACAGTTCCCCAAACTCCATATTGTGAATTCCTAAACCTCAGTCAGCTGTCTTCCCCACACACAGTCTGTTCCTCTCCATCATGAAGAGTCCATGGCCTTATTCCTTCCTCTTACTGTATTTATCCATCTCTTAGTGACTACTCATCAATCCCTACTCTCAAACAAAGCTTTGAGAAAGGGGAAGAGGCTCAGTTATGTGCTGCAATGGAAGGCCCACGTGGAAAAGTTTCAAAAGGAAAAAAAACTTGAACATCTGGTAAGAAAAAAGTGCATCTCACAGCCACCTGACTTGCACCTGACATGCTGGACAAAAGTGAACATCTGAAACAAAAACGTCTAAGCAACTGAGCTTGGATACACATAGTAATATCATCCACTAATATTCAATAACACGGAAATGTTTTTCTGGTTTTAAAATAATTTTTATTTAGTTTTCAGAAATATATCCACATTTTCATATACATTCATAATGGCCATCTGATACAGTTAACTAGATTATTACCTTATTCCTGTACTTAAAAGCAGTTGGTGGTTTTCTGTCTTCCCCAGAACTAAACAGACAAAAAGAAACAGGACTTAAACTTAACTTTCAAGAGCTTTAGTGCCTTGAATAGGTTGGAGCCTATTTCATCTTTTTTTTCTGGGCACTTGCTCAGAACCATTCCGTACTACATTGCAGCCCCTCTTTGTGCACACCTCTGTTCGTATATGGCAATATTACTTACCACTACAAAATCATACGCTGCTCAAATTCCTCCTCCTTTTTCACAGCAAAGGTGCTAAATAAATGCATTATGATTTTCTGGTTTTGAATCCCACTTACAACAAATGGTTCTCAAAAAATATTTCCTCATTTTGTTTCCCCTGTCCCAAAACATACTTCATCATCAATTTTATGAACAGAATTACATATTTCCTCAGGCACAAAAAGATAACTAGAACAAGCTGAAATTCAGGTGCTGTTTTTCAGTGCTTTCTTACCATCAACACCATTTTACCAAGTGAACAAATACAGTGAGATACAAGTCAGCAAAAAAAGCCATCATAGCAATTTACCACGGATTGGAAAAATATTAATAGCCTCAGGCAAATCAGTCATTAACTCTTACTGATTTGGAGGGTGATAGAGCATTAATAATTCAATAAAAAACACATTGAGTAATAAAAGCTTAGGGTTATTTATTTAACCAATTAGATCATTTTTGGCAGCATCCCTGCTTTTGAATAAACCATGCATGTTCTTCAATTAATCATGAGAATTGAAAACTACAAATCTGCAGTCTCTATCTTCCAGTCGAAGAGATACATTGCTTAAGAAGCCCAAAAGATTGAGGGAAAAATAAGAATAATTTACATTCTCTGTGGACAAAGAGAGTTGGCACTAGAAGATGTGCTAATTAGCAAAGCTTGGCTACTGATGCTTAACGATCTGTTCCTCATGCACCACTTTCCCAATCCACTGAGAGACAGGTACAAATTGCACCTTTAAAAAGTTATAATCCATTAGCATGCATATGAGGTGCATCTTGTTACCACTAATGTTCAACAGTCCCCTCTAATCTATGAGAGTGGCAGAAAGATGCAAATGTTTAACTAGAACACTATACTGAATTACCATGCATGTCATTTATTAACAGCTTTATTTTATTCAGAAACCTCACTGTGACAAACCATTACCACCCTGGCAGTCTAAAGTCAAAGCGGGGGGGGGGGGGGGGTTCAGTGTCTTGAATGCTTCAGTTTTGGTCTTTCTACAGGAAATCAGTACATTTCTCACAATCCATATAAATGCTTCATTCTCTGCTATAAATTCTAAGTTCCTTACAATACTGTCCAATTCAAAATCCCTGTTTTGAGTCTCTTTTTCAGCAAGCCAAATAAGCAAAACTCTCCGGAGTGCACCTTCAACCAGAATTACAAGCAAAATGCTCAATTTTCTTTTATATCTTCCAGATATAATGTCAGATATATCTTGAGATTCAGATTGGCTCTGTTTATTTAGACAAAAAATCAAAATTAGCCATTACAAATCTAGCACTCTAATTCTATCTGATAACTAAAGTGGCCTTAGCAAATGGATGAAAGGGAAATATAAAAGATGGCCATCACTTCCACAACTCATAATGAAATTGTGCGCTTATAATTAAGTCTTTTGACATTTAAACTGGGGTTTCATGCAAAAAAACAGAAGGTGATGTTTATTTACTTTTAATATTAGTCATCCCAGAAGTAATGCTTCACAAGTTAAAGAACAATCTTTACAATGATTATTTTCAAAAGGAAAGTTCACCTTCATTAAACAGACTAAGACGTGTCAAACTTGCTTTTGAGAGAAATCAATGAATGCTAAAGCAATGTAGATCCTATATATAGACCTGAATAGACAGGAGTAAACCGAAAGAAAGAAAAAAGAAACCCACAACAGAAACCGCCGAAGACATCTACATTCTTTCAACCCAATTTTTTTCAGAGTAAACTAAAAATTACACCACAGAACTCTTTCATATTATTTTAATCCAGTAGGTTTCCTAATTCTGGTTTAGGAAATGGAGCACTAAGTTCATTTTTAACTGTCAATACCTCATTTCTCTGTAGTGTTTTGGGGCCTTAGTGGGTTTAGGGCAGATTTTTTGCTTCTTTTTAAGTGTTTTAACACCTTCTAAATCAGTATTTTCAAGAAGGTATGCCTATATCACATCCCTATCTAATCACCTATCCACACATCCCAGTTTTCTGAGGGGAAACATCTGAGCAACTAGCATGAACAAGGGACTTTTCGGTCTCTGCAACTAAAACCATCCAAACTTCTAGGCATTTACTTCTATATGCAGAGGAAAACAGCTTTAGTGAAAGGAATGCTTCCCCAAATTAATGAGCATGTAATCTTTTAAAAATTATCTTCCTATTTAAAATTAACCTGGTTATTTCATTAAGTATTCAATCAGCCCTCAGTTAAAAATTTGGTATTACTTCAGACAACTCAGAGTTGTGAACTTTGGTTGGTTTTTTTTGGTTTTTTAATTAATTCCCTGTGCAAGAAGAGGCAGGAAATGCTTCACATCTCAAATGTATAAAAGAAGGACTTGGTAGCTTTTGAAACTGCATAGTAATTCCTAGAACCTCTGAACAAGAGATCCGTACATATTCCACACCCAAAATTTCTCTTCTCTAACAAGGGTTTCAGAAGATACAGGGTATGAGTAAGTTCTGAGCAAGGAGTATGAAAACAATGAACAGACTCATGTCAGTAAAGCCACAGCAGGAGCACTTCCACAACCCTGACATGTCAGCAAAGGCCTGAGATGTAGCAAACATTTAACAAGTCACAGCAATATTATTCCTATTGTTACTTATTGTTCAGGCATCTAGAAAGTGTTATATAGTTCCAATACAAAGCCCACAACAGAAGATAGTAACTTTGAACTAAGGCAAAAAGCAAAATACAAAGTACACCAAAAAAAAAAAAAGGCAAAAAAAAAAAAAAGCAAAGAGCTGAATAAATAGCACCATGGTGACACTATACATGTATAGTCTTTCAAGTCAGCAAAGCACAGCAAAGGTGTTTTAGGTGATACCTCTGGCTTTTTAAACTGTTCTCTTCAACTCTCATGATGAAAACAATGAGATAGATGGTGGTTTTCTCTTTTTCTACTCACCTCTTTTGCTACTTAAGTATTTGTGTTTGTCGTGATAGACTGGTTGCTAAAACTCTTTGCTGTCACACCAGTGACATCATGGGCCAATTCTGTCAGAATTCTGGGGTGCAAGCTACAATATTCAATATCCTGCTCAAAGCAGGGACAACAGTGAATTTAGACCAGGCTGCTCAGGGCTTCACTCAGCATGGTCTTGACATCCTCCAAGCATGGAGAGCTCATAATGTCTCTGAGCAAATCGTTCCAGTCCTGAAATATCTTCATAGTGATTTTTTTCCCCACTCAGAACTGGAAGCTCCATGTTTCAATTTAGGACTTACCTCTCATTTTTCCTCCATATATCTGCTACCAGGCCTCCTCACACCACCTCTTCTGCAGTCTGGAAAAACACAACTGTCCCAGTCTCTTCCCTCCCTTCCATGCTCCAGTCCCCTCACTTCTTAGTGGTTGTCCATGGATTCACTCAAGCTTATCTGCATTCTTGTACCAGAAGAGCCAAAACCTGAGACAGGATTCCACACATGGTCTAGTAAGTGTTGAATAATGAGAATAATCACTTCATTTACTGGCTCTACTCCCATTGACGTAACCCAGAACACTGTCAGCCTTCAGCACTGTCAGGGCACACAGCTGGCTGTGCTTAGACTTCTGTCAACCCAGACTAACTAACTCTAAAAGAAGTCACCTTAGTTGCATTATGATTTTTATCCTCACAATGATACTTATCTACATATTCATCCAGATACTCTCAGATGCAAAACTGATACCCTGAGCTACAACTACAAACTTTTTAATGAAAACTATTTCACATATGAAAAAAAGGCTGGCTAAGAGAACAAAGAACACATTTAGTTTAGAAAGAGTTATTTGAATACAGAAGCTAACCAAAACACAAAGGTATAGTAAAACAAATAAATCAAAAACTTTACACAGCTCAGCAGGCACCCTGAAACTGATTTTTCCAGTTTTACAGTACTAGGATCTTGCTGACCACAAACTGGAGAAATGAAGCCAAGTTATCATATTATCACTTTCTGTGACTGTAGCACCTTGCAGTTTCAGTCAGAGGCAGATTTCTCAGCTGCAGAAGTATTTTCAAATTAATTTTTAAGTAATCATTCACAAGAGTCCGTAAATTTAAAAATTTTTCACAAAACTTCTGGTGAGCTGTGTGTGCATAAATCATCAAGCAGTTCCAATTTACAACTCTCCACTTGCATTTGACAAGCTCTGGAGGGCTTTGCTATCCCACTTCAACATGCAGTAATTTCAGTATTCCAAAGATTGTAAAAGCATGGGGACATCTGAACAAGTCATTAACAATTAACAAACATGCAAACATATTCTGAAGACTAATAGATTAAAAAAATGTGATGGACTAAACTGTATTGCTTTCAAGAGATCCAAGTAATTTTTTAATCTAATTAATCAAATATTTTTAAATAATCAGCTTAAATCAATACATATAATATTTTTTATTTTAGGATCCTGCAGTTCACCGAAACATAACAGGCATTAATTAATCACATAAACAGAATAAAAATTATCTATATGAATGCTGGAATAATTCACTATGCTTACAATTTGAGTTATAACATTTTTGATAGGAAGTGCATTAGCTTCCAGTCTCAAGGCTAAATATTTAAACTTGCAAAGTTTGAATTTCATACCCCTGAAAAATTAACTTGATAAACACAGACGGCTTTCACAGTAAATTTTCACACTGACCAATAAACTTCAAACAAATCACAATCTTGGTCTCAAAAGTGTTGACATAAAAAAACACCATCAGACTGCAAACACTGTTTTTTAAGAAGTAAGTACTATTTTTCTGTTATTTTTCTTAAACTAGAGTCTAACCATTTAAACATACAGCATTCTTTGAGTACATTAAAACCAAATAATTTTCAGAGGTCTGTACTGCCAGAACTACTAGTCCACAATTTCAACACCCATATATCATTTTCTATGAAATAAGAACAGTAATTCTTACTCCAGGCAATTTTTATGTCCCTGACACCATGATCCAGTGAGGAAAGAGAAAAACAACCTGGCCAGTAGGAAAAGAAAGAAAAGTATTAACACTGCAGCTTTCTGTTCTCCTTCCAAAACTGAACCCACTCCAAAGCAGATCTCAGCTGAGCTTCTGTTCATGCTACTGGCAATCCAGATGAATGGACGTAGAAAGAAGAAAAGCACCTATATGAGTGCTGAGAATGTTTCACACTGCAGCCATGAGGAAATATTTGCATGTCCCTTTGATTAAACTGCAATGAGAACTTTGTATTCAGTTCTGAAATAATTACGTGCTTGTAACAGAGTAACACATCATAGTGACAACTGGGATATGCCTTCAGGCCAAACACATGCAAACAAAAGATTGTATCTACACAAGCACACAGCCTGATAGTGACAAGCATTCTTTGAAGTCCTAACCCAGCATTATCTCTGCAAGAAAAACGGGATCAGCCCTTTTAACTGCATTTCTGAAGTCTTCTGTCTTCCAGAAGGTGTACGTAGAAATTCAAAATCAGAATTTAGTGGCGAAACACTCTACTTTTGCATGCAGCGCCCTAAGAAGCTGCTCAGCACCCCAACGCAAGATAAACACTGTACAAAAATCTATCAAAGCAGGTAGAACAAGACTCAAAACTTATCCATTTAGATTCTTGAGATGTAAAATGTTTTAACTGGAGAAGGGACACCCTACATGCAGAGATGGAGGAACCAGTGCCTTTGGGAGGCCAGCAACCTTCAGCCCTGGGCAAGGCTTGATAAAAGAAGTCCTTGAAAGTGGCAGGAAGCCTCTTATCCTGAGCTACCACCAGCCAGGCCAAGGCAGGCACCATCACTGACAAAGCTGTGAAATCAGGGAGACCAGGTACTAAGGTGAAAACTAGTCTATTTCTGCTCCTGTTCTTCCCTGTTTCTGGAGAAGAACAAAAAAGCCACTAGGGACAACGTCTATCAGCGTTTGTGCAGACCACTGCTGCTTGGCAAGTACAGCCTGAGAGGACACAGCTGACAGGCACAACTGCTCCTCCCTGCTGTTTTTGCACCTGCAGGGTGTTCCACAAGTGGCCTTTAAAGCAGCTTGAAGTGACCTACAACTGCACAGTAACCACTAGGGCAAGGCAAGGCAAGGCTGGCACCCCACAGCTGGGAGCAGAAGGCATTGGAGGACAAGGATGAAGCCCTCCCCTGTCAGTGACAGGGCCCGTGCATCCTGACACGTGTGCCTATATCTGGGTGCAGGTGTCAAGATGCTGTAGCAGCAAGGGCTGAAGGGGCAGCCTCTGTGAGGAGCATCTGTCTGGAGCTCCCACGCCTGACACAGCTCCAGCAGCCCCAGCGCAGGGCACGGCTGAGCCCCTCAGCCATGAGCAGGCGGGCGAGAGCCCCGGGGAAAGCCTGGGCAAGCGAGGGCAAAACGCTGCCTGGCAGCCAGGGCTGAGCGAGGGAACCGTGCGAGGAACACCGAGGAGGGACACAGAGACCCCAGGAGCAGGAGCAGCTGGATGGGCATCTGGCAGCCAGTCACGGTCAACCCACCACACATCCGTGGTAAACACCCCTAGAGCAGCTGAAAGCAATGCTGGAAACACTACACCACACTCAAATGTTGCTGTTCACACTTGTGTGTCATCATCCAGAGATACTCAAAGGCAGACACACAGGTGCAGCATCAAATTATCAAACAAGAATATAATTTTGGGTTTCTGTGTTGGTTTAAGCCCTCCGAGTTTTGGCAAATAGTGCAGCAAATAGTGCTAGCTTTTAAAGGACATATCCCAGCTTTATAGATTTAGAGAAAAACCAAAATTCCTTGTTTTTATTAGAAATAGTGTGGCTATAAAAGTATAAAAATTAGTCAGAGACTCAAGGTCACATATAACATTTGCAACTATACCAAATTCATTAGACCTCAAACAAATAAGCCTTTTGTTTGCAGCCCACCTTCCATATTTTCCAAAGTATCTTGTATTGAAAAGTATATTTTTGATTTGGATTTGTTTTTTTTTTTTTTAACCCTATTTTTTTTCCTTCTTCCCCTCCCTATTTCTTAAGACCTCATAGCCCACCCACTACCAAAATCCATCATCCAGTATCATAAATACCATTAATTTCAAATGAAATAAGGCTTTGATTTCAACAGAAGATTGCTCTCATCTGTATTACATGCACTTGTGCCCTCTGACAAATCCACTATCCCTAAAGTGTTCCCAGCCAAACCAGTAAGCTACTCCTACAATGCTCCTAGAATCCTCCTCAAGTCACTCAGTATGATAGTACTTGGCTGCCAAAAATATTTTGGGATTTGTTAACATGCTGTTGGATCTCTTCAATGCAGGAACATCTGCTGCCCAGTGCAGGGAGGGAGGAGGTTGGAAATGCTGAGACCCACTAAACACTTCTGACACAAGAGGGCAAGAAAAATTTCTCCCACCAGAAAGAACAGTTGGGTTTAGTCCTATGTGTATCCCAGGCCAGGCATTTCCACTGCTTTTTAAACTAATTTGATTTTTACTAGCTTGAACCCACAGCATCTGAGCAAAGAATAATTTATCCTTTCCACCACTAAGTATTTACATTAGTAAAAGAGACTTCGTGGAAAAATGTACTGAGTAACTGCCAAGGCAGTTTGAAAAATGTTGCACTATCATTTACAAACACAGCCATCTCAGAAAATAACTCCATCATCTGCAACAAGTGGGTATTGGCAGAGTCATATCAGAATTATAACATAAGCAATCAGTAGATGTTTATTAACCTCACTAGTACAATAGATAAGATTTTAAAGGCATTAATTTAATTTTTTATTTAATATATTGTATTTATATTGGGAATAAAAATGTGGGTTTTATTTGGAATAAAAAAAATTTTATTTCATATTACTTAAAAGTTTATTAAAAATATGTCAGCACTTGAGTTAAAGTTACTTACTAATTAGAAATTTTTCAACTGTCTTTAAATTACATTGGAATAGTGCTAACAGTTAAGTACTTTAAAAAAGAAGATATCTTAAAAGTTGTCATGTTACTAGCATTTTATTAAAATTTAATCTGCTAGGATGCTGAGAGGGGCAAAAAAACAAGTTCATATTGTTACAGAGAAAACTGATTCCCTTCACCCCACCTTCCTCCCAAGCTTAGGTCTAAACGACCATATTAAGATTTAAATTTAATTGAGTAAAATAAAAGAGTTCACCCCAACCATGCAATTACAAGAATACTCACACTGCATCTGAATGCTCTAATATGTATCCATAGAAAAATTTATACAAATTAGTTTTGTATCAGCTTCAGTATTCTGGAATACTAAAAAGTGTTCCACTACTAAAAAAGATGCAGTAGAGGAATGGGAATATGTTTAATAAACATATTAAACATCTATTTCCTTTACATTTGGCAATTTGTTCCCGAATGCTGTATATGTTTATATACAGACAACTGTATATAAACAAAAAAAATAACTTCTCTGCACATATCAAGACACAGAGTGACTTTATAAAAATTATGTTCCTACTATTCTCTACATCATAATTTCTCATTAGTTTTTATTCAGTGTCATTAGTAATTTTAAGTACTAAAACAACAACTCAGATGTTACCAGGTCTTTCATCACGGGCCACATATGAGCCACTCCAATTTTTTTTAACAGCGTTTCTGCAGAGAAACCAAGTAAGATTTCCTGTAAGAGAGATACTGACTTTTGAATATACTATTCTACTATTCATCCAAATTTTTCAAACAATAAAAAAGCCTTTCAATCACACAATGCAAACTTAGGCCTTTACTGATAAAAACCTCTACGTTTCAAGGTACTTCAGAAGGAAGTCTTCTCTACATCAGAATGCAAAATTTTAAGTACATAAACGCCTTTTAAGAATAATCTCACTCTTATGTAATATTTTCCCCCAGAAATCTTAGGCATCACAGCGCAGAAAGTCATACAAAAGCGTCACTGATCAGCAATCACTGACTGAAAGTACAGAGTTTTGAAACCTAAGCACAGAAATCTTCCCCCCACACACGCACAAACTTACATAGCTCTGTTCTGTGCCTTAAACTTCCTTTGATCTTGCAAAAGGTTTTTTCTAACATTTCACAGAAAAAAAGGTTAGTATCTACACTCTTACAAAACATGACCAAAAGGCCCATCATCTGCATTTTATAGACAACCTCTTTAGAGATTTTGTCTAATCCTCATTATCAACATCTCTCAACCTTTAACAGAGAAAGTCTGGATCTCAATTCCATACTTCTTTGAGGCAGTAAGAGTTAAGAGTGTTACACTTTACAAGTAAAAATTCTGAGAACACATGAATTACCTTAAGGAATACACCTGCTTGGTTTTCCAATTGAAAATATCAATAGACAAAATATGATTTATTCCAGGAAAGCTGCTAATACAATTCAGGAAGAATAATAAATGAAGACTGCATTTATTACACCAACTTAATGTCTTCTGTTGCAGAACAGTGTCATGTTTCATAACAAGAATTATAAATTTCAGGTCAGTTTAGCTGTTCAAGGTTATGCATATGTGACAGTCATCTAGCTGTGCTTTAATAGAAATCACAAGTTCAATATTGTGTCTAAAGGTTCAAAAATACTGTTAGTGTATGCTAATTTTACTTTTAAAGTAAAAAAACTAAATCAGAACTTCTGAAACAGTATTTTCTAGAAAATGTTTGCAGCAGCAACAGCTGGGCTGACAATTAAGTGCCATTTTTTAAAAAAATGCATTTCTATTGCTGTCAGTTATATTTAGGATAAATAAATAAGTCCCTGCATTTCAAGCTATGAAGTTACAATGCCTGTAATGCAGCTGTCTGCACAGGATCCCTCACTGGCTCGGGCCAGGCATTCTGGCACTGGAGTATTAATATTCAGCTTGGCAAACTAGCAATAGCAGAGACTGTCAAATAGGATAAGTGAGAGATTGGGGGTATAAGGGATATAGAAGATGGCATCTATTTTTAAGAGATGGTTAGTTTAATTATCTATGAAGTTATTGATCCTGAGTTAGGAAGCAGCTGAGCAAGTGTCTTAAAGAATGCTGTGAGCAGCCAGCTCTTGATTAAAAGAACACTCATGCCCGTATAGGAAACTGGAAAGCAAAAAATACTTTGGCAATTGGGAAGTGCACTTTAAGTAAAATAGAAACAAAAACTTTAAATATTCATGTCCCTGTGTGCCAAGTCTACAGTAAACTTTTTTCATACAGGAAATTCCACATGACTTCAAATACAAAATTGTAGAAATATTTTCCTAGTTTTCTCACTAAATTTGTTCAAAATGAGTAATGTTGCAAGATGTTCCATTTTGTACAGATAAGTATTGGCCAAATTACAAGTTCCTGGTCAAATGATTTTCCCATGAACCAGAGTGGGCACACAGGTATTTTGTGTACCAGGAAGATAATAAATGTTTATGTTCTGTGAAACAGAATACTAATTTAGACCCAAAAATGTCATCAGCTAGAAACCCAAATGTTTAGCTTCATTCTATGAGAATCTCCTTTTTTTTTTTTTAAAGGTGAACTCCTTTAACCAGTGACTCAGTTCTTCTAATCACATTTGTACATTCAACACCCAGGACTCCAGGTATAGTAAAGTTACTCCAAGCTCCTGTCAACATCACTTTTCCAGTCTTTTTATGTGAACATACACAATTAACGAGCAGTAAAGAAATCACTTCAGTTTGAATTACAAACCAAATGCTGCTATTCCTCCCTCCCTAAATACCCATAAACTGAGCTGTGACTCAAAATTCACAAGGCAAATCTAAGATATAGGGTAAACATAGTTCCTTATCTGCAACCTTCTATGGCCAAAGTCTCACTAACATAGTGAAAGACTGCACACTTATCCTCTTCAAACAGAGGGCAGGGCTTGTTTACACAAGGAAATGCCCACACAGTTCTGTGGCTATGGTTAACGCGGAATTTCTCGTAAATTGATCCAAAAAACCCGCTTCTTTCTCCTCTTCCCATTTGCTGCTGCAAACCATTTGCCAGTGGAAACCCTCGGTCAATTTGGTTAGGGCAGCATTTCACCAAGTTTTCCTTTCAGAGTTTATCTATGCTGCAGACATACCAATTTAGTTTCATGTTGGTTAGCATAGGTATCAACAGCAGGACAGGCATGAATCTGATCACGTCCCAACAAATCTAAACTCGGGGTGAAGCTCAAGTCACCAATGTTTCCAATCCATCGGTCCCTGAAATAGATATAGGAAAACCAGCCTGGGAATATGTGTGTGCATGTCAGTCACACCTCCCCAGTACAGCATGGTCCTACCCACAACTCGGTACCTAGAGAAGTCAGATTTGGCAACTCAGCATGACCCACTATTAATGAACTGTTACTGAGGACCATCTTTACAACTACTTTCATTTTATTAATGTGTGCTTAAACACTAGTGCTCAAATATTATGATTAGTGGGTCCTTTCCAACTCAGAATATTCTATGATTCTATAAAAATTAAACACATTATACAGAATAATTTATCACATAAAGGAACTACACCATGGGTCCTGAAACAGTAGTAACACAACTGAAGCCAAATTTTAATACTTGGCTCCTCTCTGAACATTTATCTTAATTATTTTTCATTTTGGAAAACTGTGTTTGTATTCCTTCGTGCACAAACCTTCAAGACAAACCTTCAAGAAAGCAGAGGCAGACTTTGAAGTTAATGATTAATAGTGAATAATAAATATGCGTGCAGAAGAAAAATCCAAGCCTTTATACTAGGAGGGTCATTTTGGTTATTTCCAAATTACTGATCCTTTCCTGTTTCATTAAAAAGCTTCATGGAAGTTTTGATCCCAACCTTTTCTACTTTTTAGCCCTATAAGTTCAGGAAGAATGTACAAGTTGCTACTTTGAGCGTAAAATGACATAATTCTCACTTGAGGGTATTTTGCACATTTGGAGGGCTAAAATACCTTCTCTGTGAAGTACCAAGAGAAGTAAACCCTCACAATCCTTCTGGTTCAAGTACACACTTCTAGATATGCCAGATCCAACACGTTACTCAGCCAGTATCCGATCAAGTATTTATTCATTCACTGAATCAACAAAATTTTACCTCAGTACCCTATTATATTGTCACATTCATATTCACAAGCTCTACTAATTTGTTTAATATTTCACAAATACAAAGAGCTTTTTTCCTTGAAGGCCACAAAATCAGATTACTTCTGCACAAAATGGCAATTTTTGACACATGGCATTAGAAAAGAGTCAATGAAAATTATTTTTATATAAAAAGATTTGGGTGTTTGAGAACTTTTATTTTACCCCATTTTCCCTCAAAAATCACTTTATTCATTTCAACATGCTTCTGTTTTATAAAAAGTGTCAAAGACTAGAAAACTTTTATTTGAAAATGTCTAAATAAAGTCCTCTTTTGGCTATCCAGTTGCAGAATGATTACTTAAATTTTCCTTTTTCCTTTGTATGATGAAACCACAAAAATAAATAGTTAAGCAAGTACGAAGAGAAACATTCTAGCAAAAAACAGCCAGTATTGGTTCTTGGGAGAGTGAAACGACTAGGTTGTTCGCCCAGCAGTTCATAACCAAGACTTGTCCCAGATCAGGTGTTAACAGTTAATTTAAGTGTCTTATTCTGTGAATATAAAAATGCAACAAGTGCTACTCACATTAGCACTGAAGTGCATGATGCAATTCAGACTTCAGTTTCACCTCAGACGAGTTTCACAAAACCCACAAATCGTCTATGAAACTCAGAAATCCACATAAATTTGAACCGAATGTTTCCAGCAAAAAACTGCTTTCCTTGAAGTCAGCTAGGCAAGCAATTCCTGGACGTCCTAAGACAAAATATGCTTTTCTCCTGTCTCTGTGCGTATTGCACAGGCTGCTTTTGAACAGCCACACACGCGCCTTGCTCAGCAGCGAGCTCCATGCTTACCGTACACGAGATTGCACTGAACACAGCACTCCATAAAACAACACACGAGTGTTTTATGCAGCACAAAACAGACTGATTTTAAAAACAAAGTGACAGGCATTGCAATCAAGGAAAAATGGCCTAGGAAGTGCCTGCAGTCAGGTCCCTTCCTTGAAGCTCTTTGCCATCTACCCTGGAGTTGTTTACCAGTCGGATACAACCTGCAGATGTGGCGGGTCTCTCTCTTCAGCTGGCAGGCTAAAGAGGGGTCAGGATCTGGGTAGAAGAACTGTAGCCCCTCTCATTACTCTTCCAGACAGCATTACACCCAGCCAGGCATCAAGGCCACAAACATCAAAGATTCACAACTTGCTCACCGCCCACACCCAGAAAAGCCTGCAGAAGGTTTTATGAGAAAAGCAGCTGGACTGTCAAGGACAGTTTGCTCCTACAATAAACTCTGTTTTAAGGTCTCATCTAACTGCTACCTGTACATCTTTATTTTCATTGTTCGTTTCCAAAAGAAGCAAATCAATTTAGGAACAACTTTACTTAGGACCTTAAGAACACTACAAAAGTTCATCTTGGCAAGGCTCAACTACTGAAGTTTATCAATGCAGGAGGGTAGAGTTGAGAAGCACTTCAGTTAAATGAAGTCAAATTTGTCCATTTGAAAAGTGGAAAGCAGTAAACAGATATTTCTGTTGTTTTATTTTGTCAGAGGCTAGCAATCTTGCTTTTGGAACGCTTTTATCAGCTGTATACAAATGCTAGTTGTTTTCACATTAATGGATTACACTTGCCACACACCTGACAAAAAAAAATCCAGAAATACTTTTTTCACCACCAAAAGTACAGCACAGAATAAAAATTCCTCAGTATTTTTCACCTATAGGTATGTTCATATTTTTCAGCTTTTAAGCTCTCTTGGATGTCCGTGGTCACAAAAATTCCGGATGTCAGAAGGAGAAGGTCTGTTAAATCTCAGACCAGTGAATGCACAGACAACCAAAACTCAGCTTACTACACAGCACCCTCATTCTGTGCCTAAATTCTTGACAGGATAAAGCAGTTACTGCAATGCCATACAGACAAAAAAGGTACAGTATAGTAAAAATGCACAAAATGATTACAGGTCAGGTCTACATTACGAGTACCTTACCAATATAGCAACTTTAATCCTTTCATTTAAGAGGCAACTACACTGGCAAAGGTATCACAGAATCACAGAAGGGCTGAGGTTGGCAGGGACCTCTAGGGGTTATCCGGTCCAAAACCCTGTTTAAGCTGGGCCATGAAAGTTTCCAAGAAGCTTTTGTGTATCTACAAGGATGGAGACTCCACAGCCTCACCTGGGATGTTATACTCTGAATCACACTCTGTATCAAGACAGCAAAGCTGTAATGCAAACCACAGAAAGCCAGTTTAGGTTCCATTTTAATGCTCTAAAGGCTGTTCCTAGCAAAAATCTATAAGTAACACAGCACACCTTTCCCTCTTTCTGCACAACTACATCACTCCTAGGCTACACAGAGGTCATGCAGGTAGATAAAGGCAATATCAAACATCAATCTGTCCTATTATTTGTGATGCATCCCATGAAACAATGACTATTCTGAGACGGGATATTAGTCTCAGCACAGAGCATTCCTATCCAGTTCATGTAGGATTACGTGGATGATCACTGTAATGGAAAAGTAGCACCCTGTTATTTTTAATTTGCAGAGGTAGCAACTATCTTTTTGGTGAAAGTTTCCCCAACATCTATTGCATAAAGCCATTATTCTAGTACCTATATTTCATGCAACATGTATTGTCTAGAGTCAAAACAGAGCACTAGGGGATGGCAAAGAAATTGGTTATGATAATTTCAACAGTACAACTTGGAAGGAAAAAAATCAGAAAACTAATAGACTGTCTTAGAAATTAACAAAAATTAATCAGAATTATTAACAAAAGAGAGCACAAAATTTTGCAGCATTTCTTTGTGAAAAAGACTATATCAAAAGCTCCATTTTGTCTCCATGGAAACACACAGGAATAGTTAACTGAAACTATTAAAAAAAATTTACGTATGTGTTCTTAGCAAGAAGTTACATGGACCATGAAGTCGATCTGCAACAGACTGAGATTACTTTTCACAAAACAGAAACACCAGGTTCTCACCAACTGAAGACAGTGGGCTATAGTTCTAACTATCAGCAGAAGTAGTAAAGACAACTGCAATATTAGAATATGAAAAAGACTGTAAAGGATATAATTTCATGACAACATGACTAGCTCTGTGTCTTAGAGGACATTTTATTTCTCAACAGACCTCAACTGTTTCTCAACAGAGAAAACTAACAGGAAACCAAACCCAAAATAGGTTAAAGTTCCTATGCTTTCAGCAAAGTCATTTTCTCTCATACCAAAGTTTTGTTAAACAGGTTTTTTTCAAGCTTTCTGACATGTGAGCAAAGAAGTAAAAGCACAGGCAACAGTTACTGGTAATAATAATTACTAATGGTTGGTTGGGAGACATGTTGGGGGTGGGGTTTTTTTCTCCTTTTACTTAAATAAAGGGGGGGAGGGAACTTCAAAAATCTCAAGTTTGTCATACTTCTGGGCAAAGAAATGCAATTTATTTTAGAAGAAATCTAATCCAAGTTAAACAATGAGTTAAAGCAACAATTTCTTTCAAGTCTTTAACCAAGACACGACTCTTCTCAAGGGAAAGGGTAAGAGGCTGCAAGAGAAGTGCCTGGGAAGCGCGGTTAGTACCTTCCAATCATCAGATCTCCAAAACTGTATCTGCTTTTAAAGAAACTCCAAGATCTCTGGCTTCCTTCAGGTTCTGCATCATATCACGGCACAAAAGAAAGACAGTGTCTGCACTGAGAAGGAAGAGCAAGAGTGTCAGCAGTAACATGACACAGAATATATAGATCTGCACACGTTGCCAAAGCTGGTCAATGTAAGAACGGTGCCCTTGAAAACAGAATTTCCCTAGAGTGAACCTAGGACAAGAGCAACTTTACCTGGCCACATCTGGAACAGAACACATCTGGCAGAATACAGCTATGAAGGATTTCATAGAGAGCTCACAGACATGAATGAAAAAGTTTTTATTATCTCCAGGCATCTTTAGCTCAGATCTCAAATAGTGGCGCATATCTAAAATTCTGAAGGCCAAATTGAGACTTAATAACCCTACAGTAATAATAATGTTATGGTACATAACCACTATACTTGGCTGTTCTCCACTTACTGATTTATGAGAAAAGATGACTAGTTCAGCCCTCTGGAAAAAAAAAAACCCAGATACTTCATAGGAAGAAGTGGATTTTCTCTTTCCAAAACATAAATAAATAACAGGATGAGGAAAATATACAGGATGTGATGCTCCATTAGCAAACATCACATCTGTTACTCATATTTTAATATCTTCCCTGCCACCCTGAAGCATACCATGTGCAATTAAGAGGAAATTGCAATGCAATTTTTTAATAAATTATTGCCAACAGGCATACAGTACTAAACCAAATGCAAATCACTAAATCAATTCAGCACCAATTTGAAAAGTTTCGATTAATCCTCAATTCATTGCTATGTTATTATAACATCTTATTAAATGCACCCATCACTTTAAGACTCCCTCATTTCATTTGCGATTACAGTAAATACTGAGTGCAATGGTGGCCTGGAGACAGCTCCAAATCTGCAACTGTGGTCCCTGAAGGCAGAGCTTAGTGACAGAATTCTGTTCCCATGTCTGCCCTTCAGACAGACTCGGCACAGATATAAAAATTTAATATAATATTTTACTGGTTCAAATGCATACCTGCTTGGATTTTATTCAATTAAGCAGAGAAATTTGTTACACTTTTTTAATACAAACCTTAATCAATTTTATCTTCAAATACTGTTACGGAAACTGCTTCAAAGCAGCTCTGACAACAGTCTGAAAAGTGAATCACGGTCTTGGAGTACAACTAAGAGCATTGTAATTTCTTCTCCCAGGCTTTTGAACAAAACCAACACATACAGATAGCAGAGGACACAGCCAGTTTGGCAAAAGCTGTGCTCATCTAAATACAATGAGAGATTGCACGTCTCTTCTGACATCTGTTCCTGCTGCTGTACCCAAGTGTCCTCCTTCACCACGTTCTACCTTTTACATCACCCCTCCTGCTAAGGGGACAACTCCAGCATCTCCCTCCAAAACCTACAATGAGCTCTGTTCCCATAAGGTGATGACAACCAAAGCTTCTTCCCATCCTTCTTGCCAGGTTAAGGGAAAGCCAAACAGAGTCCTCATGCACAAACTTAAAAGCATCTCAGACCAGACTCCCTGCAGCTCCTAATGGGACAGCTCTAAAAAACATATTGTCCAGAAAGCTCCTCTTACCATAACCAAGTTGATACGGTGCAAATTCGATCATGGTTTTTCATGTACTTCAATAAATAACAAAAATAACCTGAATTTTAATTTTCACACAAATAGGTTAATCCTGTGAAATCTATCCAGAAGATTAGCTTTTCTGGTGTATACTCCCTGGCTAGTTATTTAGAATTATGGGGATCTAACTCTGGGCTACAGCCTGGTTTCATTTACAGACAGACACCACTAACCTTTGACAGAGAATGCAGTCACAACCTGAACCCATTTCCATTAGAAGATTTTGCAGACCACAAATGTCACACATGCGCACACCAAATCAACCTATTGCAGACACCCATCTATGAAAAACGGACCTAAAATCAGACAGCTATAGGTTGGCATGGGGCCCAAATTAATTAATACACAAATAGTACCTTATTACATGAAAGCACCATCAGTACCACTTGCAATTTTATTGCCAGTGGAACATAATTATCATTTGTTCCAACATTTTTATCTAGTTGTATATGATCTAATAGAAGCCACCAACACTCTGTCTGCACGAGCTGATTAAACAATACCAACGAATATTCCCAGGCACTGGAATCAAATTAACTTCTTTGTAATTCATCCATTTACACACCAGGAACAAAATTTCTTCTGTTTTCATATGTTAATGAACAAGGCCAGATCTTGTGTGAGTGCGTACATTCAGAATAGCTGACATGAATTTCCATAATGCATCTACAGATGGAAGCTTAGCTGTACTGCAAGTTCATATGACATAGTACATGCAGATTTAAAAAAATCTAATTAGATTTCTTTGGAACTTTAATCTTATCAAGTACCTCAATAAAGCAGTCAAACCTCCAGAAGTGCTCACTGGTAAGTGGATTTCATTTTTTTGCAGGCACAGTTGGATGCTGAGAACTCTTAAACAAGGCAAAGCAGAGTCATAGCATGATCGCTTTTGCCATCTGGTGCAACGGCTATTGGCCTATGAGTGAGTAATAATTATAGCAATTCAGTCAAATTATAAATAACAAAGTCAAAACTGGAATGCTGGTATAAACACACACTAGCATGGCGACACTCTTGCTGTCTGGCACAGGGATCACATAGCACCCAGCTCATGCTGTGGAAATCTGCCAGTCCTTGTGGATCCACTTGGAATCAGCATTTCACACAGAAATGGACCTCCTCTACCACCAGCCCTTCTTCCACAGGCTGTTCCCCAGTCCAAGTTTCACCATCTGTAACTATAGCCACATACCCGTGAAATGAGAAGGACATCAAGCCACTGAAAATTAGTGAACAAGAAATATACAAAGGCTATTTTTCTGTATTAAAACTTTTCCCCTACAATAAAAACACAATGTCTATAACTATACCATATATATTTTGGGGTGTTTCACTTTATTATACTTCTTGTCTGGTCTTGTGGTGTGAACAACCATTAGTAGATAAAGAGCACCTTTTGGTTTAGTTTTATAGGCAAGGAATTCAGTGTCTGTGGTTCAAGATCTGTGATTAAAAATGCAAGTTAAAACTGTAGTAAGAAGTTTGCTCCAGCTAAGCAGCCAGGGACTGCTGCTTAATAAGTATCTACAGTAATGTAGATGCAAGCCCTCTCAGAAGACTTCCACAAAAAATGGCTCCCCCAAAAGCCAACTGCTGGACCTCAAATCTTTGTTCAGGTCAGATAGGTACATCACAAATCCTCTCACCTCACATCCTATTCTACCATGTTTAAAAATATGCACCCTTTTCCTTGCTCCCTGCTACAGCCAGTGGAAGAACAAAGCAACCCCAGAAGGAGAAAGAAAAGACATCCCAAATGCCCAGCTCCCATGGTGGCCCACAGAACAAGTAAGCAGGGTCAGGCATAATTTTAGTATTGTCTCCTACCTAAAGTAGGGCTTGAGGAGGACAGTGTGGGTGCTCCTGCCAGCTGTCCCACAGATAGTGTGACCCTCCCTACCACCTTGCACCAAAGCCAAATCTACAGCTGACCATCCAAAACGTTTTCAGTGAAACATGAAGAAGAATACATCAAGTACTGGAGTGCAGGGCAATCAGACCAGAGTTTTGAGAATCTGAGTAATTACCTTTTCTTATAATTTTTTTACTACATTGTCCTTACAAAATCTTAAGGCAACATAAAACTAATGCAAGGGGTTTTTTTCTACTCCATTTCTCTTTTCCACCATTTGTTTTTACTTCTTCTCCTGCCACATTTCTCTCTATCCTTTCCTCTCCTCACTTTTCCCTCCCTTCCCCTAATGCCCAACTCCTTCCTGTCTGAGCTGTGCACCAGCAGAGCTGCTGGAGCTGGTGGGATGGTCCTGCCAACTACCAAGGCTGTCTGACACCCCACATGATCACGTTCTGTTTTCACCCACTTCAACTGCAGCTTCTCATAGCAAGTGCAGACTGAACAGTTCAGGCAACTTGCAGCTGAACAGTTCAGTCACTGCCTAGACCAAGGTCATTGTGATTACAGGGTCTTCCTCACCCTGTACCTTTGTGAAGACGACTCAAGACTGTTTTCTGAGACATTCCATTGCCTCTGGCAACAGGGGAAGGGTGGGGCACCAAGCATCTTCCTATTGCTGCTGTGAATTTCACCTAAACTTGCTATAGCAAAGGCCGTGTCATACTTGGTTGGTATGTCAACCAAGGAGGCTGAACTAAGCCAAGAGCGTACCGCTGACAGAGTAGACGGATCCACTACACCTTTCTTTGCCCACTCCTTGGAGTTCACTGTGATGCTTTGCAAGGCATTTCACTCCTCTCAGCAACAGAAAGCTGTTCTCATTTGGGGGTGAATCATGTCATCTTCAATAGAGGAAGACCCAGCCCACAGCCAGAACTAGGACTGCCCAGCTAGTGGCAGCAAGCACATAGATAATCTCTTTAGGCAGCATCTTGAGCCAAGACGGAAAAGGAAAAGCAAAATCTACTGCCCAATAATTACTAGACACCTCCTAGAAGTGAACACCTACAACACTTTCCAACCTCAGTATGTTTGTGTAAAGACAAATATTGACTGACACAATATTTTTACAAGTCTGCCATTTCAATTTCCCTCTGTTCTGGAGCACAGGCCAGAGATCACAATCTTCCACATTAGTCAAAGTGTTCTAGGGTTAAAATTCAGCACATCTGATTGAAGTGGACAGAGTTAATAAACAGATACTATTCTGAAATTCTCTAGTAAACACACAGAAAATTACTGCCATGTACAGTACTTTCTGTTTGGAGTATTAGAAATAACTTTTAAGTGGAAATGAGAACACAGAAAACCTACTGGCATTCTTCACAGAAACTGTGCACCATTTATTAGTCACATATTTTTGACATTTTGTATTGAATATGTGTTAAGGGAAGGGAGCACAAATGTTATTTACCTCCTTTACATACCACTCTTACAGTGCACTATTAATAAGAAGCATGTCAGTTCCACTCTGGAGAGGTTACAGAGGGGAAAAAAAAACCAACATCAGGCTCAGGCCAAGCAGCTCAGGCACATAAGTAACTTGTCTAGCCATCTCCATGGTCCTGGCCACATTCCAGTCCTTGCACTATGAGCTGATCCCTCATCATATGCTGGTGAAAACAAAAATGTCCAGAGTGATCTTGAGTAGTATCTATCATGCTGAATTTTTTCCCGTCAGTAAAACACTATTACTCAACAGGGTGGAATGAAGTGTTTTCCAGCCATACTCTGGCTCCTTTGGAAAAGTTGTCATCCACCAGGTGTATGGCCCAGCTCTTGGAGCAAATATAGCCTGTCCAAATTAACTGAGATCTTTTGTTCTTACAAACCAGCCCTTCCAAGACTCCAAGCTCCAGCTGGTTCACCTATCAAAAACTGAAAGAGTGCAAGCTTACTACTGCTTCAGCAAGTAAGAAGTACAACCACTAAGTGACACATTTTATCTCTGAAGGTTTCCAGATCGTTTTAGCTGAATTATCCTGGATCATAAACACAGTATGTTTGGAGAACAGCTGCACACTGTATTTCAGCTAAGGTCTATACTTTCTCCACTTAGCTCTCTCTTTAGGCCAAAGTCAAATGCTATGAGGCAAACATATCTATTATAAATCACATCTTTCAACAGCAACAGTTGGCCAGCTCGCTGACATGTGGACATTGCAGAGCACACCCCCTCAGGCGATAACCAGTGAAGTCAGCCCATAGATCCAGCTGCACTGAGGATGAAAACAAGAACGGACTGAGAATGGGAGGCAGGGGCTTTCCTGCATTAGCAGCGACTCTCTCTTGAGACACCCAAAGAGAGAAAGAAGCTGCCTGGGGAAAAAGGAAGAAAAGAAGAGGGATAGGAAGCTATATAGAGGGACCAAAATGGTTCAGTTGAGGCAGTATCTCTTTAAAAAAAAAAATTCATGAGCAGAGAACTACATATCCCCACAAGATGGGTTCATTTGATCTGAAAATCAGGTTCTTTTGGCTAAAGAAACCATCACAGCCACATAAGGCTCAGGAAGGAAAGCACAAGAGAGGAAGGGAACAATAATAATCAGGATCTGCTAGTCCATTAGACCCAAGATGAAGGGAAGGAGGAAGAAAAACACTTCAGCAAGAAACCAGAAATTAAACAGAAAAGAAATGCAAAGGTTGGCCTGTGAAAAAACAACTTAAGGACACTGCATTACTGAAGGGGAAAAAAAGAATCAAAGTCAGATTATCAAGTGTAACGAATTAAGGATTAGCTGGAACAGAAGGGAAGGAAGGACAGTGAGGAGACAGGACAGCAAGGCTTCAGGAGGCCAGGTCAGGACTGAACAGCACAGAGCAGACGTGCCCAGAAAGCCTGCAGAGGCAAGACAGGATGGTTAGGGGAGCAGAAACAATACAAAAGTGGGGACAAGCTGAAGAAACAGTAGAGATATAATATACTTACAGGGCTGTGCTGGCAACAAACAAAACAATGATCACTGACCCAGACAGCAAACTCCATACAGAAGCTGCACTGGAAACCAACATTTTGGCCTTTCAATATATAAAGAGGGCTGTAATAAAGACAGAGGGAGACTTCTTACCAAGATCTGCAGTGACAGGGCAGGAGGCACTGGTTTCAAATCGAAAGATTTAAACTGGACATAAGGAACAAATTTGTTGTCATGAGGGTGGTGAAACACTAGAACAGGGTGCCCAGAGAAGCTCTGGGTGCTCCATCACTGGAAGTTATCAAGGTCAGGCTGGATGTGTTTGAGCAAACTGGCCTAGTGGAAGATGCTCCTGTCCACAGCAGCAGGATTGGACTAGATGGTCTTTAAAGGTTCCTTCTAACTCTACCATTTATGACTCCATAATGATTTCCAACCTCCACCCCTGCGTCCCCTTAGCAAACAGTCCTGAGGTTCAGTAGCTGTGTCCTGGCCTATCCCAAAGCTGATTCACAGAGCAGCAAATTAGTTCCTTTAATATCCTCCAATAACTCATGTAAGGGTGGCCTGAATGACAGATTTCATCACTGACAGTGATCCATGCCACACACTTTTCACACAAACACACACGATGCCTTTCTCCTGATGCGCACAGCAGGCATGCTGGATTTAAAAGGAAGAAAAAAAAGATGTAATAAAAGTGGGATTTATACACTTTATTGCAGATAAGAGAGGCACAGAAGTGAGGAAAAATAACAGTTTCGCAAGTATAAGACTCACCTGTAACACTGGAAAACTGGCCTCTTGTAAACTTCTCCTTTGATCCTAAGCCTTGCACTAAGCCTAAATATATTATTTAGTTCAAAGACATGACTAGAAATCATCAGAGTTTCCGAAACACAATAAGATAGGGATGTCAACAGACAGAGTTAGAAAGAAAACATATTGAAAAAAATGTAGTCAAGAGGGTTTTGTGGCTTTTTTAAAATCTCATCTAGATTAGAAGGATTTAAAAAAAAATTCAGTCAAGACAAAAAAAAATTACCTGGCACCAGGAAAACATTCCTCTGGCACAAAATATGTATTTATGTTCATTCTGCAGATACTCCAAAAAACCTCCTTGAAACATTCTCTGAAGTTATGTATGATTTTCCATCCTGATAAATTAGGTTCTTGTCAGTGTTTTTTAAAATTATCCTTATTTACCTGTGCTTTCTTTTCACATTTTCCTTTGTTTTCATTTAGTAGTCACATAATCATCAATTGCATACATTATTTCTGATTATATCACATGCATTTTCTGTCACAATCAGAAACCATCTGTATTGTCCTTTACTCTTTGCAGTGCTTAAAATTTTGTACAACATATCACCAACCACCACTAATAATCATAATAATAATATCATCAGCTAAGGAAATTTCTATATTTTTAAGCTTCTTGTAAAGTTTAGCGAGGAGTCTAAAGGCTGCATAAATGTAAGTTACATGTCTCAAACAGGAATTCAGATTGATTTTTCATCAAAATCTGACAGTGACTGGGTACTTTGGAAAGTAAATACAAATTTGAAATGCCATAGACAGAGCAAATCCAGGTCGCAGTAGCAAGGCCCTTTCCAATCCAGCATCAAACCTGGCAAACAGTATGCCAGAGGTACATGTGAGGACGAGCCCTCGGCAGACAGACAGGAAGGAGCATCCCTCCTGGAACTGCCAATTTCTGGTGAAGTCTTCCAAAACAAACTGAGGCGGTAGCCATGCAATTATTTAAAATAATTGTAGATGAAGAATGGTAATAGAGCCCTGTGTCTGGGTAATGAGGTCCTCTGACTTGGTGGCAGAAAAAATGAAATGTACTCCCCTGTGGCTTCCTCTTCCCCATCTATAAAATGCATTCCATAATCTCCAATAAAAAAGACATACTAAATTGTGCAAGAGACGTCAACACTTATTACAATTAAGCTACAAAACCAAATAATATCGACTTCTGACAGATATGATTAATAACTCCTTCACCCACAAGAACTTTTAAAGAAGGTTGAATCAAAAAATTTTAAACTTAAGTCTAAAACAGCCACAAAGTCAAGATCACTGAAGACTTTGTCTTGGGACTGATACACACATAGGTTTGAAACAATCACAAGGACGAGTGAGAGAAAAACAGTAGTGAAGAACAAGGTAATCTTCAATTTCCTTGTCCTCTAATCCAGTTGAAGCCAAAGAACCTATATCCATAGCTTATCTTCTTCCTTGGTGTGGAGAACAGGCAGAAGTTATACATTTAACTATCGTGGTTAACATCAGATCTTCCAACTAAGCAGAGCAAGCTGCTAAATCTGCAACTCCCCTGAGTTCTTATGCACATAGTGAGGAACCAAAGACAAGCAAGAGGCTGATCCTGCACACACATCAGCTCTACTACTCCAACCACAACAACTAAAGAGAAACTAAAAATAAGCAACCAATTAAAAGAATGACTACATAGTAACATCTCAAGTAGATTTCCTTAAAATAAGTAGCAACGTACCTTTCGGAAATCCAAAATTAAAAGTGTTAAAATTGAAGCAACACAAAAAACTCCTTTTAAATAATGAAACTCATTATCAAGACCATCTTTGATAGACAAGAAACTGTTGTGGAATCAAAAGACCCAGTCCAGGCACTGTTATCACACCTGCCTACCCACCCACGTGCTGAAGCAGCCATAGGTCTTGACAGTGCCACCCCGAGCTGGAGAGCAGGGGCTGTAAATCACAGCCCTGCACATTTAAAAAACCAAAATTGTTATCAGGTTTTGGAACAAGTGTTAAAAAAATGCATTTTAATGGACGTCCAGGCCAAGCCCTCCAAGCAAATTACTACAAATATTGAAATATAGGTCTGGCACTAAAAAGGAACAGGTCACACTTTAATCTTACAACTGGGATCATATTTCCTTGCTACAGAGAACATTGCCAATTAATGAACGATTTTCAGCCCCAGCTAACAGATGTGTAGAAATTACCAGAGCTATCTAGACAAACCTTGAGAAAAGAAAAAAGTAGTTTCTCTCTTCTCTAGTTGTAAAAGCATAGCTAGCCTTGCTAAGAGACAAAGCAGCGGCCAAGGTTTCCGATTGTCCAGGGAACACAGAACCTGCCTGACAGCAGGCAGATCTGATTAATGCCTGCACCCTTGTGACTTCATCATGCCTTCTTTCAAAAGGATCAGCCTCCAGGTTCTGATAAAGATCATTTCCAAGCTTCTGAAACCCGCATAAAATTAGTGTTGCTGATAAAAATGAATTCTGTTTGTATTCTCAAGAGTGTCATGACTGTCTTAGAGAGGGGTAATAAAAAAAGTAAGCTAAATGTGACTTTGGCTTCTTTTGCTATTCCAGTTGAAAGGCCAAAGGAATTAGGTGACCTGCCACCAACTCAGTTCCTGCAACTAGTGGTCCTTTCTGATAAATACAGAAAGAGTGCAGCCAATCCACAGACCAAAAATTTTCATGCAGAGCAGAAAAACATGTTTGAACGATGGCCCCTGCAGAGCTCAAGCTAACCACAGGTACTTCAAATTGCTTCTGCCACTCCCTGTTTTTTCAGCCACTACTGGTCTGTCACTTGATGCTTGGACTTGGTTGCATTACGTGCACAGGCTCATCAGCCAGTGCTGGAAGCTGCTTGAGTTTCATAGTTTCACTCCCCAGACTGTTGTTGATGCTCTGTCCTTTTCCAACATCTCATGTTCAGTCCTGCACTTTTATTACACACTTATTTATAACTGGAGAGGCTGGAGCAGGAAGAGGCCATCTACAGGTAGGTTCTCACTTTAGAAACATTGAGGGTTATAGAGGAGAGAACAACAGAGCTGAGATTTCCAGACAAAGTTTGGGGGCAGTACTATCCCTTCACTCCACTATAATTAACAAGTCACATACATAACTTCCCCCAGTCACGTCCCTTGTTTTCTGGGTGCCTAGCTTGCAAGTGGAATGCAAATTAAACCGTCATGACACAGATATAAAATCTCTGGCTTAGATTTTCTAATTTTAAAGTTAGCTACAAATTTTCTAAATCATAAATTCTTTACTTTGGTTTTCTTCCGTACCCCGTTTCTTAAGTGCTGCAGTAACAGAGCAACTGAACACAAAAAAAGCCAAAACCATTAAGTTTTGTTGTTAAAAGTTCCAAACAGCAAATCTGGGCATGTAGGTAGAGCAGAAAAAGCAAAGAGCCTTAAAGTTTCTGAAAAGAATCTCAATTCATTGCTTGCCAAAGAAAAAAAAGGCCTATGTGATAAAGCATACAGCTATGTCATCTATTGGAGAAAAGGTCATACCTCCTGAGCTCCAAACTGCCCAACAAACCCAGGGGAAAAAATAAGACTTGTAGACACAGCAGAAATGTGTTAACTTAAGTCTGACACTGCATTGAACTGAAAAGTTGCACTGCCTTCAGATGGGAGCTGGCTCCCTGCCAGCCAGCTTGAACCACAAACAGAACAAACTTCCTTCTGCCTTTAAGTGTTGTGTGGGCACATTCAGAACATGATAACGAGAGGCATGACAGGACACCAAGGAAGAAACAGTACCTCTGTGCTTCTGATCACACAAAGCTGTTTTGTTTTGGTTTTGAATTCCAGGATGCATTTAATACAGCCAAGTCAAACAACATGGAAACGGTAGTTCTGGGAGTGCCCTTAACGAGCCATCATCTTCAGTGTTATAGAAGTGGGAGAGAGGAAATTAGATACTTTCCTGCAGAGTCATCTTCCTCTAATTTTTCTGGTCAGTTCAGATTAATTTGCAAGAGGGATGAATTACACTAATAGAATTAGCTCCAGTTGACTTTATAATCAAGTCAGAGTAGGACAGAGATGATAGCAAACCCCTCTCTGTATTCAGTATCACTTCTTCCTTGGTCAGAGGAAGGCATTGGTGGATAATTCACGAGACATCCTCCTGTCCAAAAAGCCAAATACCCTCTCCCTCACGTAGAGCCAGCAAACAAAGGAGTCTGACTACAAAACACAGCAATTCATCCAGAAGTTACTTGCATAAGGATTACAATGAATGAACCCACAGCAATTATTCAAGGAGCAGTAACTCCCAGAAAGACAGGGCAGGAGGCACTGCAAATGTCTTCTACATTTGAACAAACTGCAGTACCTCAGGTAAGTTATATTGTATTTAAATAATAAATAAATCAACACACACAGCACTGTGGGGTTTAAAATATCCTAAGCTTAATCTATGTAATATCAAAACAACCTGAAATATATTTCATGGCTCAAGGATCAGTAATTTAGAAGTAAGCAACAGTTCCAGGTTTCAGAACTAGCAGCATGGAACAAAAGATCAATGCCAACTACTAAAGAAATTATTAACATATGTGGTACAGCTCTATCAATGTAGCTCTAATTGCTAAACCTACAGTATGATAATAAAGAACACAGATGGTATTTGATATAAAAATAAATAAATAAGAGCATTATAGATGACTTGTTGCAAAAGAAAAGAGCCTACATTAGCTTATAATTTGTTTAGCAACAAATTATGTTCTGCACTTTGCAAACAAAGAATTTATACTCAAAATGTAACTTAATAAGTACACAAACCAACACTAGGACTACATGTGTTAAAAAACAGTCTTCATCTCACAGATTTCACAGGTCTGTTCCTGGAAGCTGGGGAATATTTCCATACATGCTAAAAGAGATGACGGCCAAGGCTTGAAGCTGAGCAATACTCTTTTTCTAGCCCACTCAGAAACAAAGAACAGCACCCTTCAAAGCTTTTGGTGAGAGGGAAGAGTTCTCTCCATATCTTTGCTTGTATACAGCCAAACATAAAGAGCAGACAGTAACCCATTGGTCAGGTCAGAAAAGACTTTTTCAACTCACTGCTTAATCTATTTTTATCCTAAAGTCTTGAAGCTAAGAAATAATTATTGCATGTTCTTTGAAAAAAACTAAAAAATGCCTGAGCATGTTGTTTTTATTCTGGAAGCCTATCTTCCACAATCCAAAGTATCCCAAGGCCGAAAATCTGTTTTCTATAAGGATACTAATCAGGCTGTAATTATGCTTGCAAGCATAAAAAAAGGCTGGGTTTTTTAATTTCTACCTTAAGATATGGGAAAGTAGTTAGCTTTGATGCCAGTTTCTTCTATTCACTTCTTTTACCAGTCTCATTCACAGTTTCTAATGGAAACCAGATGATAACAGCCCAGTTCTGAATAGCACAAAATACCTAGGTGTGTCATTTCCACCACCTGTTCTTTAGCAAAGCAGAAAATATTAATCTCTTTTTCCATTTTTATACCACAGTTGATCTTGTTCTGAAGCTCACACACAATTTACATGACTGAAAACAAAAAGTTCTTAAAAGTGTTGCCAGAAAGAAACCTCTGTGCCAGGAAACTCTCACTGACATCTCCATGCATAAGCCCAAGAGCCAGAACTCTATCTCCCACTGGAAAAGGGCTCCCAGCTCCTTTGCTACACAACCCATGGTGGTTGCACACTGAGCTGATCTGCATAACACTTTGCATCACAAGTGCAGATCACGCTGCAGGCAGGCCAGACTGCCCTGGACACTTATCCATGCTGTGAGAAGGACCTCCCCACACTTACCACAACATGAAAAGCTAAGCCTTAAATTTTCTGTACCAGAGTATTTAGGTTCCAGAACAATTCGACTGTTGAATAATCTTTTTTTTTTTTTTTTTTTGGTCAACTGTCCTAACAAAAGAAAAAAGGAAAAAAGGAAACTGAATACCATTATTATTAGGAGTTGGACTTGATGATGCCTGTGGGTCCCTCCCAACTCAGGATATTGTTTGATTCTATGATTACTGAATACTTTCCAGGCAACACTGGTGTCAGTAAGTGTGAAGTGAACACAGGAGACAACCCTAGTTCTGTATTTTATTAATACACCTAGGAAAGTTGCACTTTTTTTTTAGGTGGCATAGCTTCACAAATAATTGACCCACAGCAAAATAAGCCTGCCCAATTTATTTATTATTACTATCCCATTGTAGTTTTGACTAGAAGTTACTCTTTTTCCTTTAGCAGACAAAAGGATCCATTTTTTTCATATAAAGGTAATGATGTTATCTTTGTATGATATGTGAACTCAGACCATTCAAAACTCCTTTCATAATTCCTTAATTTATTGACCAAACATACACTTTACTTTTAGTGCTGAGTATTAAATACTGATATTTGTACTTAAAATTCACATCTGAGGATGAAAAGCATAAAATAGTCAGCAGTGATTTAGGAACATATACACTCTTCAGAACTATATTGTAAATGTATCTTACACAGTTGATCTTATTTGATTAAAAGGTAAGTCTTACTAACTCAATATTCTTAAAAAGCCCTAACTAGTACCTTACTCCTCAATCAGTCCTTTACGAGTACTGTTTCCAGAAAAAAATGTTTCTTCCAGGCCTTTGCTTTACCAGAAGCTGACTCATGTATCAACACGAACCTACTGTTTTAAAAACATCACTATAGTGTGGAATTCAGCAGAGATACATAAAACCTGTTGAAGTCTGGCCACCTCCATGCCATGGTGCAAGACTGCAAACAGCTTTTACTGCCACACCTCAGCCAGACAACAAGCAAAGACAAAGGCTTCAGAACACTATAAGCATGTTGTCACAAAATACAAAATCTCCATCTATATGTAGTTCAGACTGATTAGTAACTAGTTAAGGTATGAGTTTGGAATATTTTTTTAAATATCCAGGCTTGGTTTTGCTCATACATGCTACTCTTCTACACGCTCTTACAGAGTTCAGTTTTCAGCCAGAAAATTCTCTACAAAAACAGGAGAATGAAATTGTATTATGAATGCTTGGTATCAAAAAAGGTAGATGCAGAAGAAATTTAGTCAAGAGCACAACATATGATTGTACTTTTTGATTACCAACTTAGAAGACGGGAAAAAACCCAAATTAACTTTACTGCAAGCATGAGAGAGGGTGGGACTCCATTATTCAGATGAGAAAGCAGGTATAAACAAAGGAGGCTGACACTTTCGAGGATTAGTTACAGTCTCACTTCCAAACCATTGACATAATGAAGGCATCTAGGAAGAGGGATGGACATGCTTGTTTGTTTTTATTACCTCTCTTAAAGGCTGGTTGGTTTTGTTCAGTTTCAGTTATCGTGGTCTCTAAACATACAAGCTCCAAATCAGAGCACCTGTCGATCTGTGTTGGAGCACATTTCACTCACTGCAGTCTCCCATTTCTGCAGCGATCCTGACGGTTTCCTGCAGCTAAGCCACAAGGTCTCGCTTGTATGGAGACATCGCAGGAGGTACAGCCAGAGCAGGCTGTACGGCCTGCACGATGCACTAGGGCTGACACAGGGAGACCTCCCCACCCCCTGAGAGCACGGCTGCTCAGAAGCTGCAATGAAAAATTTCTCTAGAAAAGCTCAGAGCTGACATAAACTGGCAACCTACAAGTGAACACGGTACCCACAGCCAGTGCCTACCAGTGTCAGACTGGATCCAGCCTCAGCTCGTTATGGCTCCTGGATATCACCATTTGCCCTCTGCCTACAGAAAACACTGGTGATTGGAGGCCAGCTTTGTATCACAAAATCCATCAGAAGAATTGAGCACCAGCATTGACAGTTGCAGCAGAGAACATAAAGACCAGTCAAGAAACCAAGTTACAGTCACTAACAATGAAAACAAAAAAAGAATAAATGAAACTGTGAATCTTAGGGATAAATTCACAACAAATTATTTGCAGTTGAATAATCCAATGCTACCTACTAGCACTAGGGGAGGTGGCAGGGAAGAAAAAACAAAATCACAGAGAACAAATAAGATTTCTTAATTTCCTTTAATTTATAAGGGAAAAGGATTCTAAAACTTAAATATGATTTATGTGCTCCCCTCATGATGTTCTACTGGATGCCCATGCTAAAGACAGGTTTAATCTATAGCCACATTCTTTTAATAGCAACTGTAGTTTATGTTCCAGGACAAGTGCCAGTAGCTAATGATCCTCCTGTTATTGATTCTGCCTTGATGGGATGAAAACTCATTTTCCTGGTCTTGACACACAAAGCCCCTCTCTTGCACATTACAAATATATACATATAAAATAATTTGGGTAGTGGAAGGCATTTAACAAGATCAGGATCATCAGTATGGCCAGACATAAGGCCAAACAAAATCCCCTTTTGGCAAATAAGTTTTGCAGGCAATCCTTGCCACTTCATTGCTACTGTAGCTGCTTAAATTCCTCTGGCTACAGAAATTCTGCAGGGAAGGTTTTGTACCTGGGACAGTTCTGTCTTCCTATGGATTTGCTTTTAATAATCAAGTAATTTTCTGAATCTAAAGAAAAGGGAACAGGTAGTGCAACACACACCAATAACACATACGAGTTTAGTAGGCAAAAAAACTTGCACACCATGATCCCTCTGCCAGCCATGATTTTTCCACCATTTTCTTACCAATAATAGGAATTGTCAATTCAGATGACATGCCAGAATACATTCAGGAAGTTCAAAACTCATATATTCTGCTTAGAATTGGACATCACCCCCTGAGCGCTCAGTCCAGGACACCAGTGATGAGTACATTTAAACCACAGGCCACAGAAGTTAAACAGATTAGAAGCTCACAGAAAAAAAAAAAACAAAACTGATAGGAAGAATTTTCAGGGACACAAGACACGTTTGGTGGCAGTTTAAAGGGTGCCTCATTTAAGCAGCTGGACAAGTTGAGACAGCATGAAAAATCTGTCTGCCCACTTGATAGTGAAGTGGGAACTCTGAATCCATCTAACATTTCCCAATCCCAGTAGCAATGCTGGAATAGGCAAAGATGCCCTTCTAAAATCATAGTTAGCTTTGTCAAAGAAGTACTTAACAGAAACTTCAGGTGTCCTATTCTCCCACTATACATCAACTTTTTGTTACAACATACTCTGGAGTAACACATACTTACCTAAGAGTCCCGTTCTGCATAGCTGTTAGGGAACACACACAGTTCATCTCACTTTCCTTTTCATTATTAATTGTTAGACTTCTAACTCAAGGCTATCTTTATCTTACCCCAGTATCAATCTGATTAAAGGATGCAAACCTTTCACCTTTCAATTACACAGTAAATTTTCACTGCTTCATGAAACTGATTAATCCTGTCATAGCCTCACCCACAGATAACTTAAGATGCATATTCGGTACAGAACCAATTATCTTCGACCGATAAGGGAGCCATTCTTCCTTCTTCGTCTTTCCTTTGGGTCATCTTTTTTTCCTTTTTTCTTCCTATCAAGTCCTCTTAGGTGAGGTCTTTTCACTGCCAGAAAAGTGAAAAGTGAATTGTGACACAGCACCATCAATCTCACGCTTTTAAGATATTAGTCTTGGATTAATACTCTACAGGATATGTAGGACAAGTACTGGAAGTCCTCAAGAGTAAAAAGCTGAGATAGTCTGTAAAACGTGCTAAGAAGAGGCTAAATGAAAACAAATACGTTTTGAACATGGGTGGTTTCTTGGACGATCTGTTCCAGTCCCAAGCAACCATCACTCAGTGGTTCTGTGATGGTCACAACAGCTATGCAGCACCCACCTGGGACAGGCGTGCTGAGGAACCACAGTGACACTGTGCAGAGAGGAAAAACAGTCAACGCCCAGCACTCTTTCCCTTGGTAATTAAATGCTTGTCTAAAAGACCACTTTAGAAGTAGCAGACTGCCTGGAGAAACAATTTTTGTTCTCAGTTCTGTTAAGCTGGTTTCCAAAAGAACTTGACTCATCAGCTTTGAATAAGTAATGCACACTCTGCAGTGTCCAGGGGTAAGTGGCTACATTTACTTTAAATACAGTTAAAACAAAAACATCCATGAGTTACTAGGAAAGCAGGATACATTTTCTTTCACTACTAGATATCAAATGTCAGAAAGATCCTATGGAGTAAAAACAACAAAAACAAATTAAAACCAAAAAAATCTTCAAATGCCATTAAGAACATAAAGATCTCAAGGTCAACTCAGATGATACTATAACATACAAGAGTTAAAGCAAGAACATCTTCCGTTAGCCCTTTTTTCCAAAAGGCCGCTCATGGAAAAACAAATTCTCCTTTTTTTTCCCCTTTTCTTTTTCTCTCTGTAAAATATGTCTCTGTTTTCGGAGAAGTGGAAACTTTCAAATGCACAGATGTTTGTGATTGCACGCTAGGAGCCTGCTGGGAACCATTAATGGTGTAGAGAGTAAAGTTATTCAATCATCTATAAGTCACTTTTCAAAAGTGTTCCCCTCAGTCAAGGGGGTGATTAATGGCGTCCAGCAATGACACAGATTACCCCCTGCCCATGAAAGCTCTTTGATTTTAATGCAGTTAAGCTACTGAAGTAAACAAACCAATTTGGGTGTTCAACGAGCTCTTTGTCTCATTAAAAATTATTTGACTAGACTAGTGGTAAAAGAATATTGCGTAAGTCCCCAAACTCAATCTGGCATTCTGTAATCATAGCAGAAATTACATTTGCAAAAAAAAGTTTAGAAATTAACAGTGGCAGAAAATGGTCAACCTTTCATTAGGGACTTTCATTAGGGATTTTTGTATGTAACGAAATTAATATTTTCTAATCACCATGGTACAGCAAGCAAGCTTCTGTATATTCCACAGTGGCCAACAGCAACTACAGTCTCCAGGCAAAAGTTTCAGCAAGTAGTTGCAAATGTGCTGTTCAAAAGCAGACAGCCCTCTATTCCTCCCAAGCAGGACCTGCAAATTGCAGGTCCTTCATCCCTCAAGAACACCTGCTGCAGTTTGGTGCCTGCCTGCACTTGGCACTTCATGTCAGCACAAGTTTTCCTTCCCTCCCTTGTACAACCAAAATGATGAATTCAGCAAGTCGAATTATCAAGGCTGAGGCATTTTGTTTCTTTATTTAAATGTCAGGTGCACCATAACGATTGGAATTCACTGTCCTGGCAGTAAATTTGAGTTCACAATACCTGTGAGCGTTTGGCTACCTTTGTGCTCCGCATACATTCAGCGACAGAGACAACTACCTCAGAAACCACAGGGAGAACCCAGGCACTTTGGCAAAGCTGAGGGCAAACCTCTGCCCGAGTTCTACTGGAGGGAGCACCCACTGTGGGCATGGCCTGAGGATCACTTGAATTCTTTCTGAAGTGATGCAACAGGAGCTAACATAAATAGCCTGAGAGCTATTTATGGAGCTAACACCACCAGCTCTGTGTGAAGTCCCACACTGGTCCTGGCCACTGACAGCCGTGAAGCCGGCTGCAGCAGCGGCTGTGAGATGGCTTCCTGTGCCACACCACAGCCTCAGGTGCCATTTACAGCCTGTCTCAAGCACCTTCCCCGTGCACCCCACAGCCTTAACACTTCTACTGCTTAGCAGAAGCGTTACTTTCTGTACTCTGTTATTCACAGAGTAGCAGCATTAAAATTTAGAAGACCTCATCTAAAATGGAGCTGACAGCATTGCCATCCTTGGTTTTAGAAAATGTCACTGGACATGTATTTCACAATACATCAAAGGTTGCTTTCAAACTTTCAAACAGTTATCAGAGTCTCATTTGTCATCATATTCCTCCCAACAAATTGATACCAGCCTTCCGCATCTTATGTCTGAGAATAACGTATCCGTTTCCCACGCATCCTGATCAGCCTCTTCACTCTGAACTCACTCCAAACCCATCTCCTAACACCCTGCTACTTCCTGACCACTCCTCTCAACCTCTCTTTTATCCTTCTAACACAATTTTTAGCATCTAATCTACACATAGCCACAGCACTGCATCCTGATAGAAACTTGGTAAAACTTGCTTAAATTCAACAAAACGCAATAGATGACAGGGAGAATTATTTTGCTTTCTCAGTATGACACAATGAGCATACAAAAAGTATAACAATAAAGACAGATTCCAGATCAGGACAAATAATACAGTTCACCTACATAGATCTGATGAGCATTTTAAGCTCCCAGTGTCTCGTGGTACAGGACTTCTGTGTAGAAGGTGTTACTGTCTGGTAAATTTATGGAGGAGGGACACTCTATGAGACGAAAAGCACACAAAGGTGACAAAAAGAAACAAAGCTTAGCAAACAGGGGCTGTATTTAGTTTTCTTTATCCACACCTAACTTAAAGGGGGGAAGGGAGGGGGAAAAGCCATGTCATCCTCAGAACAGATACAATCCGTATCAAGAAGGCCAAAGGCTTGCTCCAACTGATATTTTTATACAGCATTAGAAAGCAGATTTTTGTCACCACTCCCAATTTTCCCACTATCCAAAACATAGGAGAACTTACCACACCCAGACTGTCAAAGTCAGTATTTAACAACCGTAAGCACACAAGTTACTTTTTACCTTATTTCTAACATTCTAATATATCAATTTACTAACTCCTTTGTTGTATTTAATATGCAAAGAAACTTGCGAAGTTCTAATTAAAAATAATCACACATTTCCAGCAAGATGTATCTCTATGAAGCTTTGGTTCCAAATACAAAGTGAAACATAAGAGAAATATGTTGACTTGCTAATGTATTACAAAAAGAGTTTACATTTTTACAGTATGCTTCCTTTTTAGCTTTTCAGCTTTGTGTCCTACTTTCTGGTCTATTAAAAGATTTCTTTGCTTTTTAATTTAAATTATCTTCTCTTCACCCTTTCTTCATTTCTTAGCTGACAGGATACTATTACTCCTCATGGAGAATGCGCTTCGATAAATAAGAGTACTTTAAAGCTGCATTTAATTATTCTCGCTCACTTCCTCACTCTGAAGCAGTTGCAATGCTATCTATCCTACTCTTTCAAAGGAGCTTCATACATAAATCAAATTTAAAGAATCAAAACCAGAGCATTAATTGTTACTATAAAACTGAACTGAGCTAGGCAAGGAAGCTACAGATACTGAAACATAGAAATCTGAAGTCAGTGTTAATGGATTTCTGTGTCACTTTCACTACAACTTTCTTATTTGACCTCTGAAAAACATCTTTTAGTTTAATGCAAAGGACAAAGCAGAAAATGCACACAAGGTTTTTTATTGAGATTTCTTTGTGAAAGCTGTTCTTACCGCCAGCAGATGCAGCTTCTTATAGCTTCATCTTGAATGAGGTTTTCTCAGATAAAAATCTTCTCCAGTCTGTAACCTGTCCACAAAAGTTGAGAAATTTCATTGTTTTCAATTATGTTTCATAGAAAGTGGGCAAGGGTGATCTGACAGCATCGAGATAACAGAAGAGTGTTTAGAAGTCAATAAATGTTGTTAATGATTTCTATGTCTGAGAGATAAAACTGCAATTTTAGCTTCCTAACAGAGTCAGGAGGCTGCAAAGAACTCAGTAAGGCACCAGATAAAGAAAAAAAGCCCCCCACTGCTCAGTCAATAACCACTCTGAAATTATAAAAGCAGAAAGACATGCCATTTTCTGAAGACAGTCCAGGTGTTAATCATATAAGGAAATAGCCTAAAGCATAACTTGCTCTTCTCTCCTTCATCTTTTTTCTTTTTTAAATAAAAGCTTGTTTTTCTCCCAGCAGTGTTTACATATAGCAAAGGCAGTGAGTTCTTACAACATCTCACATTTCAAATGTCATTCAAGCTGTTTGTCAATCTGTCCTAAAATGTCATATCATAAAGAACTAGGCACATTTTCTACTTCTCATGCAAGTCTCCAGTTGTCACCTAAACAAGATGGAGAATCTTTTTCCCCACATCTAAAGCAACTTTGTCTAAAATTAGTGTTAAAACTAAAAGCAATATGGGAATACTTTATTTCTGTGAAGCTTAAATCCTTTTTATAAAAGGAGATGAACCATCTAAGCCACAGATGTGGTTGTTCAGAGAGATGAATCAAGAATGCTTTGCCCGCACAGGGTGAATTTACTGAGAAGCACAGAAGCTGAGGGGGAAGCAGAGTCCATGAATAAGCTCAGCCTTCAAGAGTTTTCTTTGCACTAGCCCCCATCTAGGCCAGCACAACTGTTGTATTTGAAATAAGCATCAAAATGGTCATTTTCAGGGAAGGGGTGGAAGGTGCTGTTGCCTTTTTTTTCTTTTTCTTTTATTTTTCCCTAAATCTTATAACATAATCAGAATTTTATAAAAAGAAAGACTGGAGACACCAAAATTGTTCTGAATTCTTCAATCTTAAATGTATTTTTCAACTGTTTATGTTGCTGTCCAGGTTAACTTTAGCACACCATGGGATTTTTTTCATCAGAGTATTAGTACCTCCTTAGTGCTCAATTTTTTAAATTAATTCACTGAACTTGGATATAATTGACCTATTTACCCATACAGCACCTTCCACTGAAGCAGTCTGAACTCCTTTACAAAATGTTTTGCAAGCAGCATGTACAAATTAATTTCTCCCCAGACAGGAGAAAGGCATTATAGGCCTGTATTTTTTTAATCTGTAATTTATATGCCTTTGTAACAGGTATCATGCTAAGAAAATAACTACAGCTTCATTAGAACTCAAGACGTAGCATTCAGCTTTCCCAGAATTCATCCTGTACTGTAAGCTTTCTTAGAAGGTTCTTTTTGGTGCTTGCATTTACACACATACATCAATTTCACTCGGAAAGTAAACCAGATCTGCAGAACTCATTTCTGCTTCAACCTAATACACTAAGTTTCACTGTGGCTGCTGCCTTCGTAACATCATTCACTTTCATGGCTCTAACATTTGCATCTCCAAGATGTAAATATGAAATCGAGATCCATGTGGCACCACAGCACACTACAGACCCATTAATGCCAGGTTTATTTTGGTGGGCAAAATCTTACTTTTCTTCCTGAAACTTTTCTTTTTTGGTTTTTTTTTACTTACTGTTTCTACAACAGCAAAGACTTATAATTAAAAAAGCAAACTTGCTTAGGCCACTGGCTTTAGGTTTACTGGGAACTTTCATTTCCATAAAGACATGATGCATTTGCAACCACTTAAAATTACCTCTACTAAACATTTTGGGGAGGGGTTCCCCTCAGCTTTCAAAGCACAAGTACTGCTCAATCTTATCATTGTTTTGAAGCCTGCCACTAATCTACTATGGCAAATAAACAGAATAAGCTATGAATCTTTGGAGAAATTACACTTCTGTCTTACCCACTGTACTTGTTGTGTCCCCTTCAGTACACATGAATGGCTTTCTCTTTACTGCAGTCATGAATGTTACACCTAAAAATACAGCCTCTTCATCCCTGCATTACCTAAACTCTTACAAGTGAAAAAAATATCCGACATCATGTAAATTAAAAATGAAGAATTTATTTTATCACTCAAGAACCTGCTGGAATACTCACAAATATTCAATATAACAAGGAATTGCTTCAAAAAAAACCTGTGACTAAAGCAATAATGATCTGCAGAATCTGAAAACATCAAACAGCAGTCTCTCACCTTACTTAAAGATCATGTTTAAAAGTCAGAAGTCTATTTATAATGTCCAAAATAATAAATAATATATTCTGAATTTTAAAATTATGGTCATATATAGTTAAAAAATAAATAATAAAGAAAACATTCTTTCTCCTAGGTGTTTTTCCTCTAGGAGAATATTTACATACACACAGTTCTGTCATCTTTCTCCCACACCCCACCCACACACATAGAGACATCTATAGAGAGAGTGAGAAACATATGCTCGCTACCCTGTCTGAAAACAAACACAATAACTAACACCTGTACTCAGTAAATATGTCACAAGAAAATCCTATCTTATTTCTGCAGGTCATTCCACTGGGTTTTAAAGAAACCTGCTGCCCACAGTCATTAAAAAGCCTATGTCCCGCTATTATTCCAAAAACAGGAAGAAGAGGGCAGAATAATGGAAACAAAGTCAGTACAGACTTTCCCCATATGACACTCATCAGAACCTATTGTAATTTGCATAAATACTCAAGTAATTAATCAAACCATAATACCTGAGTTCTGTTTCTCCTCAAGCTTTACATTCCCCTAATAGGGACAGAACTTTTCTTCAAGCTTATTTGGCCAAACTCTACTGGAATGCTCCAAGCAAAATGGAATAAAGTGAAATAAATCACACTCCAACCTGCCAACTGGCTGTGTGTTTATATACATTATCAGGAAGAAGTCAGGGTCTACCAATACTCCCAGCTGAAGTCAGCTGGAATTGTGCCACTGAATTCCCTTCACGCAGAACCATGCTAAACATCTCTGGCTAAGGCTTTGTTTTAATTCCTATGAAACACGTTTCGCATTTTGATGCCATATAAAGAACAACAGTAATAACAGTAAGTTAGCCTTGCATAAAACCATTAAATGTTTAAAACAAGTATGTCGAGACCTGCTTGAATAACAGAGGGTGCTGAATACAATTTAGTGCCTGTGACCACCTGCAGTGCTATATCCAGGATACAATGCTAATTTTAGATTTCAGGATGAATGCCCACTGTAGGATACGCTATTTTTACTGAGTTCTGACATGCCTGTCCAATGGCACATCTCCATTTCTGAAGTGGTACTGAAAGGCCATTAAAGCTTCCAGTTACCACTTGGCTCAAAATTGAAAACTATGAGTACTTTCACCAAACTGTTCTTCATATTCTGATTGACTTTACACAATAGAACTTACACATAAAACCAAAATAAATGGTTAAAAGCAGGATAACTAAAAGAGGTCCCCTCTCCCCTGAAGCCTCTCATCAAAACAATAGTATTTTTTATGTATATTATTGCAATTTTTATTTCAATGTACAGGAAAAACATAAAGCAATAGCCTTTACCTTCTAGGCAGACTGTACCAGGTGTCTATGCTATACTGACTACACTTGCTTCTGTCTTACTGAGTGGAAAAATACAATCAAAAATGTAACAAAGAACCCATGCTGATACATGTATTACTATATTTCACATAATAACATGGATTTTGGGGGCCACCATTCATCAAGTTTCAATTTAGACCTGTAAGCCACCAAGTACATTGAAAAATCCAGATTACATATGATTTTTTATTTTTTTTTTAAGATAAGAATACAGAGATTTTTCCCAAGGAGATATTTTTAACCAGGGTATAGGGTCAGCAAGTTTGGAACGAGCTTTAGCAGTTTAAGATTTCTACCTTTCTACTCACATGTGCTTCTTCCCTTTCCTGCCATTTTTCAACAGGCAGACTGAGAATGATCTGAGAGATATTTTCCATTATGACATATTTAATACATATTTAATAATAAAGACTTAAATATGAGCATGGTATTTGGCATGCATCCTGAAGCAAACCATAAGACATGTCTTCTGCCACTCTCCAGTGAGGACAACGCAGTAGTTAGGGAGAAATGTCAGCCAGAAACAGATACATGAAGCATAAAACCCCCTGAGAAGGAAAAAGTCTTTATTTATTAAATTAAATGCAAATTTTTCATTCTAATACTTCTGATCTGTTTTTGTGGATTTTCTCAGGTGTGCTTAATTAAACCCACTCATCAACACCAACTTTGTTCAAAAGAGCAACTAATGAATATGGCACAGAAGCAGCTTAGCCCTGGAGGACTCTCTGACATTTATTTGTTCGTAGTAAAGACTGTTCATTAATTGCTCCCCTCATTCTAAGCCTCTAAATGATATTTTTGACACAATACTACAAGTCATTGCGACTTAATTCTCAAGCTAGTGACATCTGCACTATATTAAGTTAATAAAACTACCTTTGAAAGGTTTTCAATAAGATATTTAAAGATACAGGGGAAAAAAGGAAAGTCTGGATGTGCTGACAGTGGAATAAAGAAGCTGTATTGATTTTTTTACTATATTATCTCAGAGTACACTTTGTATTACAGATAATTTAAGAAAATATTTTATATTCCATATTCACCATAATAAATGGAACTCAGGCAGAAGTCCATCATGATTTTCCAACCTTCAATTGTGTTCCCACACCAAGCTAAGCTGTAAAGTTTCATAGGTTTTCTGATGATAATAAGTTCTCAGACAAATTAAAAGATTGGCTTTTTGATTGCTTTGGTAAAAAAACATTACTTTTTAAATTTTTTCAGAAATAAAAGGTGAAGAGTAAAGAGTCTGGCTCTGGGTTATGAAGTAACCACGCTAAACCACACAAAGATCTCTGTCCAAGATGTAAAACAAAGTTGTTATCATTTCACACTTGAGTGCATGCTTTAATTTATGGGATGGCTTTGCTGATGTCTTTCGGGCTCCAGAAACCAGCATGCATTTTTTAAGTTTGAAAAATTAACTTATTTCCATAACACATCTATAGTACGGTATCATGCATATTAGACTTCCACTGCAAAGCAGATAATAATCCACAAAAAAAACCACAAATAAAAGACAAGGTACCTGGAAGTTCATACCTGGAGAACAGCTGAAAGCCCTGTAAATCCACAGACCTTCAACATGCAAATGAAAACAATGTCCACTCTCAGAGCTGGTGACATTACTTCCATTAGCCTGACCCAGTTTTCCAACTTGGAATTCAGTTTCTGTAGTTCCTATTATATAGCAGCTCCTCCTGCCTGCCAATTATTTACATTAACACACTCATCATGTTTCACGTAGTTACATGTGTGAGAAACTCTGTGTTAAGCACTCGTTAGCTAATTGTATACCTCTAAGTACTTAAGAAAAGCAGTGCAGCAGCAGTGGATATGGTCAGCTGGAACCTTGGTTTTTGATCTAGTCCAGAAGGAGTCTGATGCTGTAGCAGTCAGGATGAGAATAAGAGGGTAACACTGTGCCCCTCAGTGGGGTGCCAGCTGTGTAGTGCTGGCGAGAAGGGAGAAAGGCTTTCACAATTTTGCAGTTGCCCATCTACTAGCTCCCACCACATTGTTCTCCTACGGCACACGGGCTCTGGTTTCCTCAGAAGCCTTCCATTCCCACTCATCCACAACATCCTATCCCAGCCCTTATTTCTACCAGCTGTTTCTCCCCTCTTGCCCACCACCTACATCATTATCTTTGCTCCTTGAATGATGCATTTAAATAAAAAGGAAAAAAAAACCCACCCACCTATACAACAGCAGCTGCCCTTCTCTGTCCTGAGCTTCAGGACACAAAGCAGCAGGAAAAAAACCGACAGCTCGATGAGTACCAGCAGGCTCCTGCCAGCCCAAGCCCACCTGCTTGCTCAGAGTTCAGTGACAGCAATACACTCAGCCTGGGCAACAGGAATGCAGGAAAGGTGACCTGCATGTCTCAGATGTGATAGCAGTAACAGGACATTTGGCAACCTCCTGATGGCAACCTTCAGCTTGCTCACACACACAATTCCACCTGCTGGGACACATCTTGGCTCACTCACTGCAGAGTGAAAGCAGAGAAGAGTAATTCCACCTAGTTACAAAATTCACAACAGGTTCTTATCGGCAGTGGATTAGGCAGAGAGGGATCAGCTAACTACACCAGCACTGCTAGAGAATCACTTGTTCATGAATACATTTACACACATTTGACCCAGAAGCAGAACGCAGGAGTACCCCAGCCTGCCTTACACCTTAGGCATTGTCCTGTACAGGACAGATCCAGCAGAACTGAGCCAAATTACTAAATGGTAAAGCAAGGGATATTCTGATTTGGCTTGGCCTTAGAATGCGCACACAGCAAAAAAGGAACTCAACAGAGCTTAAGAGCTCATTTGATCAGCATTGCTAATCTAAAATGTAGATAATAAACTGTGTAGAACTTTTATTTCCAATTCTTTTTTTAACATGAAGCAGAGCTAAATGTCAACCCTCAATATTCCACACCTCTTCATTAACATTAAGCAATCTAACCTTTAATTAAGAGCCCTACAAAAGCAACATATTACTGTACATTATCTGAAATAACATATTAGGACCTATTGATGCCACTTTCAGAACTACAGCTGCAGTTTGAGGCAGCAGAATCTGAAGAATTTAGAAATTAAAACACAACAACTGCACTTAAATCTTACAGAACACAGAGGCTTAATCACAGTCTGTAGTAAGAGTGCATGGCAAGATAGATACAATCAAATCAGAGACAAACTATGGAGAAATATTTGAACTTAAAAGTGTTCACCAGCTTTCAGAAAAGTATGTTAAAACCTCAAGTGTCTGTGTACATTAGTGTAGTCCAATTACCCTGTCCATGTTTCTGGTTCATACAAATGAACATAACTTCATAATTTACAGAAATTCTTCTGATTCAATTGTATTTTCTGAATCCAGTTGAATCACATCTGCCTTTAGAAGATCCCACTAGTCATGAAAGATTAATTCAAATGACATTTTTTACTCACTTTTTTTCACTCTCCAGCAGAGGTTGCTGCATTTATCCCTGCAGTCCAGCTTGCCAGAATAAAAAGTTAAGAAGTTTATTAATTTTAGATATTACACATAATCAATATTTGATACCAATATTTCTTTGTTCTTCAAAGAGATGAGCTCTTCAGAGCTCAAAATAAAACTGTCAACTACCAGAACAGTGTCCTGATCTCTGTTTCAATTCACTTTGTCTTTGGAATGGTGTTGTGCACTAGCCACTGGACTGAAGGCGGTAAGTTCTTCCCAGCAGAAAGGCCTCTCTGTCCTTCCACTATTACTTTGTGGGATTACACAGCAGCATTTGGACTACACAAATGAAGAGGTTATTATCTATTATCTAGCCAGTGCCACTGCTTGACAAACTGGAACGGACTGTAAAAATGTGGTGAATGCATGCATGCATGCATGTAGAGAGGGGGGGAAAAAAGCCTACCCCCAAGCAAGCACCCCTACATATCTGTGTAAGAACTGTAAGGTGAAGTGAATTTTGACCATTCACAGAGTGAACCAGGAAGCATTTATAAATTCTGTTTGCAAAGAGTTCTTTAGGAAATTACAAGTGTCACAGATACATTTTACTATTAATATGAATCTTTTAAATTTTAGATAAGTTTTACTGTCAGGAGGGAGCATTACTATGAACCAGTTATCTAACTGGAATAATTTTGGTCACTAAGCCCCACCCAATAATTTCTACACAGAAATTATTTCTCAAATTAGTTCTGTCTAGCATAACCTTCATTTAATTCATATATATTTGTCACACATTACTAAGGTATCTATCAACACTGTAGTTTACTATAGAGATGTGTTATACTTCATTTTCCTTTGATGGTTCAGAACCTTGAGCAAACTGAACATGTCACCTGCAGGTTACAGGCAGCTGCCAGCCAAGAGAAATGCCAGAGGAAGGCAATTAGCTTGTGTCTCCAGCCTACTTTATGCCACACTGCGTAAGACACCAGAATCATTAAAGCATGGAATGATTAGGGTTGGAAGGGAATTTAAAGATCATAGGCTGGAAAAGATCCATTTAGAGTTTAAAGATCCATTAAGGCTGGAAAAGACCTCCAAGGTCATTGACTCCAACCTTTGACCAAACACCCTCTTGTCTACTAAACCACAGCACTAAGTGCCACATCCAGTGGTATCTTGAACACTTCCCTGGACAGCCCATTCTGATACTTAACCACCCTTTCAGTGAAGAAATTTTTCCTGATGTCTGACCTGAACCTCCTCTGGCACATCTTGAAGCCATTTCCTCTTCTCCCATTGCTAGCTGCCTGGGACAAAAGGCCAACCTCCACCTTGCTACGACCTCCTTTCAGGTAGATTATCTAGCCCCAAACCCCCTGCCATGGTCAGAGAACCTTCCACTAGACCAGGTTACTGAGAGCCCCATCCAGACTGGTCTTGAACACCTCCAGGGACTGGGGGTTTACAACCTCTCTGGGCAATCTGTTTCAGTGCCTCACCACCCTCACCCACAGTAGAGAATTTCTCCCTCATATCTAATCTAACCCTGCCCTCTGTTATCTTAAGGCCATTACCCCTTCTCCTGTCACTACATGCCCTCTTCAGCTTTCTTGTAGGCCCCCTTCAGGAACTATGAGGTGCCACAAGGTCTCCCCAGAGCCTTCTCTTCTGCAGGCTGAACAGCTCCAACTCTCTTAGTCAGTCCTCACAGGAGAGGTGCTCTAGCTCTGCTCTCCTCTGGACTCATTCCAACAGGTCTGGAAACATTAGAAACTTGGCAAGAGTTAGCAGTAAATCTTTCAGGAGTTACTGAAGTAGAACTTTAAGTAAGGAAGGTTTAAAGAAAACATACTTCAGAACTGATATTTAAAAACCACAGAGTCTACAGAATCTTTTCTATAGGACTGCAAGTATGAAAATACTACTGCCAGAAGTAAGAGAAGCATCTTACCATTTCCACGATTCTGAACGTTGCTTCCTTCCCTTCCCATGCTGAGTTAGAGTGGAATGCACTGAGAGAGATCATACCAGACAAAACTGATTCCATCCGTAGATGCCTTGGGGCAAGGATGCTGTATTTCCATTCATTTTTGAACAGCTAGGTATACCCCCAGAAAAACTGGATAATGGGAAATCGATGCAACAGCTTTCTCTGTCAATAAGTTCCTGGGACCAACGTGTTGTCCAGAAAACCCAGTGTGGGACGAGCCAAGAATTACGCACTTGAGAGAGATATTGATTATTTATTTCAAAGTTGCACAAGCCTGAGTGCTCAGTGATACTACACAAATCAATCACACCAACTATCAAAACTTTTTACACATTTTAGCAAACAAAGTGGCTTTTAGTATTCGTTGGCTACAAGTTACATAGTTCTCTTATTAATTTGTATTCTATCTTCTGTTGGTAAATTATTCTCTTGCTTCCCACGCTAATTAGTCCCATGCTCAGTGTTCCTCTTCTTTTTAGTTGCTGGCTTTCTTGGGTCAGTGGTCTATGAGCTGGTGGTTGCAAGCTGCCCCTGCCAGAATTACCTTTTACCCAGACAGAGCTGATTTCAGCACAGTTCCTGAGTTGGCTTTGTTAGTTTCTTCATTGTCTTGGAAGTTCTGCGAGATGTCTTTGTGGCCCTTAAATTCTCCATTTTGTGCACCCACTATCAGTGGAGGACATCCTTCTCCCCAGGCTTTGTTAACCTCCCCCTAAGTTTGACATCACTGAAGCATGTCAAGCCCTAAACCTTAACAAGGCAATTCTACCAAAAAGTAATTTGTTCTTCTAACACCTGGACATCACTTAGAGCTCACTTGTTAGCTGCTATCTGTTTCATGGATTAAATCTCCCTTCTTGTTGATTAGGCTTGAAAGTATACAAAGATGAAACATCAACGAATATTCTTTTTTAAGAAAATTTTACATATTCCACATTTTGCAACATAAAGACTACAGTTACAAGCCCGAATGCTGTTTAAATGGTGAATCTTGGGAACTAGTGTGGCAAAAAGAAGCCAAATGAAACATTTCAGAAGAAGAAACTACTAGTTTATATACCAGGTGCCATTGCTAAAGCTGAAGGAACCGGATCTTCTGGTCATTGCTTTCTCCCAAGTCAGCTGCCTGCAAGAGCAATTCCAAACTCCTTTCAGTCACAGTATGACATGTAAACCTGAACAAAGTAATACTAAGTCTTGTTAACTCAAATCCTTACAACTCAGTCACAAAAGTAAGGCTCCTATGAGCACTCCAGTTCACACCACCCTAATGTTTGTAGGACAAGTAATACAATTACAGAAGTAAACCCAGATGCTATTAGGAAGTCAAAGGTTGTGGTTTTTTCTCTTCTTAATGTTTTGGTGGCATCAGAAGTACCAACAAGACAATACAAATTTTTTTCTAAGACTGATCATTCCAATTATCAATTATCTATAGATATTAATACAAACACAGAAACACCATTCTTCAAATGAAGATTGATTTGTGAAAAGTAAGTTTTCATTTGGAAACAAGAACATTCAACACATGCAAAATTTCTCATAAGGCTTAGAAAGTTTTAGTCTCCAAATAATCAAGGAGACAAGGTACTCAGACGTCATAAAGCAACACTTTTCACAATGTAGAAAGGGGCAAGAGAAGACAAGCACCTGGCTTGGCAAGAAGCAAACTAAAGCTGCTAGTTAAAACCAGAAATCTCTAGATACTCAGGTTTTATCTGTAATCAGGTTCTCTAGACTAGATCTATGGCTACAGATAAATCTTTGAAGGTGTCAGCGTGTGCAGAGAGCTGGGAAAAGGCCTGGTGTCAACTGCTCCACTCATTTTGAATACCGTTTTCAAAATTTTCAGTGTTGGCATTAATAGAAATTTAGAGCTTATAAAAAAGATCAAGATTGATGAGAGTAGCAGGAAAAGAAACCCAAACCTCTTGTTTAAATGACTTTTTTAAGGGAAATGCTAAATCCCCAAAATAAACAAATACATGCAAGTATAAATCAGGTCTGGCTTATATAGAATCCACAGTAAATCTGAAAGGTAAGTTAGGCACATGAATTGTTCCCCACAAACAAATTGAGCTCCCTATATTTCCAGTTAAACAAGTCTTATATTTCCTCTTATTAAAATACTACTGATATGCCTCCACAGCAAACTAGGTTTTTTTTAGCCTTCTGGTAAAAAGAAACAATTACAACACAGCAGCTCTACAAGTGAGCTGAAGGGCAAGCTTTGTCAACAGTTATCCTATAAAAAGACTAATGCGTCCTTTTCCCAAGAGGCAGATAGCCATCACCAGCAACGAGTTCACAGGGGTACTCTAAGAAAAATAACGTTTGCTCGAGTTATTTTGAGAGCACTTTATGATTATGGGTTTGAGACAAAAATATAAAGACTCAAGTTAAATATCAGAATTAAGAATTAAGTGTTTACCTCTAGTTCAAGATTACTTTTCTTCAAAATTCAATACTGATCTCATCGGCCTTCAGATTAAATGAATTTGCAAAACAATCTCCCCTGACAGTTATAGATAAGTGAGCAAAAATGAAAATTTCTAATCAAAGCTACTTGCAAACTCACTTAAAGAAAGAATACTGGAGGAAAAAATCAAGTTACTCCACCCAGACCATTAATTTTATTTACAACAATAGACAACAATGGCAAAAAGAACAGCAATTCAGCTCTAGAGCCCAGATCTCTCTTTTTGCTGTTGTTGATAGTTACACTTTCTTTTTGTAACCAGCCATTAAAGGATGATGCCCAGGCTTCACTGGTTTGCCTTCTATATTAAAGATTTAACCAATGCTTAGGTGAAGAGTCTGAAACTAGGAAAGAGATAGAAGATAAACTGGAAAATCTAGCAATTTTCTTGGACAATTCAAGAAAGTCTGCAAACTCTGGCCAATATTTACAACAGAATTACATCAGTTAGACAAGTCTCCAGAGCCCAGGGTAGCAGCATTTTAGGACTTCTACCCATATGCATCAAGCGAAGTTTTTCTTCCCACAAACACCAACTTCACCTCTTGCATGTCTCTAGAACTGTACACGTGAACTCATGCTCCTGGCACATAAATGTAGAAGGGTTTTGCAGCTTTCTACTATCAATTCCAACAGCATGTATCAGAACCCATGATCATTTTTGAACAGAGTAAGGTCTGGCAGACAAGCTCTGGAAGACTGAACTTCAGTATTTAACAGGTTACTACGCTGAATTTCCCCACTTCTGGCACACCCAAGGGCAATGCAACGAGGCATTGCCTCTCAGGTACCTCACTCCTCAGGAGGTGAGTTCAGACTGCTGGTGAAGACAGGCATACAGCTGTGCCTCAGCCCATTTGCAGCCTCCACAGGAGACTTTGCTACCTGTTATAAAGCTGACATAACAAAAAGCTGTCTGGATGCACTCTAAACCACTGAGGCAAAATCCTACACATTTTGTTGTTATTTGAGGGACCAATCAGAATTTTATTCTGCACACACAATCCCCCTCTCCCCCCTCCTTGCTCACCTGACAATTGTCAATGCACACCCACAGTTATACTGAGACCAGTGCCTACGGGGCCTTACTGGGATCGGGGCCACGGGTACTTCAAAGGCAAAGTGTTAAAGAATCAGTTCCCTAACACTGTTTATGCTATGGCTCCACATGAATAGCTAACCTGGTACAACTAAAACAGCCCCAGCAGGCAACTGACTGACATAGTCCCAGAATTTCCAAGGAGGGCAACAAACTACAACAGCACTCTCTGACTCTCTGGCAGCACAGCATCCTCCATCTATATCTGCCTGCCTTCAGGAAACACAGCACACCATGGCATTTAGGTCACAAAGAGAAGCTGTTAATAGAGGACCGGAGTTAAGGGGGTTTTCTGGTCAGTTGGGTTTTTCTGAAGCATTTTATCAAGAGCCAGGACATGGATTTACAGTGTCAGGAAACAAGTACAACAGACAACAACAGCACCAACATCATCTTTAGCTAAACTTCAGCATCACAGCTACTGATGAGGACCATAAGAATCATCATGCTCTTGGCCTACCCCAGGCTGATATGCCTTGAAGAGCATTATCAGAAAACTGTTCAAAGCTGAAATCCCATCTTTTGGCTAAGCTAGGAGTCCCATTGTGCAACATTGGGCAATACAACATCAGACGCCAGTAGCAATTTTGCGTACGTACTGTCTCCTAAACATTTCAGTATCATTGCTTATGTTTGAAAAGCAACAAGGAAAAGCATGAGAAGCAGCCAAAATTTGGAATACACACACAGAGTTTATATGACAAAAACTAAGAAAACAACCATATATCCCTATTGCAAGTTCAGAACAAGAAAGCGAGACCATCAAGAGAAGAGACCATCAGCAACTGAACTCATGTTAAGTAACGTAACAGCCCAATGACTGTGGATAATCTCTTTTCACAGTCTTCAGCTTTGACTATGACTTAGTAAAGAAACCCTAAAACTCTGCCAGACTTTGAGAGACACAAAGCAATACACATGACCTATAACTGGCAAGGCCAGGAGTTTTTCCTCACGTATTTGGCAATGTCACTATCAGACAAGGTCAAAAGTAAGGGTTTCATGCCACACATTTTCTCCCACAACAAGGTCATTTCAGCCATGCTCCCAAGGTGCCCTTCATAACTAGGGGGGTCTGCCAATGCAAATGTTAGTGGGCTTCCAGTGAAAGCAGGTCACTGAAATGACACAGATGGTGAAAAAAAAGGTATAGATAGTGAAAGAAAATGGCAACAGGAATTTCTGAAGTGACTTTATGCTGAAGAAACTACAGTGAAGAACAACTGCTTAATAGTTTTTAAAGCTACAAACAAATTCACATGCCTTTGTCTGTGGAGTTCACCAGTACTAGAAATGACTGATTCAGCAATACGACTACTGTGGTAGAATATTTTAAAATTATTAAAATATTCTCCCCCAAGCTACAGAGGCCTTATAGTTAACTTTATATTAAGCATTCCTGATTCCCAGTTAAACCTAAGTCTAACCAGAGACCACATTTCAAGAGCATTCTGGGTTTCCAACTAGACTAGCAATTCAGAGAAGGACAACAGCACCAAAGATAGCAGCTCCATTTTGAAATTTGGAGAGAGGTGGGGAAAAGAAGTGGGAAGATCTCACAACTCACAGTGCAGCCCATTTTTTCAGCCCACCCAATTCACATTATAAGCCAGTCCTGCAGCCATCACATGTTCTCTAATTCATTCATCACATATATTTAGTAATGCCTAAGAATGTGTCCCAGTATTACACAGAGAGGAGAGTAACAGGTTGCATTTCAGCATTTTCAAAGTTATAATTTCTCTGAGGCTTCTCCTAAACCAAACAAATACTGCTGAATGGATGCATGTTGCTATTCATCTAGCAAGAGATTAAAAATCAGAATATTATACGCCAAAGATTCAGAGCTGCTCAATCAGCATACCGTAAACGAAACTAATCTCCCTTACTGAGGTTGGCAACCATGAAAAGATTGACCAGGTCTGTTGGAAATTAGGATCCAATTCTAAGGTATATTGGAGCTTAGCGATATATCCTGATTTTTAAAAAAATGGAAAAGGAATGAAAAGTTGTGTTATCTGGCTATCATGCAAGAAATTTCATAACACAGATAAGCTAATTGGAGATAAGTCTGGAAATGATAGCGCAGCTGACATGCTACACAGCATTTAAACTTTCTTGAACAAGTCATTCAAACTGTTAGTAAAGAAAAGATAATATTTGAAAAGATAAGTTTTAACAGTTGAGCTAAACTCAAGAGTTTCACTGCAAAGGCCTCAGTGTAGATTATATATCAACCCCAGTTTTCTGCTACTGTCACTGACAAACATCAGCTTTTTTGTGAGTTGCCTGACTTTCTAATATATACTGGGACACCAAGAAATTTCTTCCAAAATCCATCTCCCCAAATGGAGACTAACTTTATTATTATATTTATGTATGGAGATAAAGAGTTGATACTACACAGCAGACAACTGGGTTGCATCAAAGTACCCGAGGGAAAACACAAATTTGAGAATAGATGCATGAACAAAGCCACCAAATAACAAGATTTGAGTGCTTCATAGTTTGTAATACACATTCTAGCAAAAAATCAAGAAGACACTAATTAGACTGCAGTTTGGGGATCTTTAACTTGGTTTACATTTCCTACCCTCCTGACAAATGTTAAGCAAATGTGCTATAGTTGGATGCAAACTGGCAAATTTCTTAAATAAATCATAGGACATATTTACAAAGAAAACTAAAATAAAAGCCCCAACCTGTTTTTTTTAAAACAATTTGCCGTTTTAGCAACAACAGATTCAACAGCAAACCATACCTGAAATGCACAGCGCGGGCTGTGGTGTTCCCCAGGTGCCTGTAAGAACTGCAGAGAGCAGAGTGCCACCTGCCTTTCACGGGTCACAGCTGCAATGCTGCAGCCTGGAAATTAAATCCAGTCTACCGCCAAATAGTTGGCAAACATACCTCAAAAGGGTCAGTTTGAAAAATGTTTATAGTGTTTGACAAAAACAAAACAAAATAACAAAACAAAAAATCCCAACAACTCATTCTTTTCAATCAGCTACAGCTTTGCAAAACACATTAAGAGAGAACAAACATATAGGCTGTAACTTAACACTGTTTAAAACAGGAATGTATACAGATGCCAAAGGGGATAAAAGGATGATAATAAAGAGAAACAGACGGATTAACAATAATTTGGAGAACTCTGCATTGACAAGAATGCCCATTAAACATTTCCATAAAATGATGTTACAGAAAAGGAGAAGCTCCTCAGTGCTTCTTCCTATAATTACGGCCATAGCAATAGCAATTTATCTCAGGAGCCATAGTAACTTCAGAACGTACATTACCAAACATCAAGAGCATATCAAAATTTTATAAACCAGATGTTAAATCTAAAGCTAAATCATATTTCACTGCTATTCAGAAGTCCATCGTCACACCATATTAACCAATTACTAGATACTGCTTTACATGAAGTAGCACAGGATCAGATTTCACACACCCTCCTCCCCACTATCAACAGATAGTACTGGTAGTACACACCTACTATCAACCGACAGTAGTATCAGCTATCCACTTACGTGTCCTACAGCACAGAAATCAGACCCAGCCAACACTGCTGATAAAGCTGTTGCAGACCAGAGGGCAGAAACGGGTCTCTCTGCTCCTGCTCACCCCAGGAGCTCAGCTGCTCTCTTGGATGAATTCCTGCATGCAACCTCTAACACAAAAGCCAAAATTTGCAAGAGGCTTATGTTGCATTTCTGCAGTTCATAGACTGTAGTGTACAGTTACTCCCTGAAAAGTAATGAACTTCATTCATTGAAAATCCTGTGTTTGTACAAGACTATATCAACAGAAGTCAGAATGCACGTGGTTTCCCTAAGTAGCTGGGGGAAAAGAAAGTGAAAAACAAACGACCACACAACTCTTTCTTCTGAAAACAGCAGCAATACAGAGTTACCACCCTCTGCATCTCTGCCCAACAGGAAATGAGTACAACAAACCTGCTACAACCGTGTTTATGGATCATTACAAAGTGCACAGGCACTCCTACTACCTCTAAGTATTTTATGAAAACAGCACTAGTTAAAGATTAAAAGAAATGAGACACTTCAGATATTAATGCCTTCAACTTTGTCAACCAAAACAAATCTGTTACAACATCCCAAGGAATAAGCAGTACAACTCAGAAGACAGTGTTTACACTACTTAGTTCAAAACAACCTCTCGAACAGAGAAGTAAACTGCCACACTCCAGAGCAAAACCTTAGCTCTCAGCAGGACTCCTCACAGCTGTTCAGCATTAAAATGAGAAAATGAGATTAATTCATCAGTAAACGTAATTAAGTTATATTATTGGTACTTGCTGGAGAGGAAGGTGGGAACACAGCACAAAATCCAGAAATCTACCAAAATCTTTCTCTAGACTAAGAAAAGTACCCAAGGCCATACCTCGGCCTTTCAAGGCAGCAATACACTTTTGATTGAGTATGTGTTATATATATGACATCACCAAGTTCAACAATTCTAAGTCAAACTTTACTGAACTGAGTCAGCCTTATATAACAACCAGGAGATGCTCAAAGTGCTAGAAGTAAGATTTGAGTGCAATTTCCATTATGAAAAAAAAAAATCTACTTTACAGCACTCTAGCTGGGCTAGCATCACATCAGCCTTTTACACCAAAATTCAAACCAAGAGTGGTTTGTCAGCTTTCAGAAGCAGGATCTTCAGATGCACTACCTTTGGGCTCCTGGACCATGCTATCACTGTAACTTTAACAACATGTTTTAGTTTTAGGATGTTTTTCTCAGCTATAATCTTGCAAATTCTAACCATCTTCACAAGGCTGCGTGTGCCTGTATGCAGACCTCTCCTGCCAATAGCCCGGTTTGCTAAAGGAACAGATGCACTCCAGCTGCCCCCCAGGAATAATCCCGGGCAGATTATCGTTGTGTCAGTCTACAAGGCACACTCAGCATCTGGAATGATACAACAAACCCTAATAGTTGTCATTTATCTGTAAGCAAACCTCATAGAATGACAGATGTATACCACTGACTGAGGTGTTTCCATCTGCATCGCTGCAGAATGGTAAACTCAAACTCCTCAATTCAGAAAGTGCCGAAACACAGTCAAGCCACAGACCGAAGGCAGTCCAGTTAAATAACAGCGAGAATAAAAGTGCATCGAGGTTTCAAATCATACTACGCGAACATCCCACGGAAAAACCTCGTTTCTCAGACAACGGTCGGTGCCTTTCATGTCACTTCTACTCTCACCAGAAGATGAGGCTGAGCAAACTTCACTTGCTGAAGTGTGACAAAACCCCTCCGAAACGTTCCGGAGCCAGCGGCTGCTTCTCCGCAGCCGGGGCTCAGCGACAGCAACGCACCTCACTCTCCTGGGCGAGAACGAACGCCCGCGGGCAGGACCCCGAGGGCAAGAGCGGCGAGGGGGTCCCGCTGCGCGGAGCACCCGCAGTCCGGGTTCCGGCCCCTCTGGAGATGCTGCTGCCTGCCTGTCTGTTTTTTCTGGTCCCAAGCAAACAGCACCGTCTTCGGGGAGAACGGCCGCCCGTTCTGAAAGGCTCAGTGGACTTTCGGGGGTGGGGCCGGGCAATGCCCGAGACGGGCTCCCAGCGCCGGCACCGCTCCCCGGCACCGGTGCCCGGCGGCCGCTGCGCTCCGCCTCGCTGCCGGCTCCCCCTGCCGGCACCCTGCCGCCGCGCCCGCCCGGACC
>VZRV01007585.1:341519-396806 GCA_013398115.1 Falcunculus frontatus
CGGCGCTGCCCCGGGCTAGGGCGATCTCGCATTACTCCCTGCCCTCCCCCGCGCTCCCCCCTCCGGGCCAGCTGAGAAGTTGCAACTGGTTGAGATATTTGTCCTTGGGGTTTGGGTTTTTTATTTTCATTTCCTTTTATTCCTTAATCACCGCAGCTCACAAAAGCATGACCTGAGGCTTCTCCTTTACCATCAGATCTGATCAGGGACGCCCTAGCACCAGTACAACTAAGCACAACAAATCCTGGCGAGCTACAGCAAGCGGCAGCAGGAGGGAGGGGAGGCGGTGGGACACGGGCAGCGCCGCCGGTGCCGTGTCCGCAGGGGCTCCCGGCCGCTACCCGGGGCTCCGCAGGGCTCCGGGGCGGGAGGAGTGTACCAAAAGCGGGGAGCAGCAGATAGAGGAGGCGAAGGAGAGCCGGGCGCCAGCGACTGCCCCGGGACGGAAGGGGCACGGGAACACCGGGAGCACCGCGGTAGCGCCCAAGCTGCGCGCCCGCCGGCTCTCCGCACCCCTCTCACGCCATGCCGCAGCCGGCCAGCCAGCCCCAGGGTCCCGGCGCGCAACCCCGTAGGCAATAAGAGCCCCGCATCAGCAGCCCCAGCCCCGCTGCGCGGGAGAGCGCGGTGCTGACATTTCTGCCGCCACGTAAGAGCCTCCGGCGAGTCCCTCTCCGCCCCCTCCAGTCCCCTCCCTCCCTCCATGGCACGATCGACGTGTCAGCCCTAAAAGTTCATTTCCAGGCCCTGGGAGAATCCCCTATAAAAGTGCCGGGGCGTACGTGGGACAGTGAGACGTGGCACTGCGGGGCTGCAGCCGGGGCGCGCAGGCTTCTCCCCCAGGTACGTGCGTTCGCATTTTCGCGCTCACCGGGTTTTCGGCGCATGCCTTTGTGTTTTGTCAGCTCACCTGTAGTAAACCAGGAGGTTATTTTTGTTCGTGTGTGCATTGTAATTAATTCCATCAGAGTTGTGTTTTTCTTTTATGACAGTATTTTCGCATTTCTACTACAAACTGCAGCAGAAACTGACTTTTGTTGTTCACAGCAAGATCTCAATTTAGAAGACTAAAAGCAGTAAGAGTTTATTAAAACAAACAAAACCATGAAATTGATCCATGATAGAGTAATCCTATAAAAATTAGCTAATTAAAACAACTAGAATCAAAACTTATCAGCAAGCCAAATGTTGCAAATCCAAATTGCCTTAAACTTCCAACTCAAGGGAGAATTTTACTTTGGATAGGATATAAAAGAAACTTGTTCAAGTAGAAACATTAACAAAAGGTTGAAATTGTCATTAAAAATGAAGTACTGGAATTTGGAACATTCCTTCTGATTACTTGTTGGTATTAAAAAGAAACAACCCAAATACTAAAGGCCAAACTCTCTTTTTTTTTTTTTTTTTTTAATAAAGTCGTGTAACCCTGACAGTCAAGGATGTTTCCTTATTTATAACAATGGAGTTTGATAAGCCACTACTGTAATTACTGTAATGCCTGGGGTCACTTTCTCATGTGATTTCCTCCCGATCCAGAAAATACTTGTACAGAAATATAAGAATTCATTTTACATCTAAAAGTTGTCATCAAAGTAAGTGCAGATATAAGATGATTCACATATCTGTTGACTTCTTTGGAGTGTTATTAAGATATATCTCTCCACATCAACAAGTTTCACACTTTTTATGCATCTCCACCAAGTACAATACATTTAGACTTTCTTTTTAAAGAGGAGATATATTTGTTTTTCCAACTGCTGTGTAAAAAAACCCAAAACATCCCTACTCTATCTGTGAAAAGTAAGCACTGTGTATCCAAAACCAACTGTCGGCAAAAAAACCTATCAAAATTCTCGCCCCTTGAGTGATGTACATTTTAGCCTCTAACAATTCCTCTGCAGTTTGGCTATGAAACAATAGGCATATAAGTAAAAAATAAACAAAACCCCAAAACTCACCACACTCATATCTCTATGTCATACTGTGTTAATGACATACAGTACATTCTAAGAAAAATTCCACTGGAATCATATTGACTCTATATCAGCCCCAGAGCTTTTTAAGTCATGCACTTTATAGCTCAGTACCAGTTTCATGGAAGAACAGTAATGATGTCAATGCTTAATTTTATTTAATTTTATTTGAGAAGCTCAAGGGCAAAGATGTCTGAAACTGCCTGTGAGATTAATCATGTTTGAAATAAAGGCACAAAATGTAACATTTTTAATGTTACATGTAACTCTGTGCTATGTCTAAGTTATAGAGTTAAACCAGATGAGTTGAGTGAGCCCAGATATTTTAGGTGATGCAATCCCCAAATGTACCCTTGCAAGTAGGCTCTGAGGGATTTTTGTTTCTTCACAAGTTGCACAGTGGTGTCTCAATCCTAGGCTAAGCCTCAGTGTGTTACTATATCCAAAATAAATAAGGATATTCTAATATAATCTAGGAATATTATGCTAAGGGCAAGGGAGAAAGCAGCAGGAGAAGCTCTACTAAAGAAGGGATAGAAGATCCCTTCTTTAAGGGAGAAAAGAAAGAAGAAAAAAAGATTTAAAGAAGGGAAGGAAAAGAAACCTCTCAGAAGACCAAGTCCATCCCATCCTGCTTCTCTTCCAGTATGGAGCTCATCTTCTTCCTCTGCTTTGTATTTTCCTGACATTATATTTCTCACTGTTAGTAATTTTTGATGTCTTCTTCCAACAAAATAGAGCCCAGCATATTAAGGGATGGCTGCATGTGGAAGCAGTAAAGGTACTGCAGTTGGAAGAGGAAAGGCTGCATAGCACCTTCAGGCTTTTGGCCAGTTTGGTGGGAAGCCAGATTTCAGCTCGTTCCTGTGGTGGCAGGATATAAGGAGTGTTAGAAAGCAGGGAAGGGGGTGGATTTCCATCTGTTCAGGTGGGAAAGAATAGTGTAAGGGAAGGCCTGTCTTCACATTACCCATCAAAAGAACCTTGGATAGTAAGCATCTCTCACCATTTAGAAAAACAAAGTCAGATACTGTAAATTGAAAGTTTAAGTTGGGCTAAAAAGAAAAAAAAAGGAAAAGAAAAGGAAGAAGTTGTTAGCTTCAGTAAAACTGAACCTTGAGTTATGTTTCCACCATAGGAAAAGGACTTTGCTTGCTTCACGATCACAGAGTTCAAAGTCTTTATTACCACTGCATGTTGCTTTTTCCAGACCATTGAAAACATTACTCATTTTTGTTTAATTCATGAGAAACAGGCAGAGGAAAACTTTGAAGTCTCACAGTTAATTGCCTACTTTTGTGTTTTTTAACCACATCATTTATTACTTAGCAGAAACCCTACTGGTGACCAGAGCCTTTCCAGAGCAGACCGGGCAGGAGAATAGTGCATACAAACAAGCTGCTTTTCCTGAACCAATGCTAAAGAACAGAGAGTTTGTGCAGTCTGGTGTCTTGAATTTACCTGACTTACATGACACTGTTAAAATACCTAATCATCAGATCTACATTACTGTTTCTTCCTTCTTTCCCACTGAGATTGAGGAAAGTCTTTGCCCTGGTGCATTTGAGTTGAGTGAACCCTTAGCATTCCCGCCTGCATTGAGCAACATCATCTTCCAAGGCTGGATCATCATGAATCTGCCATATTTAAATACCAGGGACTTGTGATATTGTTATGTGTAAAAATAGGATTGACATCTTCATCCTAGGAAAATAGATGACCCAGAGGACTTAAGTCTGCCATCCTCATCCTCAGATGGGTCTGGTAGTGAAGGACACTTTAAAAAAGCAGGCCAGGAAAGGCTGTAGCTGTGTATGCCCAGTCGCAGACACAGGGCAAGGTCAGACTGAGCATAATTTTAATTGTCTTAGCAAAAGACACCCTTGCAATACTTGATTTAAATCATAGGGAAATAAATGTCAATAGTTACAAACTTTGCTGTTTTCCATGAAACTACTGTGTCCTGTTACGTGCTGTATTTAAAGGTTAAACTGACTGGTCTCCATAATATCTATGAATTAGGAAAAGCTAGGTGAGAGTAAAACTTGTCTTTTGAGAACTAAACGTTCTTCTGATGAGTTTATATTTACCATTTGTGATCAAAAGATAATAAAGTAATATTTCTTATGGCATTTCTATTATTAAGGCTCTTTATAAACAAAATGGTTTATTTTTATGAATGCATAAGATATTTTCAACACAGCTATATAACACAAATAAATGTGCACTTATATTTATAAATCTGTGAGCTGATGTTTAGTAATTGCTGCTTTTTTTCCATTAAAGTCTCTGACAGATAAGGCAGTTAAAGAAGTTATTATATAAGTTCTAAATAAGGGCTATCTAACTTCAAGTCCCTAAAAGTAGTTAGATATTTGGTGAAAATGATGAATTCTCGGGTACTGATTCATGTGATCTGAAAATGCCATCCATTTCCTGATTCACCTTCATATCTCCTCCAGGAAAAAAAAGAATATTTTACAATGAATAACGTCAGTCAAACAATTTTTATGTGTCTGTTTTTCTATCTTTCAGCCAATTCCCTGAACTGATACTTTCAAAATGAAGAGGAAGATAGGAGTGAGAATGAAGAATGCCTTGGAGAAATCCAGTCATAAAGTTTGAGGAGTAGAAATAATAGGAAATATTAATAACTCTGGTCTCTTACATAGGTCTGAATTTAGACTGAAATGATGTAAAGTTACAAACCTGAGACATAAGGGCTATTAAATTTGAATCAAGACTCACAGATTTTTAAATTAATACATAATAAAAATATTTGGTTTTTTCCCTGTACTTTGGATGGTAATATATTCTGCTGCCTTACCCAACTTTCTTATCTAGACTAATTTAAGTTTTCATTTTTTTGGATATTAGCCCCAAGACACCTCTTCAAACTAAGCCAGGATATATATTAGCAATCCATTAGTTGCTCCTCTCTGTCTGCTTGTCCCTAATCATTAATATTGAATTCCTGTGTTACTACATCACTCAGCAGTGCAAGTGGAATTTGGATGGAGACCACACACACACACACGTGCACACACATATATATTTATATTTATATATATATATGACTTTCTCACTGCCAAGAGGTCTAAAACACAGGATATAGAGCTCATCTAGACTCCAGTTTTGTGCTGGCCTTTTTTGGGATGAGTGGATAGAGAGAATACTTGGCATAACTCCTGATTTCATAGAATTAGACCATCACAATTTCTAAAAGGAATTTTACCCAGCTGTGAAGTCCTCCTAACTTGGACAACATTTCTGTGGCATTGATCTAGCACTAGGAGCCCTCAAACAAGCTTACCAAGTGGTGGTGGAGTTGTCCATGCACAAGAATTTAATAGTGAATTCTCAAAGTAGGCCAACATCTAAGTAGCTTTTAAAAACTGATTTATCTAAATTAGTGCAAACCCCTGTATAAACCTTCTTGTTTTGCTCTGAGCATATCTTAAAGCCACTAAAAATGCACATAAATTAAATAGAAATTAAAAAAAAAAAACTAATCAGTAATGGGTTTTCCTATAAAGACTTTGACTGTCTTAATGAGCATTCATTTGCCCCTTTATTTAGGCACAGACAGCATATTTATGTGACCAAGATCTCACTTGCTCTCTGCCTTTTCACTCTGTAAGACTGACAGTGAACACAATAAGGTAGATGTACTTGTCAAGAGGGGTTTTGTAGGAAGGGAGTCAGCAGCTTAACAAGATACGTGACATATTGTAAGCATTCTTCCATTTTTCCAGCCATGCACTTCCTATCAGATCTTTTGATAGCAGCAATAAAAGCTACAAGTCCAGTTCAAGTGATATTTTCCTCAGTCGCTCCTACACTGCATTCAGTTGCCTGTTAGGAAAGAGCTAGATGGTGTTTACAGCCAGTCTTTGTAGTCTGGAATTGTTACAAAGCAAAAATGCTTAACAACTTGAAAGCGGCTATAGAAGCAGTAGTAGGCAAAGAAAAAGGAGAAAATAGATTAAAACTAGTGAGTGTTTGTTACTGAGAAATAAATAACCAACACACACTCTGCAAACCCTACTGAATTTAGTTACTTTGATGATTTTACTCAGACACTAAAGCACCGTCCTCACAGTCTGGTCTTCTGTTTTTAGTTTAATTCAGGCCAGATGAGAGCAATGAGAGTATAAGGAGGTACCTATGTCTTTCTCAACTTGGAAGGAAGCCCAGCCAGCAGTTCCGCAAATTCTTTGTGCATCTTGGTTATCATTTGTTAAGTTAGCAAGTGTCACTTTCTTAAATGTGTTTCAAAAGTTGCCTATTTGGTAGTGCAAAAGTTGCACTACCAAAAATCTGTCAAGAATCTGGGTTGAGCTGAACTCTTTGCTGTCAAAGAGTCTTTTCTGTGCTCTGTCCCATAATGATCCCCAAACCAAAGAGATCCCACCATTTCCCAAACAGCTGTGAGCTTTGCTGGCTAAGTAAAGCATATCCATTTATTGCAGGCAGACCATTTAAAAGTGCACAGCTACTTTCTACTATAAGTTGTTTTTTTTCATTCTTATATATATAAATTAGCGTGCATTGTGACATTGTCAGTTCAAGGTATAAGCAAGGTTATTCTCCTAAATGAACAAAAGTTGGAAGTAGCAGCACTGCAGGAAAATGGAAATAGGATCACTTGGTGATCCTAATTTTAGTTGTATTGGGTTTTCATGGCAAGACTCTGGTAGTGGAGGAGCTACAGGGCTGGCTTCTCTGAGAAGGTACTAGAAGCTTCCCCCATGTCCAAGAGAGCCAATGCCAGCTGGCTCTATGAGAGACATGCTGCTGGCCAGGGCTGAGCCCAGCAGCGATGGTGGCAGCACCTCTGGGATGTAATATTTAAGAAGGAAAAAAAGTTACTGCACAGAAGTAATTGTGGCCAGAGAAAAGAGGAGTGAGAATATATGAGAGCAACAGCCCTGCAGACACCAAGGTGGGTGAGGAATGAGATAGAGTAGATGCTCCAGGTTCTGGAGCTGAGATTCCCCTGCAGCCCATGGAGGCCCACAGGGGAGCAGAGATCCACCTGCAGGCCCTGGAGGGCCCCATGCCAGAGCCGGGGGATGTCCAAAGGAGGCTGTGACGCCATGGGAAGCCCATGCTGGAGCAGGCTCATGGCAGGACCTGTGGCTCCATGGAGACAGAGGCCCACACTGGAACAGGTTTTTTGACAGGACTTGTGACTACAGAAGGGTCACACTGGAGCAGCCAGTTCCTGCAGGGCTGCATCACATGGAAGAGCAGTTAGTGAAGAACTGCAGCCTGTGGGAAGGATTCATGTTTCACAAGTCCAGGGAGGACTGTGTCCCCACGCTAGAGCACGAGGATTCCTCTCCCTAAGGAGCAAGTGGCAGCAGAAAAAATATGCTGTGAACCGTCACCCTCTTTCCCCATCTTCCTGCACCGCTGGGGCTGAAGTATAAAATCGGGAATGAAGTTAAGCCCAGGAAGGAGGGAGTGGCGGGTGGAAGGTGTTTTTAGGGTTTATTTTACTTCTTGTTATCCTAGTCTTATTTTGCTTGGTAAAAATAAGTAATAAGTAATAAATAATAAGTTCAGTTAATTTCCCAAAGTTGTGTTGCCTGTGTTTCGCTTGTGACAGCAGTGAGCGAGTGATCTCTCTCTGTCCTTATCTCAATCCATGAGCCCTTCATTACATTTTTTCTCCCCTGCCCACCTGAGGAGGGGAGTGACAGAGTGGCTTTTGTGGGTACCCAGTGTCTAGCCAGGGTCAAATCATCCACTATTCCTGTCTAACATTTGAGTGCTTGACTTATTGCCCTTAGCAATAATCAGCATTCTGTATAGTATAAGTTCTGTTATTAAATTTGTAGGCCTCTCATTCCTTTCCATAGCCTGAAAATGTTGCAGTTATTGAAATTATTTAAATCAGAAGTATCATGTTCAAAATAGTTTTATTTTATCTTTATATTTTGCATAATAAAAACTGCTTTATTAAAAATATTGCATAATAATTATTTGGTTGGACATACTGAAAACTTGTAAGAGATTTTGCTTCAGAAGGGAACACCTATCCTGAGTCAGCTCTAGGAAGCCAGAATTTGTTTTCACAAACCTGAAGTTTCATAAATAAGCCTCATTGCAGAACACTCAAGCAGGAGAAGGGATGTGCAGACATGCTATTGAAGAAAAAAAGCCACTTTTTTTTGCATTTAGGCCAAGCTCCAATTCAATTACTAAGGGGTTTCACTACTTATTCAGGCTTGGGGGTCCATTAAACGCACAAGCTGAGAGGAAGGAGACCAAAACCCATGTTAGCCTTGTAAGTCCACTGTCATGCTTTAAATATTACCAGAAGACACCAAAAGGAGACCAAGGCTCTAATGCCTACACACCTTGAAGTGCCTCTTGTCTCTAATGGATGCTCTCAATCCTGAACAGAAGCTGAGAGCTTGCAGAAGGATTTGCTGTGTGCACTGATGCTGCTACGTAAACAAAATGAGGCATTTCACTGTTTGTTCTTCCACCAGCCATATGTTTACAAAGATTTAAAGGCTAAAATTTTAAAAATAGTTGTAGCACGACAAAACTGTTAATGAAATAATTTGCATAAAAATGTCAGATCTCAATCGGATTTGTCAGCAGGGGATAGAGATTCTAATTAAAAAGACAAGAGTGAGTAAAGGAAGAAAAATACAGGAGCTACATGGGTAATACTATCTTCTTTATTGTAATAATCACTTCCTTCCACTATCAAAATGAAGACATTGATAATAGGAGTGTTGAAAAATGCAAAAAAGTACTTGAATTATCCTGAGAAAAAAATAACATTCATCCAGCTGCAACCCAAAGCCTCCATGCCTGCCAACATCCTTGACTTCACAAAAATAGGCTGTGTATTATGTCCCAAAGACACAGCAACTGGACCAGAAGATAAAAACTAATTCAAAAGTTAAGGACTTTTCTGAGACAAAGCCTCCCCAAAGTTGTTCATTTTGATTAAAAGTGGATAACTAGCACAAAGGAAGAGACATGTTCATTCCGAAGTGTGTATGCATGGGAGGATAGCAAGCAGCCACTCAACATGGTACACAATTGGCAGTTTCTGGTTATAGCATGATAAATCATGTAGCAAAAAAAAAAAAAAAGTGACACTTATTCATTATTATCAGGTTCTGGGAGAGTTTTACATAGTAATTTCTCCAGGAGACAAAAGCAAATGCAATGTCGCAGCAGGTGCACATGGAAGCAAGAAGCTCTGTGAAAAGATAAGTGAAGATTGCTTTCCCTAGGCTGTCTCCTGTGTCTGAATGGTGACACCCTCAGGTCCTCCTGCCTTCCATACTCTGGAAAAGGTGTGAGCTGTGTTCCTCCACCACTCATGATCTTGCTGCTTCCACCGTGTCCTCTGGCCTCTTGGGAGAAAATAAGCACAGACCAGCTCCACTAAGCATGTGGGATAATCGATCTTATTGCCTTTCTTACTTGTTCAGGTTGTTCAGTAGAGAAACTCGGGTTTTGGCTAAAGTTCTCTAAACTATTTACATTGCTACTTCTTTTGTTTTAGAGAGGGAACTGGAGAGATGTTCTATTATTTGGGGGGAAAATTGTATGAACTGGAAAAATTCTTTATGGTCATAAATGCTTTCATTCTGCTGCTGTGATCAAAAGCAATGTGAATGGACAGAATACTGCTGTTTTATAACTTTATTTCATAATATTTAAGGAAATTAATTTTGAAACACGTCTACTCAACAGTTAATGGTTGATGTTGCCAGGGTTAGCAGACATGGAGCTGCCATCAGGAGTGCCCTAGATATTCTTTACAGCAGATTGTCAGGCAAAGCCTCCTACTTGGCTGGTTAAACAGGATTGTTCTTCTTCACTAGATGCAGTAAGAACATCTGCAAGAATTTTGAAGTTTTGGTCAACAGCAAATCCTTGGAAAATATTTTTTTTTTTCTGATTTTAGTGGGAGCAAGAATGGGTTGTATAATTTCTGGGTTGATACAACCAAGAGTCTTTTAAGGAAATTAAGTGCCTACAATTTTCTTGCACACCAGTGGGATTTGCAATTAGAGGAAAACTAATAGATAGTATAAATAAATAAAGCTCAAAGTTCCTGCTGAATTTAGTGGCATCTTGCAGTACACCGAAAGTCTTAAAAATGACACAGCATGAAAAATTCTCCTTTAAACCTGAATCAATTACTTTCTGCTTGGAACTCCCTATGAAGAAATGCACAAAACAAAATTCAAATGCATATTCTGTATAGCAAATACAACTCAAAAATCAGCAGGAAAGAACTTAGAGTGTGCCAAAATACTCTTTGGATTTGTTAGTTGAGATCATGAAAGAAAACCAAAATTGAGTCTTTTCATTTTAAATGATAGCTTTCCTCTCAGTTCTCAAATTCAGATCACTCATCCAAAAAATACAGATAACTAACATATATCCTATGTTGCCTAACTATGCAACATCAAGAGTTCTGGGGGGATTTTATCTATTTAAGGGCACAACAATACTGGTTACTGCTGATAATTGTTGTCATCTACAGATACCATACCTGAGGAAACCACAGATGAGTTTATAACTCTGTGTATTTACTCAGTGGTTACCACAACAGGACTCTGGTTTCACTTGGATCTACCAATGGCATTAATGTTATATCAAAAAAAAACCCAACGACAGTCCTTCTGTTTGATAGAAAGTAACACACTGTGATTTCTGTGGAGGCTGCTACAGATAAACTCCACAAATCTGATGGGAAAAAAAGCCATAGATGTTCAGATATTATAATCAGATATAGAGATCAGAGAATCCCTTAGCACTGCCAGGACCTAGGAATGGAGTGTCTAACTGTATCTGATTAAAATATCCTTAAGGGTATATTTCGTTTCTCAGAAAGTAATTACCTAACAAACATACACCTTTTCTTGGTATTTATTTTCTTCTTTTTCTTGTAATTCCCTTCCTTGTAACTGAAAGTGCTGAAGAGCAAGTCTTGCTGATTGTTTTGAGGGGTTTTTTCTGGTAACATTATAAATGAAAATACATTTGACTAAAGCCTGTGGAAAATGTAATTTGTTATGTCACAGCAATCACTCAGCATGTGTACAGCTGGGTTTGATGATACCAGACCCTGCTTGTTATAAAACCAATAGCAATGGCCTCAAGGAAGGAAGGGTAAATGAAGAAAGACTGATGGCTTGGGGGCTCAAAGTAGTTTGGGTCATCCGGAGCTAAAAGGGAATGTTCTAACTTGCCAATGCATTGCTATTCCAATGCCAAGGCAGAGGAGTAGATGCCAAATTAACATCTCATGTCTCGTTTCAAACACATTCCCTGTCTTTTACCAAAGTCTTTTTGATTATTTTAGAATAGAGAAGGGGGTAAATACTGTGCTATGTATGTACCACCCAAAGCACTTTCTAAAAAGATTAGAGCATAACAAGAAATACTGGATTTTCAATGGAGCTTGTCATGGGACAACTTCAATTCCACCCACTGAAAAGAAAGCAGCCCAGGACTTCCAAAAGTTCGTCAATGCCCCACTTGTTTATGTTAGTTCAATTCAAAATGACCTGATTAGAAAAGCTTCATCTTGGAAAGAAACAAGCACATTACACCAGTGTCTGGATCAAAACAGAAAAACTTTTATCCCTCCAAATGTTTGTTACTGCTATCTTAATGCTGAAAACACAGTGAAAGCACAACAGATCCAGCACAAACAAGGCTGACTCCACCAGCATCCCACTGGCATGCCAGCCACCAGTGCTGGACCAGGAGCTCAGACAGTGCTGTTGCTCTGGAACCACTTTTTAACCTGATCTCTAAACAGCTGATGAACAAGCATACAATAAACTGCACGTTCTTTTGTAGATAGAATAATAATGAGAACAACATTAAACAAGAATCATAACTCCCTACAAATCTCACCCTGTGGCATCTCCTGATCCTGATAGTTGGGAGAACAGACTCTGAGCACAGCTCCACAGCAGAGAGCCAAGAACAAAGAAAGCTGGAAGTGCTTCACAGAGTATATTCACCAGAGTGGGTGCTTACTTTTTTTAGCCCTATTTTTCTTTAGGGCTGGAGGATTGTTTGATACAAAGGAAAAATAATTTTAAGAGAAGCAGAGATTAAAAGCAAGCAGATGAGGAAAAGCAGAAAGATTTAAAAAAAACTAAGGGTAAGGAAAAAAAGAAAAGGCAAAATTATATTGCCCTTCATTGTATCAACCAAATAATAAAATGTTTCTTCAGTATTATGCCTGAAATCCACCCACCCTTTGCCAAACAATATTCAGATAGTCCTTCCATGAAAAGCATTCAAATTCTTTAGTGTAAGAGATGGAATAGGGCAATGGTCCATCCAGCCAAATTAACCTGTCTCTGATGGTCACCCAAATGAGATTCTTAAGAAAGAATTAAGTGCGGGAAACAGCTGCCCATCAGTGATTCAGGACTTACAGACATCCAGTAATGCAGGATCTCAGTACACTTACACAGTACTTCATATACCTATGTTGCCAAAATTTCTTCCATCACTGATGCATCTACAGCATCTTAGACTGAGGAATGACACAGCTGAAGTGTGCTTTGAAAGGGTGCACCTCCTTTTGTTTTGAACAGCTTCCCACCTAGATTCTCTAGTCATTGTATCATAAAGCAAGGTGATTAGTCATTACCTATTTGTCCTCTCCAGACCACACACATTTCTCTGAATCTCAATTTTCTGTCTGTCCTTAAACAGGAGGAATCAGAACTGCGAACAGCCTTTTGGGCTTAGGCATGCTATGGATTTGCATAGTATTAAACCTCAGATAGAAGCAATAGGAGGTTATCCTGATTGTTCTCTATCCTTTTCTACTAATTCCTAACATTCAGTACTAATTTTGACCACTACTGAGAGTTGAGCTGATGTTTTCACAAAAGTAGCTATTGCAATTCCAATATCTTGCTCCTGAGTGATGACATCAAGTTCAGAATCCATCACTCTTGTGAAGAAAGGGTTGCTTCCTTCTCTGTGTCCCATTACAGTTGCATACATGGAATTTCACCTCCTCTCTTTATCATCCATTAACTCCACATTCTGAGGTCTTTCTGCAGAATTTGTAGTTGTTTTTCATCTTTGCAACCCAAAATAACTCTGTATCATCTGCATGTGCTTAAGTACCTCTTGCAGTACATGAAGAGTAACAGATGAATTTTCATCAGATTGTATTAAACAGAAAAGCTGAAATTAGTATTGAAAGCACTTGAGCAAAATGCAACAAAATGCTATGCCTACAAATGAAAACAGCCTTCCACTGGTCTTTGGTAAAGTTGGAAAAACCTACAAAACTTGTCATGGTTACCACCTTTACACAGAGAGTTTTGATTTCCAAACAATTTACTACAGCTTGGATTATTTCTTTGATCAGCAGCATCAGAATGTAAGACACCATTGCCAGTTCAGTTTGAAGTGATCATTTTGAGTCATAAGTTTAAGATCTGATGATGAATACTGACAAGAACTTTTGAGTTTGATGTTTTGACAAAAAAGTACAAGCCAGAAGTACCACTAGCACTCAAGTGTTTTAAACAATGGTCAGGCAGTGAATCCTGTTATTTCTAGAGCTCTGCTGAGGTTACTGAGGAACTGCAAGTAGTACAATGACAGAACTATACCAGTGAAAACAATTAAGTGTGAATGCACAGTGCCAGACCAGCTCACAGCTTGCAGCTCCTTTCAGCTTCTGGTTACAGCTGTAACTGGCCACAATTTAAAACAAGTAAGGAACACATAATATAACGCTTTTGGTCAATGTCTGCTAAATATTAAAATTTCAGACACCCATACCTCGTAGATAATAGGTTGGCACTTCCCCATATTTTTCTTCATTTTAATGAAGAAAATAATATGAGTAAGTTAATTTATATAAAAATACAATTTCCAAAGTCCCCTCTGTACTACCTGAGATAAATAAGGAAAACTAATTGAAGAGGTCATGATGAAAAAAATAGTGGATGAAGAAATAACCATATTGTGGGAAAGCTTAATTAAATTCTTTGTGTAATAAGCCTCTCCTCTCTGGCTTTTGAACACATTGAAAAAATTTGGCATAAATCTTTACAAACAAATGGAGAAACACAAAAAGTTATACAAATGGGAAGAAAACAGAATATTCATGTAAACAAACAGAAAAACAGGATTAATATCCCTTCAAGGCATCGGATTATCTTCTGATAATTCCTATTTTCGAGGATTTAATTAATGAGTTTGAAAGTGTGACTGGGTCATTGTTTCCAGTAGACACAGTGGGTTCACAGCTGTCTGCATTTCCTTCCCCATTATTCAGAGATTTAAGAAAAAATCTGTACAGGTAGTTACTTGGGAGTCAAATACTGGGTTTAACAAGTAGCCAGAGGACAAGGCTGGGCTTTTAAGAGAAGCTATTTCCTTTTATAATTTAATTCATTTAATTCTCTGTGGAAGAGTTGTGGCTCTTCATACTGTAAAGGCTCCAACAATTTATATATCAGTCATAATGTAAAAGGCTTCTAACACCACTATTTTAGGCTACAAAGTTTTTTATAAATAAATAGGAGTGCCACAGAAAATATCTACACATATCCAGGTCCCAGTTCTTCAATGTTCAAAGAATTTTTATATCTTATCTTTGAAATATGGCACTAAAACTCTCTATCTTATCCATCAAGAACCCTATCAAAATTAAAACAATGCATTGAATTTTAAAAATTAATAAAACTAATGCATTGAATAAATTGAGAAGTTCTGAATCAGAGGAAGGCATCAGGCTCTCATATGAAAAGATTATGCTTACAGGCAAGAGGCAATATACCACATACATGCAACCAACCATTTACAATGAGCCCAACTGCTATCTAAATCATCTAGTAAAAATACTATTAAAATTTAGAATAGTAATGATGATGATGATGATGATGATGATGATAATAATAATAATAAAAAATCAGAAAATATGCAGAGAAATCTAAGTGACTACACCCACAGCCCCGGCATTCCCAAAGTGAAGCCAATGTAGGCAAGCATCAGGCTCGTGTCCACCAGGCAATTTCCACCACAGCTAAAAACAGCTCCCACTGAGGCAGAGCCAGACACATCCCAAGCCCCAACATTGCCAGGTGCCCACCAAGCCTGTGACCTTCTGCTAGCGATGGCAAAAATCATATTTACTGGACTACAGGTTAATGACTACCAAGGTTCCTAAGTATGGCCTAGCCTTTCAAACCATATTAGATGTGAAAAGGTCCTAAATACCAGTGAAACCCACCATATAATGCTGGATGCATATGAACATTTTAAAGGATGAAGAATACATGAAAGGTCTCCCATTTTCAGACTTTTCATGGACCTTCAATTTTGTCAAACTTGGAAGAGACTGCAAGAAACTATTAGAACCATCTTACCTTAATAAATTCATCTGTAGCTAGCTTTGGTAGCTGCTTTTCTTGGCAGATACATATCTGTTTCTAAAAAAATCCAGCTGAGGAGACATCACAGTCTTCATGGATTTCTGCCCATATTAATGCAAAGGGGTTTTGTGCTCCTTTACCTTAAACTGACACATTCTTTTCCCAGTTGTGATGGAGACCAGTTTATTTTCTCCATTTTCCAGTTACCCTTAATGCTTATGTAGAGAGTAACAAAACTTTCTTTTTTCTTTTTAAGGAAAAATATTCTTATTCCTTCATCATTTCCTCATAGGTCATATTTTCTACACTTCCAATAGCTTTTATCCCTCTCTTCCGGATTCCCTTCTGGTTTCATCTCATGTACAAACTCCATTACCATCTTTACCTGAAGATCTCAGATACTGCTTCATTCTAGACCTCTCTTCCCCCAAAAATTACCTTCATAGGGTAAGATCAAGGCATGCCTTGCTGAAATGGCCGTGGCTGTCATCTCAAGTTCAGTACAGCTAAAACAGAGTGCTCTCTCTCGCTCTTCTTCGAGCCATCTCTTCTCCAGATTCTGAAAGGACTCTTCCTGTCCTGCTAGTTTCAAACACCCATAACCTGGATGCCAGGTTTAATTTAGACTCTTTGCTATGCCCACAGAACCACCTCTAAAACTTGGCCTTTTTCATCCACTCATGCTGTTAAAGTTCTCATTAAGGTCACAGTTATTTTAAAGCTCAGTTACTCTAACATCTCGGCCCCAGAAAAGGCATTTTTGTCCTGGGCACATCTATTTATACACTGCTGCCAAGAGCGTCTTCAAAACCCACCAGTTTGATTTGCTCATGCAGCTCTTTGCAAGGTCGACAGTAGCCCTCACAACAAACCAAAAAAGTCATTTTTAAAGACATTGACAGCTATTCTCATTCTATGAATAATTTTTCATTTATTATCCAGGAATGAGGTTCAAGCTTCAATTAGTCCACCTATTGCTCCATCTGCTTATTTGTTCAAAAAGTCTATATGGAGCTCCCCATAAACATACATAATTTTAGGCTTTTTGCTTCCCCGGTCCCTTCACACACACATCTTTGCTGTAGTGCCTAATAATCCTCCCGAAAAAACAACTGATAATTATTAATCTGTTATTGTGTCAAAGACAAACACATTTAATTGACATCGTCCCCTAATCTCCTTTAACATTGGTTTGTCTTCAGTTTTTTACCCTTTATTTGGGATGGACAATATGCTCTGTTCTGTAGTGAGTGCTTGATCTGGGCTTGGGTGTCCTAAGAACAATAATGATAACAAAATTAGTACTTATATTGTATCATACAGACATTGAACTGATGCAACCCAGCAAATAAATTCCTAAGATAGGATCTTTCACAAGCGTTGTAGTTCAGAAAGTTTAGAAAAGCACAAACGTCTGCCAACATTGCAACATATTTGTTCTCATTAGAGTTGCAGAGGCAGTAGTCCTACTAAAACTAGTGTAATTATGTATAAATGATGTTGGCAGACTTCACAAAATGTGTCAGAAGGACAGAACCAGATGTTTCCCAGACTGCATATCCTCAGTAGGTTTTACACCATCAATTTGCAAATAAAAGTGAAGGCCTTTTTAGTGAAATGCGTTTCTCTTGCTTTCCTGAAAAGATTGTAATATTGGACAGAGATAAGTTACCAATTAAGTTTCCAATCACCTAGGCCTTCTAAGCAATTCAGCTGATCTGCCTTGTATCAGATTCTACATATTTCCTTAATCCTTGAATTTATTAATATTTTAACTCATTTGTCATTCCATTCCTGTTTCCAAAACTTAAGAGCCTAAGTCTACTTCCACAACTTTCATTCCAACTTTTACCTGTGAGTATGATATCTTGTACGAGAGGTGATTAAAGTAGGCTGTGCTACTGAATAGAAGCCTACTTCTATTTGCACGGGTTTTTTATCTCAGTACTCCCAGCTGTCCATGCTCTCCGTACACTTACTTTTGGAGGAACTGCAGTAGCCCGGATCTAGTGGGCATGTATTGCAGGTTCAGGCTTTTGCATCATCTCTCTGTATCTTACTCATTATCTCTGCCATGAAATCCAGCTTTTCTTTTCCCAGTTTCATATAACTTCTATTACCTATGCTTTTTTATTATTCCTCAGAGTGTGATACTTACTTCTACACACATACGGATCCCTTTTACACATGGTGACATAACTTCATATAGTGATGTAATCCTGAAAGGTATTTCTTTAAGGTCAGTATTTCCTAGAAGCAAACATATCCTTTAGTGATAAAAGTAAATGTATATTAGGTATTCTGCATCTCAAAGAAGAATACTAGTAATTAGGGAAAAAAAGAAGTAAAAAAAGCTGGAGTCAGGAAGCATGCGTTTTCCAGCAAGTGTGATAACTTAACTACATACACATCTTCAGAAAATTTACTGTTAGAGCATTAAGAAAGAATCCAGTCATAAGGAGGGAGGTACAAGCTTCCCTTATTATACACCGTGGGACTGTTTCTTCTGATAGCTAATTCCTGATTAAGTGGTCAGCACCGTGTCCTGATTCACACTGCACTGATTAGGCTTTCTCAGGCAATGAAAGCTCAGGTTTATGCCTATTTCATCTCAAGATACATAGAAAAAATTCCTCTCTTTTGTTTATAGAGGCTGGGATGAATTGCAAGAAATCCATTAGGTACAACTATCCCAGACACGTAAAAGCTATTAGGATAAACATAGTCAAATTCCTTCCTTCTCCTTTTTCTTATACTCTGGGTAGGAGATCAGAGGAAACTCATGCTTAATTCCTTATTCCCTATATTTGCAAGCATTCTGAGATCAGAGTCTTTCTGCAGAAACAAAACAAAATGAAACAAAACAAAATACTTAAGGTATTTTTGATAGTGAATAGGTCTTTAACTGGACTTACTCACAGTTGAGACACTGATCCAAGGACAAACCATGAAAGAGAGCATAAACTGACAAGAGATTGTTTCCTGAAAGGAAAACAAAATAAAAATACTTGCCAGCCACTGCTTTGGAAAAAAACCCTAATGGGCTCTTTCTTACTTGGGCATACAATGACTTGGTGAGGTATTTTCTGGGAGCATCTGGTCAGTGGAAATCTTTAAAAGAAGAGGGAACATCTTCCACTGATTCCCTTGCCTTCAATGTTCCTGTATTGTCTCCATCTGGCTTCATATAGCAGGGATCATGTAGCAGGGATCATCCCGTGGTCCCAATGAGCAGTCCTTTATGTAAGCCAGCAACGGAGGTTTTGTGAGAAAGATGCATCTTTAGGAACACTGTCAGTTTAAGCCGAGATAGGAGACATAGATAGCTGTTTGACATTCCACAGCTTGATACACCAACCTCTGCCAGCTCTGCAGAGGAGGAAGGGTGAGGTCTGGCTTGAAGCATTGCATGAGTGCAAGCTGACATGTGGTGTAACAGTCTGAAACAGTCTGAAATCTGCCTCTGACAGATTTATCGTGAGGTTACAGATGACCGTCCAGATGGACTGGAAATCTCTCCTCTGGAAGGTATGCAATTGCTATTTGTAGTCCATTTGAACTCTAGTGAATGACAATTTGCTTCAGTTTCCCGTCCAATTCAGCTGTTTGTACAAAAATGAAGTTCAAGGATTGTAGTGTTGCCTGGAAATCTACGGCTTTGAGTAAGTAATTGAACAGACTTAACTGCATTAACTCCATATGTACAAGTAGTTGAACACGTTCTGTAAACATCCTTAGCACCAGGGAGAGTCTTAATATTACTTTGCTGTGAATCACAGATATTTTACGGGAAAGAAAGAGATCACAGTATGGAAGCATGCATCTTGAAGGGAGCCAGAAAATGTCCTTAGCATTATAAAAAGAGAGAGAGAGAAAGAAGTAAACTATTTTGAGACTGAGGCAGTCCAGTTTTCTCAAGCCAAAGACAGAAAAAAATATTTTAATTTCTATTTTGGTGAAATTAATTGTTATGAGTAGACTTTTCCCCTTGATTTACAAAACATATTATCTATCAATCAGATATCCAGTACAGCAAGGTTATATTTTTCACATGCTATTCATGAAAGACATCCATGAAAAGGATGAAAAAAGCCACAAAAAGAATCTGTAATTGATGAGGGTACCCAAAAGAGACTACTTCTAGGGCCTGGCTAAAGATTATTCTGTCTCAAACCTAAAACAAAGATAAAGATGAAATTTGAATAAATTTGAAGAGTTGGAAAGAACTGTCACTGTTCTTCCACATATCACCTAGGGCTATCTTGGTTATCTTACAAATTGGTTGCATTTGCAAATGAGGGCAGCTTTTTAAAAGGAAAACTATTTTCTTAAAACATATCCAGTTGGTTTTCACTGCAAACATGTAGGTACTCTGTAGTTGTCTGGCTCTGATATTTGTATGGCCTCCACCAAAAGACCAAGATATACTTGGGCAGATACTTTTCTTAGGACTTTGCATTCTGTTTGTTAAGTTGCTTAAAAGACTTCTGCCTTCAAAGGAGAAAAACCTGTGCTGAGTTCTCTTCAAAATTTTTGAAGAACCCTTTATCATTACAGTCATTATGGCAAATTAACTGGAAAAATAAGTAATCATAAGGACTAAACTTCCAGTGTTACTCACGGAAAAGTAAATATCCTTCAGAAAATGAAGGCTTGCATTATTTAGCTTGAGACTGAAATCTGTTCACAAAGGCAGATGCTTTGTTCTGTCAGTAAGCAGTATTTACATAATGTTAGTTTGCTAGGCACAGTTGGACTGAAATAGAGGAGTACTTTACTTATTTTAGTCCAGCCTTTGGAGTTATTTATCCCTGGGAACAGCTGTCATTAGAGAAAGCCGTTTAGTTTTCTTAGCATCTGGAATGATAGTAGCTGGTGTCTTTTTAAAATGACTTCAAGATGTCTTCACTAAAAAACATCACTAACTTGTCTCCAGGACCTAAATGGGTCGGTAATTGATGGCCCTTTATCTCTGATCATTGATTTTTCAGTCTTCAGGGTAGTACCAACTATGGATGGTACTTCTTGCAAAGCTTTGAGATCAACGGGGAGCAATGTAAGAGCAGAACAGTGTGTACTCATGTCATGATGATAAAGATGAAGGGTTCTTGGGAGAAGCTACAGGGTATGTCCTCATGATTCAAGATCTGTGTCTTCTGTGCTTACTGGGTGTTCATCATCTCTAACTCTAAAAACTTATCTGGAAGTACTCGAAACCTGAGGCCACAGGAGTATTAGGTCACTTTAATTAGCCGTACACTGCAGAAAAATGGAAAGAAAATTTGCTTCTACACTTTGATAAACTCAGCAGTATATTTACTATGAATAGGACTGAAGAGGAAATAATTCACACCAGCAATAACTTACGATAGTCATTTTTCAAATTATGATTGAAGTTTAGGATGATGATGTAGATTTTTTCAGTGTTGCAATTTTTATATTTGGGGATAAAGAAGCTGCATTAAACGGAGGGACTAAAGTACCCTTGGAAGCTGAGCTGGCTGGGGAAAAAGCCTCAGTGGTGTTGCTACCAAAATCATACTTTGAGCTCTGTTCTCAATCAGGAAATAGAGGTATATATCATCTTCCTTTCTTATATTTTCTTTTTTTTTTTCTTTTTTTTTTTAATGCCTCTATACTTTCTCTACATTGGCAGTGGAAGGTTAGCACAGAAAACCAAGCTCATCCAATTCCATGCTCTTAGAACTATATCCTTACTGACAGCAAAAGACAGATCATGAAAGATCATAGGAAGAGATAAAAAAGCTTCAAGTTCTTACTTTTTGCTTTCAGAGAGCAATCTCATTTTGTTGGTAGTGCCTGTGTTTTCTTCTCCTGGAAGAGAATGACTGACAGATGAAGCAGCTGAGTTTTTTTTCTTAAAACAATGTAGACAGAAGCTTTGCCTCTGTGGGAGGGGCACAAGTCTCTAATGTTTTGAATCCAACTTTTGAAATCACTGTGATGCCAAATATGCTGGGAAGTATTTTTTAAAAAATTAAAAATCAGAATTAAAATTGGCAGATTTTACAAGGAATTAATGCCTGTTGGCTTGAAAGGACAGGTTGCAGAATGAACAACAGATGAGCAGATATTCAGGGGTGGTATGAGAGAGTTCTGGAACTGCTGTCATTCTTTCTTTTATGACCTCACTGGATGAAGGGCTGAAAGAATTACTGATCATACGTTTGGGCCAAACAACAGTACTGTTTGAAGACTTCAGTGTGGTATACACTGAAGTAGAGCTAGAATGGTTTCCAAAGAGATGAGCTCTTATGGAAGAACCGAGGAGTCTGAGACTTAAACACAAAGGTTGAAAAAGGTCCTTCTGCAAAGTTAATAGCATCTATTCAGAGAGCAGGAGGTTTAAATTGATACTTTTTCTATATCACTAAGCTCAGCACTGACAGCTCAGCTCCTCAAGCCAATTTTTCTTCTGATATTGACTTTGTACAGATTGCTGGGCTTTGGTTTGGGTTGGTTTTTTGTTTGCTTAGCTAGTTTCTTTAGTATCACAAATACTTGTCGTTCCAAATGAAAAATCTTAAGTGCCTTCACTAAACAGATCAAAGGGTTTGCTTGCAATTTTTTGCAGAATTATATAGAAAGTTTGTAAAGAGTCTGATTTCTGGCATGTCCTACAGAACATTCCACAAATAAGATAAAGGAGATTTGAATTATATTTCTGATGAGCTCAGATTTCACTGCTGTCCTGGATTCAACCAGGACAGGGTTAGTTTTTTACAGTAGCCAGGAGGGGAACATGGCCAGACTCTAATGTTATTCAGTACTTTCTCAGGACACTTGCGGCAGGAGTAAGGGATTCTCTCTCTTGCTTCTTGTTGGGGGAAAAAGCGTGGTGGGCAAAATGGTCCAGTACTGGTTTACTTTCTGTGTAAACAATTTTTTTGTCTTATACCTTTCGTTATTAATATTGTTGCTGTTACTGTTCGTTTTCTTATCCCATTGCTGTTTCCAGTAAATTGTTCTTAACACATGATTTTCATCTTTTGTGCCTCAACATCATCCCCAGAGCAAGAAAGGGGAGAGGAAGGGGCAGGGAGTGAGTAAGTGGTATCTGGTTTGGGAGAGTCTCCATGAGGGCGGTGAATTGGGGAGTACTATTCCTAAACCACAACTAGTAGTTTTGGAAGGTAAACGTAACACACAAATGATCTGGTGTAGCACAGAAGCACAGAGAATGCACTTTCTAGTGATTATGCATATCCTGCTTACAAAATTTATATTTCAAATTACATAGAAAGAACAATTAATCACCATCATAAGCTACGTGATAAAAGAATCAAGGTCTAAGAAAGGAATACTGTGTAGGAAAAGATGAGCCTGCGACACAAGTCCAAGCCCAATCTTAATAGATAGCTATCCTCTTCCAAGTAGTGGTGCATGTAGAAGAGGTTCTTCTCTCTCAGCCTCTTATCATCATCACCTATAAATTTATGGCCACTCCTCTATTGGTGGCGTAGTTTGCACACATCATGTAAAACTGGCCAGGTTACCTTGGACAATTTAAACTATCTACATCAGAATTACAACCCATTTGGAAGAGGAAGATGGCGTGATTATCACAAAAACTCTGATATACCTGAAAAACATGTTTAACTTCCTAATGCCCAGTCCTCCAACTAAAAACTGATGCTTGGTATGACCAGAGCACAAGCTCCACATTCTTTGTCCCACTCTGCCATTTCCATTTGCCTGTGTATGAGGACTGAGTGTCAGACACTCTTGTGCTACCCTATTTTGTGCCCAAGACAGAAGACCATTATCTCTAACAAAGCCACATTTGAGCGAGTGGAGGGAGTTGGTCCAAGAGGAGCAACATTTCTTATTCTTCTGTAAGTAAGGAAGTCAAGCATACTACGTAGTTATGGCCGTACTTCTCTGAAACGTAGTCAATGATCCAGAACATATATCCCAGTCCTTGGACCACCTCCATCTCTCTTGCCAAGACAAGCAATAGCAACCATCTACACAGACAACAGAGAAATTTCAAACCTCAATTCATATACTATGATTGCCTTACATCAGAAAAGGAATTTTTCATGAGTTTGGAAAATTAGCAAGCTTCATGTTTTATTGATGTAAATATCACACAATCAACTCACACTAAGTTGTTGAGTTATGCTTCTTTGATTCAAGATCGTAGGACTGATATATTTTGCTGTAAATTTATTGCATATTTCATTTCTACCCAAGCAGTGGAACAGGTTTTATGCCTCTCCTTTACCAAGGGAAAATACATTTATTCCTTCATGTAAATATTTTTGTCTTTTCACCTGTTCATGCACAATGGAACCTGAAAACGGTCTGAAAAATTCATTTAAAAATTATTTTCCTTCTTAACAAAGCTTACACAAGTGCAACACATGGCTAGCAACTCACCCCAGCAAAAATGCATACTAGATGGAGACTGAAATGCCCAAATCATGGCCAGCATCTGGTTGTCACCTTTCAGTAAGGACTCTTAGGTGTCTATTCTGATGCAGGATGGATGGGAGTTTGCTTGTGCTGGCAGATGCAGCCAGAGAGCATCCAGCATGGCTTGCCAGCATGTTGCTGACCCTCAATCAGCTACAGATTCTGTCTGTCGTGTAAATGAGACCTTATACAAAAAGAATTTTCCAAAGAGTTTCAGTGCATTTCATCATCATCTCCTTCCTGGGGAGCAAGTTCCTCTGAGGCAAGATCTTCTCTTTATAGGAGCTCATACAGTCCAGATAGGTGTTAATAGCCAGATTCCAGAGGGATCATCACTTCCCCTTCCCTTTCTGCCTCAGCAAGGCTGAAGAAGGGATTTTTTTGCTGTGCTGGGATAATGAGCCGTCTCTGTGTCTCAGTCCTGTTGTGACTCTTCCCTGATGCTGATCTTGCCACAGTTGCTGTACAACTCCCATACTTTTAACCAGACAGGCTGCATATGAATCTGGAGCTCAAACACAAGGGCCCCTTCCAAACCAATGTTCAAAAGAAATGTTTTATCTCCTTTCACTACAAAGTACAATACCATGATCCGAGTGGGAAGAGGTGGCATAAGAAGATGCTTGATGTATTGCGCTTACTTCAAATGCAAATGTAATGCGTTTTTATAAAGGCCAAATCCCACTTTATGCACACATGATTGATTAAGAACTAGCTGACAGAGATCTTTAACAGAAATATTGGTGCAGAATTGTCCTTCACAGAGGGGATTTTCTATAAAGATTCTTCTACAAGAATCTACATTCAAATCTATTCAGCTTCTCTTGACCAGAAAAATAGACAAAAAGTTAAGCCATGTACTCATCCAGCTTTTCATGCCCTATCCAGAGGTGGCATAGACCACATGATAAAAAAAAATATGTAGTAGGAACTACAGAGGATCTTACTGAAGTAAAGATCACCGTGTGCCCTTTTGTCATTTGAACATTCTACTGCTGATACTCTCAACAGCTGCAGATGGTGAAGCTGGTTCCTGCCGGCCTTTCTGTGGGAACAAGCTACTTGTCTGCTTCAAGGAGGGTACCTTTTGCTCTGATTAGATACTTATCTGCATATGGAAATGGCCACTTGCCTGTAATGTAACATATGTCTCAGACACTGCAGAGCAAAAGATGTTATGAAGCCAATAATTGTTACGGGAATGCTCCATGGCAAGCTACATTGATTTTACATCACAACATTTCACACCAGGATGAGACAAACACTGCCCTCTCATGCACCTGAAAATAGCTTCTGCACTGATTCTCCTAAAAGCTGCCTGTTGCACATCAAGCAGCAGAGATGAGCACAGGATATTTCTGAAACATTACGGCACTTGCTACACTGCTCAACCACAGCAAATCAGCTGCAAAAATTCCCAGGTAACATGTACAAAAGGACTTCAAGCTTCCTGGCAGGAGGTTACATTCCTTATACCATCTCCTATCTCTGTACCACTTTTATTAATTTCCCAGCAAAATAAAAGAAATTATCAGAAAATATTAATACAAAAGGGCAAATCCATCATTCCAGAGTACGTAGAGGAAAAATAAATTTGCCCTTTGCATAAAGTCAAAAAAGACAGAATGAGCTACGTTTCAATGGGCCATTGAATATGACATTGATACCAGAGCAAGAAAGGATACTGCTGAGTTTTGAAGAATAAGAGTTAGGGTTTTTTTAAACGGAATACAGTCCTTCCCAGTCTCATTTTGTACTTTTAGGTGATAACAATTTGGGGAGTGGAGAGCTCATAAACACAGAACTCTGCAAGGCATTTTATTTAGTGTCCTGTGACATACTAATCAAATGGCCAGTGCTACATAGTATAATTTTATGCATACTTTATCGGGAAAAAAAAGAAAGAGCTGAGAAATACCTAACAAGAGACAGAGATTTATAGAAATCTCATATAATTGTAGGGAACTTTCTTTCCTTAAGAGAATTGACAGGAAAAGACTGTAAAATGACCTTGCTTCGCATTATTAAATTTTTACTGAGGACTTGGACTGCTGTAATAAAATCAGAGGAAACAAAAATCAGCAAAAGGACAAATGACAACAGATACGTTTGTGTGGCATAGGGCAGATAGGTGAGGGCATGGTTGCTAGTACATGGCCCAGCAGTAACTCCCAGTGTTGTTGTTGCCTTTCCCTGGTCTTAAAATCAGAGCCAAACACAGTTAGAAGGGAGAAGGGGTTTACTTTGGTATTTATTTCAGGATCCTTAAGGTGCACTCTCCATCCGGGTGGAACGCCCTGAGAAGCACACACCGAAATGCACACCCACGAAACATCACATACACAGTTATAGGCCTTGTGAATTGGCATATCTATCAAAGATTCTCCAATGAGAGGCTCGGGGGAACCCTTCATCCAAGGAACTTTCCCCCTGGATGGGCCTATCTTAGTTTACAGAATGTGTTCTGGAGAGGACCTTGGTGTCTGGGGCTTTCTGACTCCCTACTGAGAGGCTTCTAGGATGCTGGTCTCCTGGCTTAATGGAATATTGGGTCTATGCTAGTTATCAAACCTAAGGAATTAGAAGTATGTGGGCTAAAAGCATAAAAGCTATATAAAAGAGTATATAAAAAAGGGTATATATAAAAAGGCAAAAAATCATCCTGGCATCATAGTGCTACGCCAAAAGGACAGATGAAGGGGAAAGCTGTGATCAGTAGTAGCAAGCAGAAATTACACCTGACTGTGACTTTAGCGAAACTAGCATTCGGATTACACAACTGTTGTCAATATTTGTGTTTTTAAAAGAGCTTTGAGAATTGAAGATGATCAAGAGCCACAAAATCAGTCTGTAGTTTGGGAAAAAAGGGTTTTAAATAATTCAAACTGTCACTTCATCACAGGTGAGAAATGAAAGGTGACTTGCGTACAGTACAACTGTCTTTATTGTGGAAAAATTAGTGAATACTAATGAAGCTCTGGAACTAAAAGGAAAGGAAAAAAGTATACTAGTGTTCAGAATCTGAGATCAGAAAAACTAAAAATAGAAATTAGACACAGCTTTTGCCTAATGTGTCCTCCTTGGAAAACCATACACTAGTCAAGCGTGAATTTCCTCAGACATGGATGATTCAGATCAAGAGAGACAGTAGGTAACGAAACCGAATGAGGTACACCATGGGGCCATTTAACAGCATGGGCTCATCAGGGTGTGGGGCTCCAGCACTTGATTGCTGTAAGTCTGACAAAACTGGTGCACAAGGCATACCCCTGATTCTTGTGCAGAAGGTGAGACTAGCAGAGTGGATTTATAGTGCATGCAAAAGCATCTATAGCATATGCAGCACAGACTCACAGATCTGGGTAATAAGGTATACAGGACATCAGCCAGTGGGATCCAGTGCTTCCTTCTGTCATTAAACTCTATGGATCTATGATAGATATAGCCTAAACAATGGGAAATTGTTTACTGCCACAGTTGAGATCTATGAACCTATTTAGGGGAGGGTAATCACAACTCAAATATTTGAAATGTTACTCAGGTTTATCCCCTTAACCAAACGTTTAAAGTTGAAACATAATTCACTTGGGGCTACCAGTGATTAGTCGAGTCTGTTTTGTCAGCAAGCAGTGCTCCAGAGCCTTACCCCACAAAATTTACTCAGTTGCTAGTTTATGCTGCTTGTTCCTGTAGCATATATTCTTTCGTCCAGTATTTTTGGACATGTTAGGTTGAGCTGTTAATTTTCCTAAGCCAGGATTCTTGATTTGGGCAAGTAATTGTTCACTTATATTTTCTCCTATGCAGAAATATGGTTGCCTCAAAGAGAATCAAAGGATGTTATTAATGTTTCCTGCTTCAGTTAAGCAAAGCAAGTCTTGGTAATGGTGTTTTATTCTTCTTTGTGCCTTTTGGTGTCTCATGTAAAAGATTTTCACTGTATATGGAACACAAAATAAGTCACTTTCCCTTAACGCTTTATGGGAAATTATGTTTCTCCTAAATACATTGACATACGATCAATGTCACTTAGATTTCTACCGAGATTCTTGCACAGAAAAATAAATATTATGTCTGCCTGTTTTTAAGAACAATTCACATTAAATCCATGCAGTCATTTATCCACCAGCCACTGAATCTTATGTTTAGATTTTTAGAGTGTTCTAGAACAGAAACAGAATCTTGGTTTCCAAACGCATAAAGCTTTGAGCTTTTGATCACACAGTCACAATCATTCATGCAGTACTACTGAAAGTGGTAATATAACTTAGAAATGTAATGTAATTTAATGGTCATGTTTTCACACAAGGAAAACCTTGCTGCTTTCTATCCTCACCGTCTGAGTGGAACCAGAGCTGGGAGAAACTGAGAAGTTACATTATTCCTTTGTCTGTAGAAAAGTACCTGAAAAACTCAAAGATGACCGAAATTACTTAAAGACTCTACATATGAACTAAAGTAAGAGAATTATCGACAGACACACTACAGGCACTAATTTTAAGAAAGAAAACATAAAATAAGGGCACATTGAAGGAGCAGAAAATGTGACAATGTCAAAATGAATTTTTTGAAAAGAGCAATTAAAAGTTGTACCTGAATGACCCATCAGGCAGAAATTTATCAGAATTCACATTTACAGTACCTTAAATACTCATTTCAATGTCCATTTCTGACACATTTTTATTTCAGTGATATTTAAACACATTTTAGTTATCTGTCACTAGTGAATAGCACTTCTGGGGTTGGTTACAAGTGCCCAAACCCTTGTAAGACAGAATTATCTAATCTTCTTCATTTCAAATGCTGTAGTCTATACCGCCAGGGACTATTCTAAACCCTTGAGGTATCATGGCAGTTTATACCCCAGGGCCTGAAAACTGACATGTGTTTGCCAGATGTAAGTGCTGGTGAGCCTGAGGGCTTCCTAAATGCTATTGCAAGACCTTCAATGTCTCTCTTAAATGGTCAAATATAACATAAAATGGGCATATTTGAAATTGATTCAGGAGACCAGAAGTGGTAGGCATTTTCAAAAGAGAAGAACTTTCATGGGTGTCCCCTCTAAAAAGAGAATTGTCATGAGCAGTAGCTGCTCAATGATGAAGACTAAAATTGAGACAGAAAATTGCATCTATACTGAACATTATGATATCGGGGACCAGGTATCTTCTGTCTGGTGGAAGCTGCATCCATGCTGCAAAAAGGGGACTGAACAGATAAAGGTCCACAGAAAGCAATGTGTGTAGAGACAGTGAAATTAGCAAACACAAAGCTTATGACTTAGCACGCCATCTTTCAGAGTCTTTGGTATCTAATTCCTTAAAGCAAGAAAGCACCTACTTTTACTGAAGAGTCCTTAGTTTTTCAAGAGCTAAGTGACTAACCATTTCCCATAAAGCACAGGAGGAGGGAACAGTGACTGAAGGAACCACAGCTCCTTGCAAAGCCCAGTTAGAACAACTGCAATCACTAGACCTCAGTAACTAGAGCACTTATGGGACATGTGGCTTTAAACCTCTACAGAGGCTGAAGAGGGAAAGGAACCAGAGTTTCCAACACAGCAGATGAGCTCTCCAAATACTGTCTTATTATATAAAATAGAGGATACTTTCTCCATCTTCTCCTTTGTCAGCAGCATTTTATAGGATGATCCAAGTATGTTTTCTAATGACCTACTAGATTGGGCTCTCAGAACACTCGGCACAACAACGTCTCCCCACAGACTCTATTAGGTTTTAGAAATCTGTTTAGCACTGTTAACATACGTATGTGTGGGCATTCAAATATAATTAAGAGCAGGTATAGAATCATTTTTGATAATTAATGTAGTGAGACATAAATGCAAAGGCTTTTTTATAGATCTACATTCTCTCAGTCATGAAAATTTGAGACATTCAAAGTATGTCCTTTTTAATACTTTCAAATTCTTCAGTCTCTATGTTGTTGAAGTGTGATCTTTAGGTGGTTTTGGCTTCTTTTTTTTTTTTTTTTTTTTTTTTTTTTTTTTTTTTTTTTTTTTTTTTTTTTTTTTTTNTTGAGGTTTTTTTTTTGGTGTTTTTTTTTTTTTTTTTTTTTTTTTTTTTTTTTTTTTTTTTTTTTTTTGGTAGCAGTCATTGTCAGTTGGGTTTTTTTTTTTCCTGTAAAAGCTAGGAAATAGGATGAGAAAAAGACTCGCTGAATGAAATAGTTCATAATTATCTTTGTCATTTTTACCTGCTTTGGGCTTCTAATTTGCTACATCAAACTAAATCATGATGTGTTTCACTACCAGCAGCATATAATTAGAGCAGGTTGACATTCGCAAGTCCATTTCGCTGGTGTTCTCAGACATGAATGACCAATTGTCTGAAGAGCCATTTTTCTCACATAAGTATTAAATAGATAATTATATTACTCTGGAGATAACAGTGAAAGGTGCAATATATCTTCCTGGAGAGGAAAACGATCTTTCAACCAAAGCTTTCAAGACAATATCCTGAACAACATCAAACTGAATGTAATAATTTAATTATTTATTTTAGGATTCAATTTTGCTCTCGCTGTATAACTGGGAGCTTTGATAGCATGCTTAATGGAGAAGTAATAACAGGTTAGAGGGAAAATACTCGATAGAGATCAATACTGAAACAGATGCTCACAACAACACACAGAGCTCCCATGAAGAGTGGCCACAGACCAGAAGACCCAATCACCTCCTCCCAGCAACAGCTCCATACTGCTCTTCAGGTTCTCTCTCTCCATTCTCATTTCCTTGGTTGCCAAAAAGGTTGCTAAAAATCTTCTTTAAATATAGGTTACTAAACATAGTCAAAGAAACACAATTGAGAGATTCGACTTTTAAAATCCAACTTGGTAGAGCAGACTGTCAGAATTAATGACTGAAAACACTGAACCAAGTTTCCTTAAGGATGCTTTTGGATGATTCACTGGGGTTTAAAAATAAAACCACATGTGATGAAGGCATGTATGTACTGTGACTCTGCACCACTGTTTACAAGCAGTTCTATTTGTTCACTGTGATAAAATCACTTATAAAGATATTTTTAAAAGAACAGGCAGAATTCAATTGGAAATATTGGTTTCATTTTCAAGTTCAGAGACTTGGAAAACCTTCCGTCAGTTTGAAGGAAGCAAATAGGAAAGACATAATCGTTGTGATGGAGAAAGAAACCCAGGGTGGTAGCAATGCCCTGGTGGAGTTAAATTATGTGGAGGACCCAAAAGTCTTTAAGAGAATGACCCACTATATCCTGAATAATCTCTCCATCTGAACTTTGCAAGAAAAAATGTATCAATAAATTGCATGAGGAGGGGTTTAATTCCAAAGAATCATTTTACGAAAAGACAGGATATTTGGGGAGCCCAGAGAAGGTCACTGGGGACTTATGATGAACCACCATTTTATTTTTTTTTTTAAGAGGATAGGACAAAGTCTGCAGAAAGAAAATGTCAGTGTAACAAGACAGTGACTCCATATCTTAGCAGATGTACTTGTGGCAGCATCAGTGCCATTTTTAAACACAGGCATGGAAGGTATCAGCACAGGAAGAAAAAAGGAGCTGACCGAAGGCCAGCCAGACGGAAAGTAACAATGTAGACAGTCAAATGGAAACCTGAAGGACAGAGGGCAAACAGCACTTACGGATAATAGAGTGATCACAAGAGACAAAAATCAGGGAGATATCATCAGTCACCTCATTCACCTTGTCCTGGATGAATAAGAATCAAAGAACTCCAGAGACACCAAGAGAAACGCCAGTGGTCTCAAGATAAAAAAGTGGCTCCAAATCCTTCACCCGACAAACAGACAAACTAATACTCCCTGAACATAACAGTTTTCTCTGGAGCAGCCTCAGGCAGGTGTCCCTCTCATGTCATTATCCTGGTGTGCATGAATATTAGTTCAGCAGAATTCAGGTGTTCAGGCTGTATAGGCATGTTAGTGAGAGCTCCATTGTCATGCCAGGGAAATCTCTTTGACAGAGTTCCAGCTACATGAGTTATGACACTTCAGTAGCTATTTTCATGTCATTTCTATTTGTATTTAGATAGGGCTCCTCATTTCTTGTTATTAAGCAGCTTCATTAAGGCTGTTTTCAAAACCAGGTCCTGGCACTGAAAAAAGTCTTAATTATTTCTGTAAACCTGCAGCAGGAACTATATCCTGGTTTTTGACTCCTTGTCACTTCCCTTTCTTTCCCCGGATTAATACTTTTGTTTCTTCACTCTCCAGCGGGCTGCTAATATCTCATCTTCAGCTGTTGGCTTCAGGAGTATCCAGGTGGACATTGCTGGCCTTGGACTGTATTCTGCTCCATGTTCATGCTTTCTGCTGGCACCAATCCCTGGTGTGCTCCTCAACAATTCTGAACCAGGAATCTAGATTTTAAATTTGCTCAAACTGATGAGCACAGAGGAACACACTGAGGAAAGCAAAATAAATGGTTGGCGTGGGGAGCAGCTTTGTATGAAATCTCTTGTATGAAGTCTCTTACTGTCATGCCCAGCTACCTTCAAAGCCTGGTATGTGTGAGGTACTGCTTCTCTCCTTCATTGGCCCCTTTCTTCTGCTGCCAGACTAAGGGGTGTGCAAGGAGGAATCCATGAGTACATTTATTTACCATCTAAATGGAGCTGCCATGCATTAATATTACTTTGATTTTTTCTTCCCAAGTTTTTCCTGAGGTCAGTTCTTAGGGGCAATGCAGTCTCTATTCTAACTATGTAGAAAAGTAGACACACAGACACTCCTGATAAACATCTTCTGACTCGACACAAACAATTTTGTTCTGAAATGAGGTTTGTAATTCGTGGGTGAAGACACTATGTCAATTTTAGAATGAGAAAAGGGGCAGCTGGAGTCTTTTCACTGCAGAAGATTTTTCAGGGGAATGGCCTTCAATTAGTCAAGAGAAAAGGTCTGTGCTGGATTAAACCAAAAGATATTCTCTTATTAAATTCATGTAAAGATAATCAATGACTGTTTTACTAAAAACTGAAATAGTGGAGGACACAAAGAAAACTCACAGAAAGGCATTATGAAAAGTTAGGGAGCAACAGCTGAAATACCTGTAATGAAAAAAATTGTATAAAAACAAAAGTGGACTATATTAGGGAGCTGTTAGTAACATAGCACTTATAAGACCTGAATTTTAACAAGCCATAACAGAAGGCACCAGAGAGCACCAAGGAAGACAGAAAAAACAAAGTAAAGAGAGTAAGAGCATGAGAAACCATTAGCATAAGCCACCTCACACACATTGCATCTTATTTTGTGCTGCTACAGAAATACTAAGAAACTTTATCACATCTAGAGCATTTCTTTTTTACAAGATCCCACTGAATCACATACAAAGCTTACAGAATGTATTTAGCAATATCTACATGGAGCTAGAAAATGAACATGAAAGACAGCATAGGAGGGAACATCACAGAAAGGTTGTTCACTGAGAACATGTCAAATGTGGAGAAAAAGCAGCATCAGAACCATGAAAATCTTACAAAAAAGAGCGTTTGGTAACACAGCATCTGCAGTGTTATTTTAAGATGAGCTGGTGAATAATATATTTCCAAATTGCAATGAACAATCCAAATCTAAATTGCAATGGTTAGGTATATGTTAACTGAAATACTTTCTTTCATATCTCACAGCCAGATAAAGGGATCAATCAAGAAAACTTATTTCTTTTGCAGAAAATGAATAAGCACAGCCTGCTTACTGAACTTTATCAGAGGTAACATAAACAAAAGCATAACAGTTGAGATGAATGTGTTTTCCTTCCTCAAGAAAGACGTCGGATGAATAGAGGCAGAAGGGGTCTTTCCTTTTACCTGCGTTCCCAGCAATCTCTATAATGAAGGCCAAAGAGAAAAAAAAAAAAACCAAACCAAAACACCAATAAGCATGTCTAAAGACAGCAAAGGTTTTGACAAAACAGAAACAGGTCATTTTACCAGTGCCATTTGAAAATCGGTTCTTCACAGGACCCAGTAAAAGACAGTCATCTCCAGCAAGTAAGGTTTAGCAGGAATGCACTGTGACTGAATCATCTCAATCTTTCCTAGATTTTGGTTTTAATAACAGCTATTGAGAAAGAACTAAGTGATCAAGAGTAGGAAAAAAAAAAAGTATGTTACAGAAATAGTACATCTTTTCCTGCAGTGATGATCTGATCCTTCACCACTGGTGGGGGGAGAAAAGTAGGATGGTGCTACCAAGGCACCACAATTTCAGAGAAATAAGTGAACCTTAATAAACACTTTTTTTTTTCTTTTTTTTCATGTTTAAAGGATCTCATTTCAGTTATCTCATTATGACTATTTTTAACTTTAACCTTGTAAAACAGAGACAACCTACCACAGCATCTTATTTTATATGGAATTAAATGTCTAAAACACAAGTAAAAGCAAACTCAAACTAACAGATACAATGAACAATAATTGGTGTTCTCTGTTTTAGCTTGTACTGACTACAGACAGGGTACAAAGCCCGACAGTAACATGTCTACACAGTAATAAAAAGCATGACTACAACTAATGTAGAAACTAAAAACCAGCTGTGCACTGTCTGCATTGGGCGGTAGCCGTGCAGATACAGCACCAAGGCATGGTGCAGCTTTGAGTTAAGTATTTACACAGATTTTGAGAGCTTGCAGCTTGGACTGCACTTCATGCCACAGCAGCAGCAACAGCAGCAGCACAGCTGGAAGCACCTGAGCCAGCAAGCTCACTGCAGGGACATTTTTACACAAATTGCCAACAGACTTCTGGCATTCTGCAGCATTGACATTCACATACAGCTTCAGGATTTGTATTCATTTTGCATGGTTTTGCTTGAATGTGAAAAATAAGAGAGCTTGCAGCCCATCTCAAGGCAAGATACCCAGAACATTTAAAATTTAAACATTTTTAAAGAAGAAATATGACATAAAGGAGTTAAACAGTGGTTGTATTAGACTGGGAAAAAAAAAAAAAAACCCAAAACCCCTAAGCAAGAAAAAACTGTAAATAATTTGTGTCTTGGTGTTCATGATCTGTCTTCATTCTGTGTTTAATTTCTTAAAGTATCATACCCCAGACATCAATCACATAACACGGGAATCTGGAATTGTGTGCATATGTAAACCATAGACATGGCATAAGACTTTCAACTGAATGTTCAAAAGGTGTGATAGTAGCTATTGCTATTACTTTGATTAAACAAAATATACATTGCCAGCCATCTGCAATGAGTATTCACGGGGGGGAAAAAAAAGGTAAAATAGACAGTATTTGAAGGACAACCCCTAGGCAAAAGAGAGGAACATTGGTATTCAGTTAATTTTGCTGTTCTAGTGGAAATTCATATTTCTTGAAACATACTTCCATAGCAATTGTTTGACAGATATTACCCCTTAATTTTACTGGACAGAAAGACAAAGTGATTATCTTTCATGCTGTCCTCCAAAGAAAACAAAAAATTTCTGGACAGGAATCAAACTGAAAAGGTACTGTATTTTGATGTTTTAACCCCATAAACTTCTTCATACTTGATTGTCATCATGTTTGTTTTTAAGTATCTGCCCTTCTATTGTTGTTCAGATTCTAATATGTTTCAAGTGAAAGACACTTTAGGTTAAAAACCCCAAAGTTTCCATATACACAGGCAAGATTAATAACCTCCAGGGGAAACGACTGCCTAATTCTTACCTAATACAATTCTGATTCTCAGCCAGCCAGGGCCATTTTTCACCAGTTGTTCCTGAGACACTACCTTCACAAAAATATGATATTACTAAGTGGACGGCACATTTTATATGATATGTCACAAATAAATATATCCTGTCAGTGTAAAACACCTCTATGCACACTGCCTTTCCATAGCTGATTGTGAAGGAAAGTGAACACTTAAGAGACAAAAGAATTAAAGTATTCTGGAGGGAAGAGGAGGCAGAGACAAGCAGGGAGTAAGTAGAGGTTAAAATATGAAAAAATAGCAATTTAAACAGAATTCAGTCTCAAAGCCCCAACCTGCTTCCTTAGTAGCTGCATGAGACCTGTTAGGTATTTTTAACCCACTTCCTAGGGTGGGAAATTAAACAGGGATATTCAGTAGTTCAAGCTTATTTTATATAAGTAAGTTGAAACTGGATGATAGCTTAGGAACTGGCACTGAGAACTGATTTTCTGGCAGCAACAAGAAAAATATGAATCATTCACAGAACATAAAAGGAAAAGAAGAGCAAAGGTCACAAATAAAATGGTGACATGTAGAATTTCAGATGGTCAAGAGAAAATTTCAGCTGTTTGTCAGTGTTCTTTCACGGCATTTTATTTCACACTGGGAAGATTATTTGCATGCCCTTTCACTCAAAACTTTTTAGAGAAAGAAGATGCTGTAATAGACCTATGTAAAAATAATTAATCCATTTACCAACAGCGACAATCCAGGATATATATTATTCTGCTAATAAAGAAAACTTCAGATAGATAAAAATATTGCACTTAGCAAGTCATGGCTCTAAAGTTAGTGCTGTGAGAAGGACATGGCTTACTCTTGCCTATCATGGAACACAAGAAGGGCTGGGGACTGCAACAGTCTGCCAGGGTGAGTCAGAAAGAAAACACGTCATGTATGAAAGGTAAGGGACTAAAAAGATATCAGTACCTCTGGGTTTCACCTACGTTGTTCAGCTGCTGAGTCCACCAACCAAGAAACAGCACATCGTAGCTTTACAGAGTTCCAGTCAACCTTGTCAGTGTAGGAAGAGTATTTACAGGCTTCCATGAGTAACAGAACTGCAAAGCAACTGCAGAGAAGGCCACATTTCCTTGCTGGGTTTTACAGAGCATGAAAACATTTAGGAATTCTCTGCTAGTTTGTGATATAGCAAATCTGTTTAACAGAACTAGAGTTTTTTAGTTTGATTTTGGTTTTAGTGGGTTTTTAAGATTTGTGAAAAACTGCTCATGCAGAAGCCAGGAGGTTGCTATGGGATAGATATGCCTCTTGTTAACACTTCACCTAGTGCTTCTAGTTAGTATTTCAGTAAGACCAGGGACCTCTCTGTAAACTTCCATTTCTCCCTTTAGATCTATTGGCTTGGCTAGCAGTCTGATTTTTCAGTGCAACATGTTGCAGTAATCACAGTTGGCAATCACAAAGGTGGATTAGCATAGCCAAGCGTAGGAAGACAGGGTGCAGTTTCCTGTCCACCCTCAGGCAGAAGGGACATTTTGCACAGCTGGCATTGTGCATGTTTGCAAAAGCAACGTAAACATGCAAAAGGCCCCTCAGGCTTTACATTTTGACACATCCCAAAGTTCAGTCTAGTTGAAGTGCTACCTTTTGCCAAATGAAACTGAACCTTACTGTGGAAAGATAAACACTACCACAAATTAAGAAACCCAGAACATTCAGTCTAGCAGCAAACTAGAAGTTGTGTCAAGAGCTAGATCAATATCTGTTGCTACAACCGTATTTCCTAGAAGAGTGAAAAAATGGATAACGAGAAATGCTGAACTGCCTGCAGATTTCCTTTTTGATAATCATTCCCTCTACTCCCTCATCTCTAAGTAATTTCAGCCTTATCAAATCAGAAAGCACCACTGTAAAAAGATCTTCTACACAGTGGATGTACAGCTGATACAGTGATCCCGGATTTACTAGCAATATTTTACTGGGGGAAGAAGAAATAACTGCAGTTCTAGTAAGACTGAGGGTGACTTACCCTCTTCCTTCATAAGACAGCTGCTATTTGATCCTGCCATTCTCGCTTTCTGCCTCTGATCCATAATCATACTCTTATTTTCAAAAAGAAATTTTAAAATTTTCATCTGAAATTTGACTGGTATATAGCCAACCTTGCCATTATGAAGGAACATAGCCTTTACTGATAGTTATTTCTCTACAGAGCCAAGCATGATGTATGCACAAGTCAATACTGGATGCTTTGAAGAAAGGCATAAAAACTAAAGCTGATCAATGATTTTTCAACAAAAGATATTCTAGGAGAAAAATGGGATTTTTGCTAAGATATCTTCTTCAGGTGTCAACGGAAAAATGCTTTCACTAACAACAGTAAATACAAAGTGGTGGCAAGCAACAACAAACTGGAGATACCTTTTCAGAAAACTGATAAAAAGGGGGAGGAAAAACTTTTGAAACTGTCCTGGGACAAGTATGGGAATATTTCTGGACCAGTTTTTGACCAAACCCACCATGCAATTAAGCAGGATTCCTGGTGCAAAGTGTTTGTCAGTAAGAGGGCCTAGGTGCTGTATTTGTAATAAAATTTATGAAACCCTACACTTAACCCTCTTTCTCAGCCCAGTTGTTCGCATATGTTAATGTGCCATAAAGAACAGAAGCTTTTTATGCACTGGGAGCTAATGCCAAAGAGTGTGTGATTTCACTAACCCACATTCTGAAATGGAAAGTACTTAGTGAATTACTCAGCTCTTTAGAAAGATCAGCTTCAGGTTTTACCAGCTGAGACATTTCACATGAGACAGCCTCTGAGTCCTTATCCAGTCTAAATCCTTATAAATGACACAGTGAAGAACATACACATTATTTTCCATTAATCTCTTTTCTAAGGGTTTGGGTTTTTTTCAGGAAATTTTAGTACTGTTTTCTGCTTGTTGCTCCATAAGCACACCACCAGGCAATGCTTATCAAGGATATGTACTAACAGAGTATCCTCTTCAATCAGGGCCACCATATCTGTGACACTCTACATAATCAGATAGCTCTGATAAGATAATCTACGTAATTATCACCCTTTAACACCTTCTCAATTGCATTTTTGCCCGCCAGGTTCTGTTCTACAGCATAGCATTTGTGATATCCCATGCAAGAAGAGTACGTGGGCAGATGGGACAACTCACCAGCAGTGGCATTGTCAGCCAGATGTGTAATCAACACTGCCACAAATGTGCTATTAAAGTTTTCAATAATTGGTATCCTTTGATATTTCTAGGCTGCTGTAGCAGGCCTTTACAGAGAGGCATTTATTGCTTAGGGTTGATTTAGCCTGGTCCTAAACCCCCTGCAATAAATACCCTCTAATTCTGCATTTGTTTCACATATGAGAACCAAGGATAATCATAACTTATGGGAAAAGGGATGTCACTTTTTACTTTGATTTGTTTGTTTGTTGTTGAAAGCATGTAAAGTTTCATATGCAAGATTCAGACTGGACACAACCACAAGGTTCCACCTCCTACTTTTTTCCTGCATGATAAAGAGAACAGAGATGTAATAAACAGACTCACGGAATAATTGAGGTTGGAAGAAACCTCAGGAGGCCCAGCTTCCTCCACAAATCAAAGCTAAAGTTGAATTCTCATCAGTATCTCAGGGTTTTGTAAACCTCACAGATTCCACAGCCCCTCTGCATAACCTGTTCCAGTATCTGACAATCCCCACAAAAGAAAACAAAACAGAAACCAACCTTATATCCATTTAGATAGTCCCATTTAATTTAATAAGCACTGCCTCCAGTTCTCAAAGCATAGACCTCAGTTAAAAAAAAAAAAAGACTTTTCAAAGAAATTAAAATTCATTTTTAAAGGAAGGAAAAGTCAAGGAATAAAATCTTCTTGTCTTCTTGTGTGTTTTGACGAATAATTATTTAAGGCTACACTATATTTTGCATTTATCCTTCAGTTCCAACAACTCCCTAAAGTGGCATGTGACAGCTTCCTTTTCCTTGCTCTCCCGTGGTCTGTCTGCTTTCCCAGTAATCACTTGCTTTGTTCTCTCAATTTTCTACCCTTTATGTAAGTTCTAAGCATACTTCCAATTGAGCATTTGCTCAAGAACAGCCTGACAGGAAGCCTTTAAACAGTGAATAGTGCCAGGTCAGCTTTCCACCATTTCTATTTTCATGTAAACCTTCTGAAAAAATGTCCAGTCCCTATGCTTCAACTTTCTGTGACAAGACAACACAGAACGCAGAGGGCCCATAAAATGACTGCTCTACCAGGTAGAGCTGGTATGTGCAGTCTCCTGTTTCTCTTTGATACCATAACCTGAACCATGAACCACTCTTTCCTTATCCCCATTCCATGAACAAGCAGTCTTTTGGGTCTTGCATGTATTTCTGTGTAGAGATTTATAATGTACTGAAGTAGTGAGTCAGAGAACTGGATTGCTTCGAATGTCCTCTCAAAACAAGAAAATGGAGAAGCTCAATTACTGAGGCCCACTACTGCTCTCACTGCCAATTATACAGACTATTTAAAAATCCTAAATACTCTTCTCAAACATCAAAGAAAAAAAAAACCCCAACCCTTTTATTATTATTCCATTTTATGTATGTTCTCTTCCGTGTTAGCCCCTCTTAGTGCCCTGATTTTCTTTGGTCTTCAAACTCATCTTCACTCCCATCTCCTTTTCCAAAAAGGATAGTGTTAAACCTATCTCAGCTTTGGTGTCTGAACTCCTTTTATTTGCCTAAATAATGTTAAAGGGAAAAAAAGTAAAAGATGTTCAATATTTTCTTTACTGCCTTTAGTACATCTTTCCCTTTAATTTTCTTCTAGTATTTTTAGTTCATTTTCTTCTATAGTATTCACTTTTTCTTTCTCTCAAAGGTGCCTGATCTTTCTGAATGTAATATCATTTTCCCTTTTACAGTATCCTCTATTGCTTACAAGGGTGTCTTCTGATGTCTCAGACCTTTTCTCTATAAGTTCACCTTTCATTCTGCTTTTTAGAACTATTCAGCCAACACAAGTCCAAGCCCCTGTTATTATAAGCAAAAAACTTAAAAAGCTCAATTTTGAGTGTTTGAATTACACACTCATTTTCTCTGGAAAAGATAAATAAATATTCCAGATAACTAGTCATAGACTCGACTTGATCTAGCACATCTTTATATATGCATAACATCCTCTTACACAAATATATAAATATATGCAATATCAGACACAGTCATGTGATTTTACATCCAGGTGGCCAATAACTAGAAAGGCTGAGGCCAGAATGAAGATAAAGTCCAGTTTTCCTGAAATCATAAGCAAAGGCATGCATTTATCTTCATTTCATGGGGCTCTGTCACAACTTTATCGCCCTAGACATCACTAAAAATATACACTACAAGACAGAAGATTTTCTATATGTTTCTGCCGTCACTTTCTCTAACTAGCGTGGCCTCTGCATCCATTGCTGAACAAGGACACACACAGCAAACTGAGAACTGTAGATTTTATATCAAAAGAAATATGGCTCCACTGTTTATTGTAAGTGCCACACGCTACAACTTAACAGCTAGTTAAGGATTAATAAAAAAGAAAATCAATTACAAACACATTTCTTTGCAGTAAAATTTGTTTTTGACAGTGAGACTATGTACTTCACATAGTTTTTAAGTACTGGACATTACAGAGAATAACCCTAATTATCTTTACGTATATTTTCAAATTTCCCTTTTATGCTTGCATGAAAGGTAAATGTTTAAAGAACTTTGGAAAGATTTTATCCAATGACTGTTTTAAAACAAAATACATAAAGAGTCCAGAAATAGAAATAGAAATGGAATCCAAATATCCACATTGTCCAATCAACTGCCTGAAATACTTCAGTATGTCCCCCCATGCCTTCTGGTATAGTTAGAGGAATTTTTTAGTTCCTTCCTTCTCCAGTGGCCCAGCTAGTCAGGAGAAGTGGAAAATGCTTGCATTCAGTGCAGGTGGCAGCCTAGCATCCAGTGCAAGCTCTGACGATGGGGGAGTACCCTCAAGATAAAGATAAAGGCAGAGGCTGTAAACCCTCTTTCCTGGTTAAGTGCTCTAACCAGTAACTTACTGGTAACCTCCTGCTACCAGTAAGCTCTGAGGTAGGAGGTAGGCACTGACATGAACATGGGTAGAGCATCTCTGTGCATTTGGCAAGCTCAGAAGTCACACCAGGATAGACATTGTTCTGTTCAGTGTTGCAGTCCAGCCAAGGCAAAGAGGCGGGGGCAGAGGGGCAGCTCTGGCTATGGGAGCAACTGATTGCTCCCATCAGCAGAACATGTCACTGCTTCAGAGACAGGTACCCGAGATAGTTCTGGGATTACTTTACCACAAGCAGAGTTTTTCAGATCGCAGTGATGAACTCGAACATCCCCGGCTCACCAAGATCCTCTTTTAATTCTTTCCTATTAACAGAGAAATAACCTCATAGAGGTAATATTTTGTTTCATAGTGTACACAACATAATTCTGGACACTTTTAAAATTATAAAATATAAGAGAAATAAGGCACAGTAAAGAAAATAAACTCCCACAAAGAAACCTTCACTTTCAATTGTATCATGATCCCATTTTTCCTAATGAATGTGCTACTGAAGATTTCAAGGGCACCTAAGCATGCTTTGAAATCAAGGTGAGTTATATTTTGAATATACTGGTTTTGAATGTATATATCTTCAATATAGAAATGATAACTGCTATTGGTAACTCATTCAGTATTACCAATTTTTAACTCTACTTGTGTAAGTTGGGAGAGATGAGACAAAGCTGGGAGCAAGGAATGGCTTTTTCTTGACTATGTTAATGTTTGAGAGCAATAGAGTTCCTCCCCAGAAGTCCTAAAGCAAATAATTCTGAGTCCACGTCTCCCAGTATAGACATATGCTTTGTTATTACCGTTCACCTTTTCTTTCTCCAAGCTTTATTCCACAAACATCAATACTTTACATTTAGAAGGATAAAGGCAGCTGGGATATACATTATACACAGTGAATTTATTTATCCAGCCATGCACTGGTCATAGTCATGGCTAGTAGGTGTGAAGCTTGTAGCAACTACAATGTTTTGTACAGTTCCATTTACAAAAGAAAGTCCATCATAATTTCCCAGTCTAGCATAGGACAGCAGCATCCAGGTTACCAACATATAAATGAAACCACCAGCATTTGAGGGTCAAATCAAGTGTCACTTTCCACATCACCCATCTCACTTAACTCATCAAGACCACTCTCTGAAGGTTCATCTTAAAAGTCTGAAAAGCTGGATGGCCACTCAGGCTGTGTTTTTACCACACCTCCCAAAATCTGACAGGTCTAGCCCTACATCACAGTCTCTGCTGTGGGGTGTTCATCTGGATCCCTTCCAGCAGCAAGCAGAGACACACACACATTCAGGGATTGTGTTGTCAGAGGCTGGAGCAGAAGGGGACTCAGGAAGCCCAAAAACAGCGACAGCAGTGAGATACTCTTCTGCTGAACCTGGATCCTTTCCCCTGAAAATGGCTAGCTGAAGATGCCTGGAGATTGCTTTAAAAAAAGTCTATGTATATCTCCACAGTAGCCAAATGTCTTGTGCCTTCTGAGTCTCCATCCAGACCGGATTTTCTTCTAGTCACCAACTGAGTTATTCTTTATGAATTCATGGAATTGCTTTAGAAACCCATTTATGCTTCTAGCCTCTCAAGATTGCCCTGGGAATGCATTCACAACATAATGGTACATTGTGTGAAAAAGTATTTAATTTATTTTTAAATCAAATAGTTCCATTGACTGAGTTGAGTCCCTGTATTTTGAGAAACAGTGATTAAATTATTTCACACTGCCATTTTTCATGCCAGTCCTGATTTTATGGCTCTCTGTGATACCCTGTCCTTTTCCAAGCAGGAAGGTGTGAAGTTTTACCTTGTTCAGAACATATTCCCTGCTGCTGACTGACCTCATTGCAATTAATCTAGATGAGTTATGAAAAGAGCAGTGTAAATGTGATTAAAACTAAACATGAATAATGTTCACACCCCAAATTTTGAATTCTAATCCCCTCCAACAGAGCCTTGAATAGCTAAAGTTGACACTCAGGCCTTGCACACCAACAAATAGCTGGGCTGTCTGCAAGACTTTCAGGCAATCTTGCCAAGGCGGACAGAAGCAGCCCCAATTTCAAAAAGTGCTGATTATATTCACCTCAGCACAGCACTTTCAGACCAGAGCTGCCTTAGGGCGAAGCAGAGAGCAGATTGCCAAAAATAGCTGGGTAGGCAGATTGCAGAGTGCACAGAGGAGATTACGGCAGAAAGGCAGAAGCATCCCTGATGTGAAGTGGGAAACAATGCATATGGGAAAGCCTGCCCTCATGGATGCACAGCCAGAGTGCTCCTTTGGAGAGAGAGGGAGCTGAACTGCATGCAGCCTTCAAGATCTGACTTCAAGGACACAGCCCTAGAACTAGGACCCACAGAAAAAAAGCCCTGCCAGATGTTTTAGTAAGAGTAGTATTTTTTTTCCTAAATTAAAATTCTAGAAAAATATCTTTATTTGGTGTGTCATTATTTTTCTGTACTTTGTCCCAAGGAATAACAATAATTCACTGTTTTCTGTGAGGACACAATTATTTTTATAATTTAAAAAAATGTTAGCATTTGTCAAAAGTTTTAAATCCTTCAATAGAAAACAAGAAAATGATATCATTATATGTTGTTACTAAGTATATCTATACTTTAATGAAGACTTATTTCAAAACAAATCTTCCATAAAAATTAGGGGGGAAAGGCATTTACTTTTAAAAGTCCAAACCCACGGTCCTTATTTAACACAGTTTTATGACGATTGACTTCAACTGCTCCTTTTACAACTTTTACAAAGAAAACCCAACAAATAAACAAAAACCTACAGAGACCTCAGCAAATATCTAGTTTTGACTAAGTAAATAAGTACATTGAAGCTAAGGGAATCACCTGCAGGCAAGATTTAGCTACTTATGGAAGTGGTGCCAAGGCTGATTTGTCAACACTTGGAAGAATGAGAGAACACAAGCAACAGGACTGCAGACCAGATGTTCACCAGGGAAATATGCAGGTGAAATGTAGTTTTAGGGGAAAAAAATTAGAATACATTTTCCACCACCAAAAAAAAAGGAAAAAAAGTACTGTAATAGAAATAATGTCAGAGCACCAGGATTTCCTGACTATGAGAAAGTGGGAACATTGAACTGATACCCAGAGAATGCCTTGGGACTTCACATTTTGGTGTCCTTAATCACTCTCAAAGCAGCAGGACACAAAACATCTTATGATCTTCCAGTAATTAATATAGCGACAAATGTTATAATCACTGAAATATATAAGTTGACCCAGCAAAATACTTGTGTGCAGTTCAAAATGGAATATTTCAAGATACTGTAGTTGACTAAAACTACCAACTAATAGCATTTAACATTAACTCTCAAGTCTGGAAAATACTGGATTCTCTTCAAGTTTCATTGAAAATGCTGACATTTGACAGTGCTGTCTTTTTATGGAAACAACTACAAAACTGGAGCAAACATCAGATGGTGATTTAGAATCCTATGCACTTGCAATTGGAATGAGTTTTTTGTTATTATTTTGGGGTTTTTTTAAAGACTAGACTAAACCATTCTGCAGCTGGAGGCCAAATTCTCACCCTTGATTCAACAGCTTACTTGAATACCCAGCCTACATCAATACTAAATTCTGCAAATTGTCCATAAAAAGGAGTCAATAGAGTTCCAGACAGGGATCTCCATTCTGAAGAAATTTTCACAGAATTTTTGGCTTAAGTCTCTCTTCCAATTCTAAGCTCTTTCCCAAAGAGCAAATATAATAGACGGGTGAGACAGTTTATTCCTCACTGCATTTTGTGAAGGTGAGCCTCGATGTTCATCAGGACAGCAATCAGTAGGACTTCACAGCATGTAAAATTTTGCACTTGTATTTTAAGTTTATTGGTGTACATTCATAGCAAAGATAGTTGGGTGGTATCTGTACCTGGCCCATGACACAAAGAGAATTTGTTTTACATTTGTCATCTAGACTTGAGATCAACATTCCATGTCATATTTGAAATTGTCAAGCATAGCTGTCTAAACTCAGCTGGGAAGTAAAGATGGTATTTATCAGCTTTTAAAAAAGAAAGAAATTGCAACATATACAAAAAAAAACCAAACCCCACACAAACCATACAACAGCAAAATGTAATAAAAATGCGAGAACCAACTATCTATATGAGAGAAATAACACTCTCTCTGCAGATGTGCTGTCCAATGCCAGGATCTTTGAGAAAATCCCAAGGGCAACATAGAGATGGAAAGGCAGAAACATCAGAAGTGCATCAGCCTATCCTGAAGCACAACCACCCCCAGTGGAGACCTTCTTGAGACCCAGAACCCACTCCCTCCTCTGTTATCTACCCTGATACTGCTGGAACTCTTGTAAATTTTTGTCTGCAGAAAGTCAAGTTATAAACCTCTTAAGTCTGATGCCACACTCTGGCCACTCTTCTGATAACAGGAGAAGGCTGCTCTAAACTCTTCTATCCGGAGGTGAATAAAGACCAACTTCATGGCACTGGTGAGTCAGAATATTACACCTTCAAAGACCATCACATAGGAAAGGTGGCTTGAGGGCTCCAGGGCCTACAAGATTTCTACTCTTTCCAGGTTCCCTTTTTTCTAAAATCACATCCTATCTTGCTTTGTAGAAAATGGGGAGAATAAATGGATGAACTGGAATGGTCTGCCACAGTATCAGAAGCTTTACCTTCATACTGACGTCCAGTTTGGGGTCTGGTCTCTTTTCTTATTGCCAGCAGAAAGACAAGGAGAAGGAATTTAAATTCCAAGGAGAAGGAATTTAAGAACATTAGTCTCCTCTTCCAAGCTGAACAGCACACAATGAACCCCAACATAAAACAGCTATAAAGTGTTTGGCAAGGAAGTAGTGGCTCAAAATAAAAAAGTCAAAGCAAAAATATCAAAGAAGAAGGGAGCTGACTTCTATGAGGTATAAGAAAGGGCTTGTAACTCAGTGCAGTGTCTTTGATTCAATGGCACTCAGAAGAGATTATACAGGATGCAGCATTTTTCAGAGTCATGATTTGAAGAACCTGACCTGTCAGCACTTTGAGGTAAAGTTAAACTTCCTTTTCCTAGTGATTGAGCTATTAATGATCTAGTTCGGAATATCTCTAAGGCTTTGGACCTGGACATGCTTTAAGAATAAAAAGTCTTCATGAGGCTGGTGATAGATGGCTCCTCTGCAGAGAGAGCACAGTTTTTAAGTATGATGTTCCACCTAGACAGTGGTTATATTATCTGATTTTGGAAACTGCCCTCTCTCTGCTTAAGAATATTTATCTTCTCCCCTCAAACAGGCTGAGTGAGAAAAAAAGAAGCATTAAGTTGGGAAAGACCTCTGAGATAAGATCTCAGAAGGAGTATAGGCAAATTTATCTATTTTATCATTAATTTAAGCTATTTTATATACTATACAGACCTAATGCTTATTTTTAAGCTTGGTCTACAAGTGAGACTAAAGTAAAGTACTCTTCTTTGACTTACCAAACTAAATTTTCTTTCAAAAATAATCCTGATATAAAATAAACTTTTTAAACTATTTAACAAACATAATTATAATTTTTTTCATAGAATATATGCAGAGAAGTCATTACCTGGTTAGAGGGATCAAAAGCTACCAATTTTTCTAAAGTTTATTTCTAGGTACTAAAAGCTGACTTATAATTCTTCTCAGTAACAATTTCTAAATACTTTGGAAAAAAAAATCAGCAACCACATCAGATGTTCTTGAAACAGAATTTTAAGTGATTCCATTATATTTTTTTCCTGACATATTTTGTTGTTAGTTGCAAAGGCAAGTAATTGCATATAATGCTCCTTCCATAGGCTATGAAAAGAGAACATATTCATTAACTTCATTGCTGACATAAAGTTATGATGGTTGCCACTCTTACTTCAGAACGGCTCCCTACTTCAGCTGTGCTTCTGCTAATAAGTTACAGATACAGAGACAGACACCTGTCAGAACTTGCTTCCCGAGACAGTGGTAAAACCATTTCTCTTCTTCTGCCTCTGTGCTGAGCAGCTTCAGAGTTAAAAGGCACAAGGACAGAACAACTGAACATCCTAGAACTGTATTTTCAAAGATATTTATCAACAAATGCACATGAAGACACCGGGGTAACTGTTGTTCTTCTTTGCTCCTAATGCCAATTTTAAAACGTATCATAAATTGAACAAACTAGTTTGGAATAATAGGCTCTAAATTTAATTTTGTGACTGATTTGCTGCGAACTCAAATCCCTCAGTACTCCAGCTTTCTTTTCTGTAGAATCTATGTGGTAGTCCATGCCTAATTCTCAGGGCTCCCAGGGTGGGGGAAGAAGATCTCAACTTTCAACAAGCTGAAAACCATTTACTAAAATTCTCCATTTTCTTGAACGAAGTCTCGATAAAATGCAAACTGCTGTGTACAGGAGATCTACACACTCAGATAAGGAGTAAACTTAAATGGAGCCCAGCTACCTACCCTACAACCAGTGTTTGTCACAGAGCACTGTAACGATTTTGTTTTTGTAATCCCTTCTTTCCCCACTCTTTGCAAGCTAAGTTATCTCAAGGATTTGTAGCAGATATAACCCAGGTTCTTTTTGTTACCTGATTTTATAGAAACCATCAGGTGATTTGTGCTGTGCAGAGACTGAGTAAAGCAAGCAAACAAACAAACAAAAAAGATGATTCTGTGACAGCTTTTGTGTTCGCAAAACATACCCTGTCACAGCTGAAGCTGTTGAAGAGAGACTGTTAAGGTAACTTCAGTCACAATATCTTTTTCTAGCAAGATCTTTTTTGTTTATTAACAGTAACTGATGGAACACACTGCATCCAATAAACTGCAACACAGATTTCCTTTTGTGTCTGGTTTAGTTAAAAAGTTTAGAAACAAAGCCTTCTGACCAACTACCGAAATGTAATAATCAAAGCTATAACCTCTCTAAAAGTTGTGAAAATACCAAAAAAAAAGAAAAAAAGGAAAAAGAAAAAACCAAACACCAAAAAAACTCCAAACCAAAAAAACAACTCTGCCCTTTGAAATCTTATATGCGGAAATGAAGATTTCTTTCTCTGACCAGAAATGGAGTCATCATAAATGGGGCTTTTTTCCCACTGTTCTGAACAACAAGACATTGAAATCTTCAAAGCTATGTTTTTAACGAACATACACAAAGATGGAAATAAATCTGAAGGGATTCTTTTGTTACAACTGCTGCAGAAAAATGTGGTATGATACTCAGAGAACAGTCACTACGAAAATGCAGAAGAATTACACATGAATTTCCAGTGAGTGACTGAATTTCCAGTCAGTTCCTGCCCAGAATAAGGGGGTTGTTTTCCTTCTTCATATTAAAGAAGAAAAACTGCTCACTGGAGCTGAAGATTTGGGGAGCACAGGGGAGGAAAATTACCCAAGCAAAATGCCATTAAGATGTCTTTTGAGGAAAATCACAGTAACTAAATTTCATAATTCCTACCAAATATATTCCGCTTCATATAAATTAAATATCCACTGTAATACACAAGTGTTTCCCTGCATTAAAGGTTTTCCCTGAACTGTGTTTTGCTGTTGCTGTGGAATCACTGTCAAGCTCTTTTTCTGTGTAAGTATTCTGTGCAGCTGACTAGGCTATAACCATCTAGTTTCCACAGTCATTCACAGTGTCATGAAGGAATCATTATTCCAGAAACGAGGGAGGCAAAACTAACGCAGGCTGTCCAGGAGACCTTGTGGTCTGGCAGCTGGAACTAAGCAGAAGATCAGAAGACACCTAAAATTGCCCAAAGTTGACCTAAGTCTAGGCACATGACAGGATCCGCAAACAGCAGCCACTGGTAAACCATTATATGCACAGACTTCAAGAACCATGATAAAATACAGGAGGATCTTGAAAGCATCTCTTACTCCTGTTCCCTAAAATCTGTCATTAGTCTAGTCAATGCACAGTCTTAGTAAAAAGAGCTTGTGAGACGTGACACTTGTTCAGCATTATCTGATCATCGGTCCCCCCAAAGCAAGGATGGACACATTACCCTTCAGCTTACTGAAACGTACTTCACGCACCATTTTTTGCTTTTTCCCTTGCTATCATGATGCATTTCACCTTCCATTTCAACACCTGACTGAAATCAGCTCCATTATTAAGGCAGGTGGGAGCCAGTGAGGTGCACAGCCCTGACTACAGCAATTTGCACATTGATCTAATACTTTCCAAAGCTCCTCAGAGGCTACAAAATATCCTGCCTCCTGGCCCATGCATAAACTATGCTTGTAAAAGTTTCTCCTATCATACCCTCAAGCCTCTCTGTGATGGACAGAGAAGTCCAGAAAAAGCTGTACTTACAGTAGAACTAAATAAAAAGTAGTGCCTTGTGCAGCAGTAGCAGGAGCTAAAGAAGAACTCTGCCCACATTCAGAAAAGTTCCATGGGAAACCTGACATGAAAGAGCATGCATTACTGTGTGTATAATCTCTGTATTTAAGCAAGTAGATAGTTTACTTGAATCTAACATATCCTTAGTACTCTAAATATTCATGAGTTTGCCAGCTGTTGCAGAAGGATCTCATGATGACGAGCAACTGGGCAAGAGAATAGCAGCTGAAATTCAGTGTCAATAAATACATGCAATGAGCAAGCCTGGCTGCACACACAGTAACCAATGAGCTTGCTATTCTCAAGGAGGAGGTCTTATATTCCCTGCAGATAGCTCTGTGGAAACAAATGGCAAAATGCTCACTGCAAACAGAAAGACAACAGAACACTAGGAAATAAGTAGAGCACAAAACAGACCCTTACACTGTAGTATATATCAGTAATGTGCTCAAATCCAGAATTATCTGCTCCTCTGCATTCAACATAGACTATTCCTACAAAAAGAAAAAAAAAAAGAATTATAACAACACCTCTGTGTAAAAAAACCCAAAGGAACACAGTTAGATGCTGCAGAGAGGAGAAGGAGTGATAAAAGGGATATAACACAAACCTGTAACACGAAGAGCAGCATGCAGTGGATGAATAGGGAGTAGCTATTCACTGATGGTAATCGAAGTGCTGAGTGTCACCTGACGAAAAATATCAGCCATTAGGCTCAAACCAAATATGCCAAAGCATTCTTTTCACAGAGCATAATCAAATAGCCTGGTTGCATTAGGATTTTCTTGAATATTAAAAAATATTTCAAAAAACAAGGATTAGGCAAACCAATTGAAGAAAATTTCATTTTGAACAGTGAAACATAAAGTGATATGAACACTGGCTCAGGAAATCCTTACAGAGGTTTGGAAACCGTACAGAGGATTTACTGTGAAGAAGCAGTCAAATCTACTGCAAACAACTTACCTTTGTAAATTTGCAGGAATCCAACAGGATTATATCTAGAAGCAAATGATACTCTGAATTTGAAATCGAAGTGCGCAACCGGACTTACAATTAAAATTATATTATTTTGCTCCACAACTGAAACAAGCAGCAGGGGATTTGAAAAACCCTATCAGGACAACAGTTGCCATAGAGTGAAGGTGAGACAATTTGAAGAGGAATCAGGAGGGAATTCTGGGGTATTATAAAACCCTTTAACTTTATACTTCATATAAATTTTGCATGGGACACAGATTTAACAAAAATTAATTTGCAGCCCAGTATCCAGGGCATTATTCTGAAAATCAAGAAAACTTCATCCTCCCCTTTTTAACTCTGCTGCTGACTTACTGCAAAACTCCCTCACAGCCTTCGTGCTTTAATTATCTCACCTACAAAACAGAGATAAAATATTTTACAAAAAACAGATACCTTATTGAGATCTATGAATTAAATAGTTATTTACTGATCATCAGCCTAAAAAATGAACCTGACAGAACAGCCCTATTTTGAGAGAATGATGGACTAATTTGACTAAGCCAACAGAACTTAAAAGAGAATGATTAGTACAGCTCTAAAAGGTGTCTTTTACAGAAGTCTCTCTGTTTTTTCCTGATGACCCTCTTTGCAAAATTTCTAGAAAATTACTGTCTGTGCTTTTAATGAAGTTTAGCTCAATACAGATGTTTGGCTTTTTTCTGAAAAACGGGAAGATGATAGAGGAAGGAGACTGGTCTCTGTTGACAATCTGGTCATATTTTCATCTAATTTCCATCAGATGTCTTATTGCCCATGTTTTCTTAGGATGCTGGCAACTTGCTTGAAGTACTTTTAATGCTATATAAGCAATGTCTTTTTTATTCAAGTAAGGCCTTAAGAATATGTGCCAAGATTTCACTTTCTTATAATAATAGGGTTTTGTCCCTCACCAAGCAACTAGCCAATTCAAGGAAAATTTTATTAGCTACTAAATGCAATATTTTAGGCCCATTTGCATGCAACAATATACTTTTGACAGGTTTTTTTCTTAGTTTAAAAAAAATAGCCTTCATTTCTGTCAACCGAGATCTTATTAACACTTGATAGTTCTAATTTTGGTTGAATAACGTGACACTACTGGTGGAGAGCAGGGTGGCCTTCCTGATACTGGCTTGACACTTGTGCTGGTTTTAGCTGGAAAAAAAAGTTAAATTTCTTCTTAACAGCTACTATGGGGCTATGTTTGGGATTTGAGCCGGAAACAGGTCTGATAACGAAGGGATGTTTTAGCTCTTGTTGAGCAGTTTTTACACAGAGCCAAGCCTTTTTCTGCTCCTCACCTCAGCCCACCAGCAAGGTGCACCAGGAGTTGAGAGGGGACACAGCCAGGATAACTGACCTCAAGTGACATTCCAAGCCATATGGCATCTTGTTCAGTATATAAAGCTGGAGGAAGAAAAAGGTAAATGGAGCGATAACATTTGTCTTCCCAAGTCACTGTTACAAGTGACGGAGCCCTGCTTTCCTGGGAAAGGCTGAACACCTGCCTGCCCATGGGAGGAGGTGAATGAGTTCCTTGTTTTCTTTGCTTGCACACTTTACCTGTTAAACTGTCTTTACCTCAGCCCAGGAGTTTTCTCACTTTTAGCCTTCCAACTCTCTCCCCCATCCCTCTGGGAGTAGAGTGGGGGGAGTGAAGGAGCAGCTGTGTGGTGTTTAGTTGTTGTCCAGGGTCAAAGCCCAACAACACTACACCAAGTCCCTCTAGATTTTCCTAGCTGTCTATTCCCCATATACATAAATCAGAGTTAATACTGCCTTTATATATTCCTGTATAGTGTGACTTAGCTTTCTAAGAGATAACTCATTTTGTTCCCTGTACTCTAACAAACACAACCTAGGCTAGGTCATGCAACCTTACTTTGTTGGGACCTGTTGTGGGCTGTTTTCAGTTGAGAATATTTGATTCTGAAACACGTATTTACCCACAGAGCCCGTGTCATGTGTGTACTTTTAGCCTTCAGGACACTGGGAGAATCATGTTACAGTGAGACAAACATGTTACAAAACCCAGTCAGATTACAGTCACATATCACCTTGAGGCTCATTGCTCAAACCTTCACAGAAATATAAACCCAGGAAGAGATACGTATTTTGAAAAAATGCAGTATACCCAGAATTGTTTTATGTATCCTTAGATATAAGGATAGAACAAAATATATCAAAGTCCTGATATACAGACCTATCAAGATGACTACTTTGTAGATATAGAAATATACCAGTATGAAACAGTCAACTTGCCATAGCTCAAATATGATTTTAAAAAGTGTGTTTATATTTCTTAAGCTGCCTCACGTTCCGTTTGTCTCACAACTAGAAAATATAAAGTGTTAATATGCTATGTCAGGACAATACCAGTGTGGTAGAAAATTTATATTTATATGGCAGAGAATGTGGCATGCTTTCATTGACAAACGAAAATACACAGAGTCAATTTGAACAGTAAATTCTAATTAAGGACAGATCTCAGCAACTGTACATATGGAATAAACACTCCAGATTGCCCTCAAAATGTAACAAATTTACCTTACACGGAACAATAGGTTGAATGCCAAAGAACAAATTAAAGTTTCACTGTGGTTGTTGTTGTATGAGATGCTCTGGTGAGAGTTCAGCTCCACATGACGAGGGCTCATTTGAAACTGGCAGTGGTGTCATGAAGAGCACTAAGGAGGAAGAAAAAATGAAAGGAAGGGAGGTAATTCTAAAGCAAAACAACAACCATCCTTCCCTGATATCCATATTGGCAGTGCATAGGTTCAGTTGCCCGAATCTTAGCTAGACCTTCAAATCAAAACTTATTTACCTAAAGATTTCATTGATATTGAAAATGCAGCACTAGTTTTAAGAAAAATATTGCTTGCTATATCCAGTTCTGTTTTCAATGTGGAGCTTTTTTAAATAATGCTGAAAACACACAGTGCTGCGTGTCAGCTTGGTATGACTTTATTAAGCTAACTCAAATATAAAAACAATGAAAGGCCAACACTGAATTTCTAATCTGTTTTTCCAGTTTTTGTTAGGTAATAAACATATGCATCAGTACACATATCCTCTCCCAGGTCAAATGAAGCAAAAGCAAATTTCAAGAAAGTTATTATGAGCACCTAAAGTAAACTTAAGACATCTGCTTTTAGATTCTTAACTTCTATTTTTATTTTTTGTGGCCCTTAATTTAAACTTTTCTTTCCTTTTTAAACACCAGCTGGTCACAGTTATCTCTTATTTTTGCTCCAAGAATTTTAAGCAATTTACATATAATTTTCAATCATACTCACTAAAAGGTTTGAGGATGATCTTTTAGAACTCCTCTTGAGAAGCATGACCAAATTTCATATTATTCTAAAAGCATAACTTAAATGTTAATTAGAAAAATTAATTAATTACAGATTTTTAACCACATTTGGATAGAACAATTTTATTTAAGAGTTCTTATATCATGTGCTTTGTCTCTCCTAGTAGTCCTACAGATTATTTTTACAAATGTGTTGTTCACATAAAAGCGCATAAAAACCTCATGTGGAAGTAGCTGAACCTGGAATGAAATGGCTTACAAATGTACAAGTTTGGGCAAGAACAAACAGGTGGTGCATGGTAAGTGACAATGCAGGTAACAAATGCATCCCCCATAAAAATCAATGCATTTAAGTACTTTGAAAATGTTGGAACATTAGCAAGAGCAGTAGAGGTGTGTGCTGATTTTGGCTGGGGTAGAGTTAATTTTCTTCGCAGTGGCTGTTATGGGGCTGTGTTTTGGATTTGTGCTGAACATAGAGTTGAAAATACATAGAAGTTTTTGGTTTTGTTGAGCAGGGCTTATACACAGCCAAGGGCTTTGCTACTTCTTATACTGCTACAATGGTGAGGATGCTGGGGGTGCTCGGGAGGTTGGGAGGAGACACAGCCAGGACAGCTGACCCCAACTGACCAAAGGGATATTCCAGACAATGTGACATCATTCTCGGTATATAAAGGTGGGGAAAGAAGGAATTATGGAGTTACGGTATTTATTTTCCTAAGTCCCCATTATGCATGATGAAACCCTTTATTCCTGAGGACGGTTGAGCACCTGCCTGCCCATGGGAAGCAGCGAATTAATTCCTTGTTTTGCTTTGTGTGCGTGGCTTTTGCTTTACCAGTTAAACTGTCTTTATCTCAACCCACAAATTTTCTACGTTTTTACCCTTCCAATTCTCTGCCTGATCCTACTGGTGGGGGAACAAGCAAGCAGCTGCGTGGGGCTTGGTTGCTGGCTGGGGTT